>CM055911.1:41740584-42314008 GCA_029582155.1 Panopea generosa | reverse complement strand
AAAAGTCAAGGACAGTTCTTGAAAGTTTATTTCAAACTGCAAATATTTTAAATTCATGATCATTTACAATATAAAACACCAGAAGGAACCCAGAGAATGCACACCTTCAGTAAAATCGGCCACACACACTGCAATGGTTAGACCATCACTGGAGTATGCATCCACTGTTTGAGACACTTATAACCAAACAAGCATCAAGGTCATGGACGCAGTTCAAAAGCGTGCTGCATGTTATGTCTTCAACGACTACAGCAGCAAATCCCCAGGGTGGGTCACGAACATGGTAAAGGACCTAAACTGGGAACCGCTAGAAGCTAGGAGGAAAGCAAACAGACTTTCAATGTTGTATAAAATTTTCAGATCTCTCCTTTGGGTGTGATCTGTCTGATCTAACTAGAGCTCAAGAGATTGTACATACTTTTAAATTGTAAATAGACACTTGGAAAAGCTGTACGCCATCACCATATGTTTTTAATCGCTGAGCTATTTACGATCTGGAATCCCAGTTCACTATTTAGAAGAAGAAGTGGAAGAAACATCTAAAGTGAGATATTGTATAAACAATAAGGCTATAGGTGTAACTTTCCAATCCTTCTATACAAGTCCTCGTTTTGAAACATCCAACTGAAGCTCAAACGGTATGTAGATCAACAATAAATCTGTGAATCGAACAGCGTTTTTACATTGATATATACGTTTTATAACATTTGTCTACCTTTACTTCTTTAAAAATGCCATTATACTCAGTTTTGCTTATTGTCAAAAAGTTACTTGGATAGCCTCCCTTTGTTTTTATGTGCTTGCTTTTTTTTATTAAGATTTAAGAATGGGAGTTATGTTTTGTTTTTTATTACGACGGACACAATCAATAATTAAATGTCTTATTATTTCAAATAGGGTAAATTGGAGTAAATATTGGAGTAAATACTATCTTGGAATGGCACACAGTCACGAAATGTAATTGATTCGAGAACTTCTTTTTCTTACCTGTTTTGGCGGATGTATATATAGAAGGCGTGGTACAATCTAAATATAGCGCAATATTCATACGCAACAAGTTCGATAACCTTACATTTTGTGTGTATTGGAATACGAAAGGTGTGTTAATTTTAATTACAGGTGTGTAATTTTGTCGTTTTTTATCTTAATGTTATAAATATACATAAGTAAGCAGTTATTTACAAGATGTCATACTGTTTAGCTGCAGCGAATGTGTTTCATTTAATGGCATGCAAAAGCCGGTTTCGCCAGACCGAAATCTGCATATATTTTGACATGCGCTAACCATACCTGTTGATCCGTTTCTTACTTGCATTTTGTTTGGCCAGTTGTGTAGGTTAATGTATAAATACATTGACGTTTTCGATAATTCATCACAACCATGTTATTTCATGTATATTGCTGTAATAAGGTTAAAATAATAAAAAAGGTAATGCCAGGGTCAAACCCAGGACATTTGGACACTTTGCATTTCTCTGTTCAGAAATATTTGCCACTTCCACCTGTGACCAGTACAGTACATAGAAGGTGACCGGTTGTCTATAAATAATTTTATGGATTGGCAATTACTACCTAATTTATAGTGGAGGAATGTTTTTAAGAACTGACCATATATGAAAAATGACATGGGTAGATTCAGAATTGTTCTTGCATTTGTGTGGGTGTGGGAATTAAATGCAGATATGTTAATTCCAAAATGACTGGGGGGGGGGGGGGGGGGGTCTGAGAAGATGTTTCATCTCAACACTGCTCTATTTCCTTATTTGTGTATGAAGATAGAACAGTGTTGCGCTGATTTCTCTGTTTGTCACTAAAATATATATATATGTACCTTTATTTTTGATATTCTGGAAATTTTGAAAATGGGGTGTGTGGGGTCTGCATCCTCTAAATCTGCCAGTGGGGGCTTGTATGTGATGATTCATTTAGAAGGTATTGTGTTTATTGGTACATATGATATTGTGTTTACCGGTATATATGATATCGTGTTTACCGGTATATATGATATCGTGCTTACTGGTATATATGATATTGTGTTGACCGGTATATATGATATTGTGTTTACCGGTACATATGATATTGTGTTGACCGGTATATATGATATTGTGTTTACCAGAATATATGATATTGTGTTTACCGGTACATATGATTATAAATGATATTGTGTTTACCGGTACATATGATATTGTGTTGACCGGTACATATGATATTGTGTTGACCGGTATATATGATATTGTGTTTACCGGTATATATGATATTGAGTTAACCGGTCTAATGATATTGTGTTTACCGGTACATATGATATTGTGTTATCGGTACATATGATATTGTGTTGACCTGTATATATGATATTGTGTTGACCGGTACATATGATATTGTGTTTACCGGTACATATGATATTGTGTTGACCTGTATATATGATATTGTGTTGACCGGTACATATGATATTGTGTTGACCGGTAAATATGATATTGTGTTTACCGGTATATATGATATTGTGTTGACTGGTATATATGATATTGTGTTTATCAGTAAATACAAGATATTGTGTTGACCGGTACATATGATATTGTGTTTACCGGTACATATGATATTGTGTTGACTGGTGAATAAGATGTTGTGTATATGATATTGTGTTTACCAGTGTATTTGATATTGTGTTTACCGGTGTATATGATATTGTGTTTGCCGGTATATCTGATGTTGTGTTTATCGGTATATATGATATTGTGTCAACCAGTATATATGATATTGTGTTGACCAGTATATATGATATTGTGTTATCGGTATATATGATACTATGATATTGTGTTTACCCGTACGTATGATATTGCATATACTGATATATTTGATATTGCATTTATTGGTATATATATGATATTGTGTTAACAGGTATATATAATATTGTGTTACCGGTTTATATGATATGGTGTTTACCAATATGCATATGATGGTATCAATGATTGTGTGTTTACCAATATGTATAAAATGGTATATAATTATGATAGTGTGTTACCAGTATATATGTGGGAGAGTGTCATCACCATCTGACTTGTGGGGGGATTTGGAGGTGATTGCGAGATTTTTTTCTTCAATAGAACTGCAAATGAGTAGTTTTTAGGGACTTGACACATACTGTGAAGTCATTCAAATTGCCTGAAATTATATGGCTTTTCTATTTCCAAAAGCACGAACCCCTTACCCAACTTCGGCTTTATTTTTATTGCTTTTTTCGCATTTTAACCTTTTATATAATTTCCGTGAGTATAGGACTAGGAACACCCCTGGATCCTTGTATCATTAAATTGTTTCATCAGCTGAGATATTTAGATGGCAAATATATGTTTGAAGGTTAATATCGATTTGCACTTATAAGCCCCACTCCACTATTTCTTGTGCCAGAAAACTTTAAAGGTATATATAGGGTTAATCTAAGCTATTTGATACTGATTTTTTATGTTTGTTTATTTTATCCGAGTGTAATTTCTTTTGAAAAGGTTGGATTTTGAGATATCAACTTCTAGTGGCCTCAAGTGGTGAGACTACTGTAATTAAAGTTAGATAACAAATGTTAAATATTGAATAAGTTCAATTTGAAGGTGACAATCTGTAAAATAACATGACAGGTTCTTTTAACCAAAAATGTTTTCAGCCAACCAATATTTATAATTTCTTTTAATTATTGCCAAAGTCTACTTCAGTGGAGCATAATTATGGTCCAGTGGTAGAGCATCGGATCCAAGATTGGGTTGATCCTGGAGGCCCTCCCATGGGGGGGGTCACAGTTCCCTGAATCTCGTAGTACAGTAGTAGCCATTGTTCCCCAGATTCCCAAAAGTATTTGCCATAGTTCCCCAAAGTATTTCCCCCATATCTCTTAAATTAAGCCTTTTATTCCTGGATCCCTGAAATGTTCTCCAGATCCTTAAAAATAATTGGTCATGTTCCCCAGATCTCCAAAACTCCTGGGAGGGCCTCAGCCTCCACAACTTTTTCCTGTAAATTGGGAAGATGTCCTTTGGAAGTCTCCAAGATTGGGTGATTTATATTAAGCTTTAGGAAATGTAATTATCAGAAATTACTTCACATCCAGTGTGTTTTATCCTCTTTTGTACGAAAAATTCACAAGAAAAACACCCCAAAAATGAGTTTTTTTAGCGGCAACTGAGAAAAAAAATGTTTTTTTAATTGGTAAGTAGCCCATTATTGACCTGTTTAATAGGTAAAATAGTCCTGTCACGGCTGTGTGGTGTACTTGAATGAGGCATTTTATCCACATATGCTAAGTACTGGTATTGCCCAGGAAGAGCATGATTGGTCTCAATTGTAAGATTTTTTTTCACAGTCAATGTAAAATAGATTAGTAAAAAAAATGAAGAAAAAAATGAAAATGAAATAGAAAAATGCTGACCACTTGACGGCTCTGGCCACTAAGGTATATACAAATGCCTATTCACCTAAATATGGTCTGCTCTGGGCAAATACACATTGCCAGGTATGTACAGGTCATTCATAAAATTGAATTTATCAGAGGTGATCTTAACAGATCAGATAGGATCTGCTTGATCAGTTTTATTAGCTAATGCTTTGTTGGGTATATACTCTTCATCAGTCTGTAAATCTTTATCGGTCTATCTATCTTTATTTGGAAAATTCCACTTGTCCACTCCCTATGACGCACAAACATTTGGTCAGGATGAGTAAGATTTAAGAAACTGACCTTAATATTTCTTTGATTTTAAGCATTCAATTAAAAATGTTGGAAAAGAAGGATAAATAGCTTTTATCAGAAATTTCAAGACCTGTTTATCCGTCTGTGCATCGTTATCGGTCTGTGCATCAATCTACATTGTTGGTCAGTTGTAATATTATTGTTTCAGTGGTGAATGCAGTACTCTGGTATTTTACTGTGTATTCGTAATAATAACAATGATTGTAATGATTATACCATTGTCTTCAATGTTTACATTCTCAGCTATCAGTAGTGTTAACAAAAGGGCATACAAATAATGGTTAAATGTTATTGTTACACTTATTTGAAACCTGCATTATATGCAAAAAAAAATCTTGTTCTACTTAGTAGAAGATTATTAAGGACTATACCCAGACTGGCATTTATGGGTCACATTCAACATTGATTGAGTTACTGCTCAGCCACAGTCTCAGAGATGACCGACATTAAGTCTCATTATCATTCGTCTCTCACTGCTGATTCAAGTGGGAAAGTTATCACTTACTTGCAAATATGATTGTGCTCGAGTACTTATTAATCTTTCAGGATCCCAGGAAAGAGTGTTTATGTTAATTGATCGTGTGTTAACCCTCAATGTCATAAAAATGGCGCTTAGTATTTAAACAAATGAACTATGCTGCATAGATTAGATTTAATGACAGAATGACTTCTAAGTTTTTTCCCCAGGGTCCAAGTTAATCTTTTAGTCTTATTTCTTACCAATGTGCTTTATTCATCTGTTGGTTCTTAGAAAAGATATTTCTTTGTCAGTGCATTCATTGATGCATTTTTCAGTGTTCAGATCAAAGTCTAAAAAATATGAAAGATTTATCGGTATGTTGAAATAAAAAACACAGAGTTTATTAGGAATTTAATCTATAGTATTACATACTTAATGTCTTCAGTGTCCATGACCTCTATATACTTCGCAAAACTTGAATGAAGACAAATTTTGATAAAATTGTATGCGGGGCTCAACCATTTAAAATTAAACCCGTCATTTTAATGTGTTTAGATACCGTTAATTCATTTTCATTTTTAAAAAGCACACAAATTGCTGACACAATGTGTGTCTTTTTTTAATAATATTTACCAGTATTTCTGAATAAAAATCTAAATTCAAAATTTGATTTGTCTCATATTTTGTATAGTGACCTTGATCTGACCTTGGATCATTTAACCACGCTATATCTGACTCTGGATCAGTTAACTGACTTTGATTTGACCTTGGGCTGGTTAACAGACCTTGGATCATTTAACTGACCTTGATCTGACTCTTGATCAGTTAACTGACTTTGATTTGACCTTTGGCTTGTTAACGTACCTTGATCTGAACTTGGATCATTTAACTCACCTTGATCTGACTCCTAATCAGTTTACCAACCTTGATCTGACCCTGGATAGGTTGAAACTGACCTGGAGAATTACTGTACCAGTAAACAGACCTTTATCTGACCTTGGTTAGGTTGAAACTGACCTTGATAAAGGCTTGACCAGTAAACTTACCTTGATTTGACCTTAATTAAGTTGAAACTGACTTTGATAAGTCACTGTGCCAGCTAACAGACTTTGATCTAACCCTGAATGAGTTAGATGACCATTATCTCTCAATGGACCAGTGAACTGACCTTGAAATAACCCTGGATAGGTGAACCGCCCCACTCCCCACACCCCAAACCATTTTATATTTATACACTCCACTCATAATGTAGAAGATAAAGTCCAAATTGAATATAAAATGCTGCAATATAAAGCTACTGCTTTAATATCATAATTGAATCAAGCTGTCACATTCCGGAGTCGTAACATAAATCATAAATAAAAGCAAAAAACATTGAACATGACTTTTTCACCAGCTGTCACTTAATTTGATCATTTGAAATTCTGTAAGATCCACTCTAGAGCATTTTCAATTTTACAATAGTTGTGTGTGAAAGTAAAAAGCCATTTTGAAAATCGCATCCCTTTACTTCATATAGACACCTTTGTACACTTCAAATAATGATAGCATTAATTCACCATGTATCAGCAATGGGTGAATTATGTTTATATTAACCGACAGGGTGGAAAACAGTGCAGGAAGTGTTCAGATTGCATGTAACGAGCAATCTGAACTCTTCCTGCATTGTTTTCAAAGGCCTTCTGTGATTGGTGTGTGAAAACGCATATTTATGAAGTAAAGGGTTAATCCTTGCTCCTATAGGCACTGGATAATACGAAGTTGCAAGTTATTTTCAAGTGACAGGAAATGAGGTCCACGATTCCAGGGAACCAGAACTAAAACAACAGTATAAGAAGTTGTAATATGGTATTATCATTTTATGGTTAATTTTGACACATATATCCATTAGGCATTGCTGTTGTACATTCATGTTACTACTATAAAAATTATATAGTACACCGTTGATGCATTTATTATGACACATGAGTATTGATTTAGGGAGTAGGAACGTTTTGAAGATTGGAAGTTGAATCTCCTAAAAAGTATTAGTGGATCCATGAGAAGTGACAAATGTTTTTGATTTAAAGTTGGCAAGCAAAAACAGACCTGGGGAAAGGTATTCATCCTACAATTTTTCAAATATTGTCATACTGTCCCTTAAACTCTCCCAAGATGATAATTTGCCTATGATCTAGTCAGCCATTCCCACCTGTGAGTCATAAAAAAATAGCTGAAATACTGTATTTTGTATTGTAGTTATTGTTACTGTACTTGTATATGTGCAAGCTTTTCTGTACTTGTATAACATTACTGTTGTATGATGCCTAGCGGCACCTTTTAAAAAAACAAAATCTTGGGTCCTCTGTGGCCGAGTGGTCTAAGGCACCATCTCAAGATCACTTACCTCTCACGGCTAAGGCTGTAGGTTCTAGTCCCGTCCGCTCCAAAAACTTTGTGAGAAAGTTTCAAGTTACTGGCGGAAGGACTGTGTTTCTACTCAGTCTGAGGTTTTCCTCCACCAGTAAAGCTGGATATGCCATATATAACCTGAAATGTGTTGAAAATGGTGTTAGACCCCTATAAAAAAAAAATAAAGAAAATTAGTAAAAGCACGCCAAGTGTCTAACTCCTGCCGTACTGAATTTTCTTACCACAGACGCATGTTTTGATAACCCACTCAGTCACATAGTACTGAGAACGAGTCGACCAGACCTAGAACTATCCTCTAAATGCTGAGCACCAAGCATGGAAGGTTCAAGTACCATTTTTTCAAGTCTTTGTATTTAGCATGACCTAGCAAGGGAATAGATATACCGATGACCTCCTGCATGCAAGTCGGCCATTCCACTGGACTGCCTTTGTGGTATAATATCGTTACTTTCATTACTTCAATATCTTGATTATCTTTACAAAACTGATACTGGGAATAATTCAAGGATGAAAGATCAACGTTTTCTTTTACGAATATATGATTACAGCTATCATCAGTTGACAGTTACAAAATTCAGGTGTGTAGAAAATCACATTCTAGGAGACACTACTTTGTTTTTGTTCAAAGGCATGCCATAATATGGTGTCCATCACCCAGCCTACTACCTCCACCTTTTCAACAATGTATCGGTATTTATTTTTTTTATAATTTTTGATCACTTTATTTCACAAAAAGTTTATATTTGAAACTGATAATCAGCCATAGCTTATCAGACACAGGAGATTGAGTAAATTTTTAGCACCATTGTTATGCCAAAGAGGGCTTACATACAATCAGTTAACCTGGGATCCTTGACAGTTAACCAGTACTTGAGCACAACCATCTCTGACAAGTTACTGACAAGTTTCTCACTTGGATCAGCGGTGATAGACAAATGACAGTGGGATGTATTGTGGTATATCAATCATCTCAGTCTCTGTGGTCAGGCAGGTATTCAACCCACGGCCCCAGGTTGTTGATTGTCATACCTCCAACAAACTGAGCTAACCTAGCCTGGCCAGACAATGCTCAATGCTCTTCTTGACAGTGCACACATTGTCTCTTTGTACAATTCATTCCAAAAGAAATTCTCCTTCTTACAGCTATACATCTTCTATTCAATTACACCAGGAGTCTGACCTTACTGGGTCCCTTGTTTAATAAATATATATATATATCATACTTACTTAATCTGGGGAAAAAAAGGGCTATAAAAGTACATGTACTCCTTGTTTGTTTATTGGCTCCTCACTCTAAAGGTCGAAGGTTAGATACAAGACTCATCTCTACGGCCTCTCTAAAAACATCCACTCAGTACATTGATTGATTGATTGAATATTTAGTGTCATTTTTATGGCATCGAGGGCAAACAGACGATCAGTTAACCTAACCACTGTTTTCTGGTATAAACTAGTACTCGAGCACACCCCATCTCCACAAGTAACTGATAACTTTCCCACTTGAATCATTGGTGAGAGATGAATGATATTGAGACACAATGTGGTATATCAATCATCACGGAGACTGTTGCTGGGCGGGGGGATTTGAACTCAGGACCCCTGGATTGATAGTCAGACGCGTAACCAACTGAGCTAATTGGGCCTGGCCCACTCAGTACAACAAAAGTCACAGGCTCTCATTCACAACAGGATCTGACATGCTTATAAAGATGATAATGGCATATCACATAACATAAACTGTATAATAAATGTGTTAACTGAATGTTGAACCTTGCTTGACGAGTGACTTTAAGTTTCGTTTTGATTATGTTAATTAGGATTTCAGAACTAGATTTATACAGTCAACATGGCTAGGATGGCTCGGATTTTTCAGGTTATTTTTTTTTTGTTATCAGTTTCCTTTTTATAAAATATATACTGAAAGGATGAAGAAACAGCTGGGATGAATTTCTGAGCCACATTATTTATTGTTAGTAATATTTACAGATTTAGAATATAATATTATGTATGTAATGGAATTTCATTAATAATTGTGTCCATACTAGGACTTGAGGGTCATCAGAGGCCAAACTTCAAATACTGGCAGAGATGGGTCAATTGTAAGGTGTATAAAAAGGGAATTTACAGGCTGCGGGTCAATTAATGTTGACACTGAACAGACTAGGTGTTACTCGTGGGCTGATCTGGGCCTTCATTGTTTATGGGTGTATTTTAAAGTAGGAGAACTTTACGGGCCAATTAAAAGACCAGGTGTTTAGAGATTTGTAGGTTGCACTGGGCCTATACCTTAAGCAAGATGGGCAAATATATGTAGGTTGACCTTGGCCTACATAGCTAGTGCAGTACCTTAAGCAAGAAACTTGATTGACAAATTAATATATGTAGGCTGACCTGGGACTACAAAGCTTACAAATGATACTTGAGTGGTGTCCCTAAAGACACTTTATCTGCATTTGCTTAGCAGAAAAACATCCGGTGCGATTTGTGCATGCTAAAAAAACTCAATATTTATGTGAAATTAAATAGGCTTAAAACAAGAGGTGCATGTACTTTACGATTGAGTTGAATTCCAAACTGAGAGTTAAGTCTAATTCCGTTGCTCCACAGCCTGTTTTTATCAGATTTCTTGATAGGGTGGTGCTAAAACTGAAGCTGTTTAATGCAGTGTATTTGATCGCGCATACAAATAAATTCACTTAAGATAGTGAACTTGTAAACAAACCAAACTTGGATATAATCAGCAGGCTGCCTCGTCATCAAATTAGGAATGTGAATGCAGATGTAGTCATTTTATACAGTTGGATGTTCTCCAATATCTGCACCCTGTGTGGTTCTCTGGGGTGCCACATGTGTAATGGCAAGAATGGGGACATGCAGGCCATAAGATGTGACAAACTGAGATTTTTTAATATGGAATTGACTGAAACTTTGCAGTTCCACAAGGGTTTTAGGTTTTTAGGTTGAGTGTGTTCTTTATTTAGTCTGTTTGTTAATTTGGTGTTTTGTACATGGAGAGCAAGTTTGGAATCTTTATTGCTGTTGTCCTGTACCATATAACCTTTTGTGTCTAGTCTATTCCATAACCTGATATCCACCGAATCATGTCTGTTAACCCCAAATGAAAAAGCAGGGAATTGTATGCATGTCCCACAATTCATAGCAATTGGATGCATATTAAAAAGTGACATAATTCAACCTTTCCCTGAAGCAACTGATCAATGAACGTTGTAAAATGTGGTTTCTCAACATTGCTAATAACGGACCCAATCAGGAGAGCTGTGTACCTTCTACAGACTATTTTGATGTCAGTGTTGCTTAAAACTCCCAATTCATTTATTCTAATATCTTTGATGAATGTTTCTTTACTTACCCTGGGTATGACTGCAGCCGGAGTTTATTACATAAGATTTTGCTAAATAAATTTCACTCTTCATATAATTTTATATATACATATATATTTCTTAATATATTTCTTTACTTCTAGATATACTGGGGTTAATTACAAAATTCATTCTTTGTATATATTTTTTTATGATAATTATTCAAAATCTCCAGGTAGTTTGAATAAAACCAGAGTAGTTGTATTACAAAAAAAACATGACACACCTATCCAAATATCTTGAGAAGGAAGTTAATGAATTTAAGGAATTAAATGATTTTTTTGTAAAACGTGGTAACATGACCATGCATCAGCTAAAATGCATAATGTTGTATGGTGTTTAGTGTCGCTTTCAACAATTTTTCAGTCATATCGCAACGGTGTCTACTTGAGACAGTATTCTAAGCGCTGTCACACTGGAGTATCATGCCACAGACACATGGTATGATACCCCATCCAGTCACATTAAACTGACACCGGGCCAACCAGACCTAGAACTCTCCTCTTAATGCTGAGCGTCAAGCGGGGAAGCTTCTAGTACCATTTTTAAAGTCTTTGGTATGACCCGGCCGGGGATTGAACCCACAACCTTCTGCATGCGAGGCGGACTCTTTACCACTAGACCACGCCGCGGTCTACAATGCATAAAACAACACATAAGGTTTGATTGATTGATTGCATATTTAGCGTCATTTTTATGCCATCGAGGGCTAACAGACGATCAGTTAACCTAACCACTGTTTCCTGGGATTAACCAGTACTAGAGCACACCCCATCTCCGCAAGTAACTGATAACTTTCCCACTTGAATCAGTGGTGAGAGACGAATGATTATGAGACACAATGTTGTATATCAATTATCACCGAGACTTTTGCCAGGTGGGGGATTCGAACTCACAACCCTTGGATTGATAGTCAGACACGTAACCGACTGAGCTAATCGGGCCTGGCTAACACAATAGGATATTATCATATAATTATATAGTGCATTAAGAAAGACATTGAATTATTTGTATATAATGCAGTAAATATTGATACTAAGTGTACTGTGTTTGGTAATTGACCTGAAGTGAGAGCGACTTGCCCTGCCCACTGACCATGTGGCATTGTTTGTCCAAGTTAATACAATGAAATGTTTACATAGAAAATGATTTCTTGTCTAAGGAAAATGGCAACCTAATATTGATCATTGATTTGATAATCAACTTGTTTGATTGAAAGCCCACATCAGGCCAGTTGACTGCTCTTCATAAAAGTCATAAAAAACAACACTCAATACTGGTTCTATCCTGGAAACAAACTCGAACCATTCTGATACTGCTCCAAAAAAATTGGTATAACCCAAGTAAGTTATAAAGTTTTGTACAAGATTGGACGATTAGGTTCTGATGAGAGGTCATTATGTCACATTTAAGTGCACATGTCATGTGTATAGTGCATTAATTACACTAATAATCAATTCACCCTCAGGTCAGATATGTCACCAGCTTATCTTTTATAATTACCATGTTTCCCTGTATAAATGCTCCCCTCAAATGACCCCCTCTCCCTCAACACTACCACCAAATTTGATTAAAAAAATTTGTTTACGAGTGTGATCAGTAAAAGCACTCTTTACATACTTTAATACCCCTAACCACCACTGTGGTCAGTAAAAAGAAACCTACCCATAATTGTAATGTTTGTTTCCTTGTGTGAAACAACTAACAAACAAAATATTGATTGTAAAACTGTTCAATTTTTTTTAAGGACTCAAATAAATCCATCATTAAGTGACAAAATCGGCTCCACAGTGCGTATCTCTCTGTTGTAAAGGACATATTATTTTCTGAATAAAAAATTCCTGCATTTACAAAAAGTATGTTGATAAATTGCATAATGGCAGAATTGTTTATTTGAGTGTGCAGAAATGTTAAATATTCATTGGTACTGGGTATATTTATATTTGTTATAATAAGCTCTATGCATTGAGCGATTCCCTGATAGTTAATTCAAAAATGTGAAATTTATGTGGCGTATTAATGTACAGTATTACAGCTCAAGTCATTTGACGCTTGAAGTTTAGTAATTTATGTAATCATTAGTTTTTAAAGTTGTTGAAAAAATTCTCACATTGTTTGCTCATGCAATAAAAAAAGCATTAGGGCGTTAACTTCATGATATTTGGAAATCATAAGAAAATTTGGTATAGATAATTAGGTATCAATTTGAATGTTTGATATTTAATTGTAGATTTTTCATGGACAAACTTTCTCCTCACAAACATTCCATTTAATTCCTGCTTTGTTCATCGGCTGTCTAGCCTTCTGTCTATTTTTACTGAAGCATAACTTAAAAAGTATGGAAGATAATTCATTGAAATTTTGTACACTCGTAAATCACATGTGATGTGATGTGAAGTGTGCAAGAGCATAATTTGTTTTGACAGAAAACTTCCCTATTTTGTTATTTTCTGAATTTGCTTATCAGAAGTATAACCTAAAAATCACAACAGATAATTTCTGTAAACTTTACACACTTCTAAATCAAAATGAGGCGATGTGAAGGCCACAAAGGCCACATCTCTGGTGTTGAAAAAACTTTGTACTGGTACTTCTGTTGTTTAGTTGGCATTGGTTTTGTTTTAAAGCAAAGTCATATCTCACAAACCCTGGTTATGTATACATGTATGATGCTACACATGGCTTCATGTCTGTAGAATGGATGCAGCTCTCCCGATATGGTCCATTAAATAGCAGTTGTTTCAGACACACTGATTTGCTTTCAGCTATCAATACAGTAGGAGGACGCTGATTGGTCAGTGAATTTGACATAAAGCCACATTTAAGCATGTTGATTGGTCAGTTGCTTCAGGAAAAGTTTGAATGACATTGCAGTTTAGTAAACGTTTAATAGCTATGAATTGTGGGACTTGCATGGAATTTCCTGCCTTTTCATTGGGGTTTAATATATAGACTGGATTTGGGAGATACCAGTTTCTATATATAGACTACTTCACTACCCTTTCAGGAACTGCTATAAAGGAAATAAGATGGATAATCCTGATTTTAATTAACTGTAACTATGACCCTTTTTTTATTCGTCATCTTTACTTCCTTTTTTAAAAATATTCCTTTTTTGTTTGTCTTTTTAAAAAAACTGAAGAGCTATTGTCATGACCCTAGCGGCATCATTTTCGATGTCATCAATGTCATTGACCGCTGGTTAAAGTTTTTTGTTTAGCTGAGCTTTTTTTCTGTTACTGAAATAACTACTCATGTTATGGTGAATAAACTTCATAAACACATTCATATTATGAAGCATATTATTGCCCGAGCTTGTGCACTGGCCTTCGATGGCTCTTGTTTATTGAGGGGGCTCTGGTCCTTCGATGGCTCTTGTTTATTGAGGGGGCTCTTGTCCTTCAATGGCTCTTGTTTATTGAGGGGGCTCTTGTCCTTCAATGGCTCTTGTTTATTGAGGGGGCTCTTGTCCTTCAATGGCTCTTGTTTATTGAGGGGGCTCTTGTCCTTCAATGGCTCTTGTTTATTGAGGGGGCTCTTGTCCTTCAACGGCTCTTGTTTATTGAGGGGGTTCTGGTCCTTCGATGGCTCTTGTTTATTGAGGGGGTTCTGGTCCTTCGACGGCTCTTGTTTATTGAGGGGGCTCTTGTCCTTCAATGGCTCTTGTTTATTGAGGGGGCTCTTGTCCTTCAATGGCTCTTGTTTATTGAGGGGGTTCTGGTCCTTCGACGGCTCTTGTTTATTGATGGGGTTCTGGTCCTTCGACGGCTCTTGTTTATTGAGGGGGCTCTGGTCCTTCGACGGCTCTTGTTTATTGAGGGGGTTCTGGTCCTTCGACGGCTCTTGTTTATTGAGGGGGCTCTTGTCCTTCAACGGCTCTTGTTTATTGATGGGGTTTTGGAGCCTGTTTCACTAATGCTCGATACAGTTTACGACCGTGTTAAAACAACTGGGAAATTCATTAAGTGTTTCGCTTACATCATTTTATGAACTTTCCTAAGACTTGTAAGTAGAAGTCTTTTTAGAATTTGAAAAATGCTGTGCAAATGAAACGTTCTTAGGTGTCACAATTTGTTTGTATGAAAAACTCGAGACATACAAAGGTTTAGTGAAATGGGTACCTGGGATTTCTGTAATACTTAAAGATAAATGTGGATTATTGGTTTTATTTTTTTGTTTTACTTTGATTGTGAAACAAGTTATTATAACTTAACATATCACACGCAAAGTCTTCCTGGGTAGAACCAGTTCTAAGCATATGTGGAAAAGTGTCTTGCTCAAAGACACCACGCATAGCCCTGGGGGAGGATCAAACCCACAACCCTTTGATCATGAGGCCTATGCTATGCCAGTTGACCACTCTCTCCACCGTTATTGTATACTACTATTTTACCATACAGCTGTAGCTTTGTGGCAACATTGGTTGAGTGTTTGCTTAGCTTATGTGAGTTCATGGTTTGAGTCTCCATTCAAGCAACAACTTTTATTTTATTGTTATATTTGCAGTCAAGTTATACTGATACCTGCAAATTTACAAAATCTGCTCATTCTACACAAGTCGGTGCATGGGCCGTGGTATTTGATCTGTTCTGTACATTCATTTTAAGTATGTAAGAAAAGGTCAACCACATTTCAATAATAACCTTTAAAGCAAAAAAAACGAGAATATTTTATACAATGTCTTCTCAAGGTCTGAAGAACACTTGCATTATTAATTATCCAAAATATATTGTGCTATTTTCATACCATATTGGCTTAAGTTATTCAAGAAAGAAACCCAATTTTATTTTTTTATATTTGATATTAGGGTTAGGCTTTCTTTGATTAGTTCGGCTATTTTACCTTGATTGATATTAATTTTGTACCTGTATATCTGATAGATGGAACACAACTTGGGTTGTACGACCACTGAGTCATGAATTATTAAGTCAGGGTAGGCAAGTGTGAAATGTAGGAAATTGCCAGTCTTGTGAAATATTTGTACACACCTGAACGAGCTTTCACTCATTCTGTAAATAAAATTATACTATAGTAGACTGGTTACTTTTAACAGTTTAACTGATTGTGAACCAGACGGTTATTGTGTAGGAGTGCGAAGAAAAGGTTTGTTCTGTTTACTTTTTCTTTTGAATTTGTTGGTTAGCTTTAAATGCATTGTTTACATTGTCCAGCGTTGTAGAAGAATTTTATCGTCTTTTTATGTATTTATGTGAATGTTACACTGTACTGAAGTGTGAGATGGGGGGGGGGGATGAATTAGGAGTGGGGTTGGAATCGCCTTTATGCCTACCTCCCATACTGTATTACCAGATGAATTAGGAGTGGGGTTGGAATCGCCTTTATGCCTACCTCCCATACTGTATTACCAATAAAGCTTATAGTATCGTGTACTAGTACACAGGTTCATGTCAGATACGATCAAGAAACGTGTGCTGATATTATCCCTACCTCTCGTACTGCATTACCAGTAAAGCTCATAGTATCGTGTATCGGTACACAGGAACATGTCAGATATGATCGAGAAAAGTGCTGTCAGACCAGTCATTTATTATGTTTTTACTTAATTATACATCCAGTCCGTTTCTAAATAAATATGCAGCCTAAAAAGCCATGCATGATGTCCAAATGTTAATCATAATGTTACCTTTGTGAATGTTCTTGACCTTGACCTTTATAGCTATAGTTTACATTGAAATTCACTTACATTATAGAATTTTATGTCAGATTTGTGCGTGATTCTGTATTCTTTACACATGCATAAAAACCAGAAAAAAATGAATTTAATCCTTATAATTCCAATCCTGATGATCATATTTATTACATCTCAAATCTTAACATTTTATGACCTACTTCATTGTTTCTCAAAACAACTTATGGTCTGATTGTGACACCCGGTTAAATCGCTGAACCACAGAAATCTATAAATAAGCATGGAACCGTTGTGAACGTCATTTAATTTGTATATTGTTAAACTGACCATCAAATTGTCAATGCTTCTTTGTTTACACCAGAAACATAAAAGTTCGGTAGTCCAGCTCCAGGGTTTTATCATGTAATAAATTTGAGAAATCCACAATACCAAACTGATAACCAGTAACTGTATATCTGATTATCGGCAGTAAATTCGTCTCCAATTCCCTGTAATATTTTGACCCTCTTGTTATTTTGGAGGATTATACTATGGTATTTTAGACATAATATTATTTAATTTGTATAATACCTGCTAACTATGGACATTCCTTTGTGGGGGTCAATGTCAGATTAGTTGTCTGAACGCTTACAAGTGCCATTTACAACTTGTAATATTATGCAAATTTATGTATATTTATGTAATTTTAGGAATTGTCTGTGGCTAAGTGTCATTCAGATCAAAACACAGGTTATGTTATTTTGGACTTTTGATGTTTTTGATCTTGCTAACAGAAGATTACTATAGAGTAGGACTTTGTAGGCTCGAACATGTATTGACTGAAACACCACATATAGCTCGAACCACTTATCTGATCACGGCAGAATTCCTAATGTGCATGGTAGGATATTTAACAGTCTAACTATTATGTCGTGTCGGGTTTGAGCCATCGAATTTCTACTGTATGTACATTTGACTTGTTTGTTATTTTTTTATATTACAGTTAAATCTGGTTATTAAGTGGCCACCTGTTAAGCAGCCAATATTTTCTGTTTCCCATTTATATGCTGATAGACCAAATTAACCTGTATTAAGCAACAACCTGTCTTAAAATGCCACTTTTGTTTCTTTGACTGGCTGCTTAAGACAGGTTTGACTGTAGCTGATTTTATGAGATTATTATTGGGCACCTTTTAATTCCATCTTTTTCTCCAAGCAGTTGTTGCTATAGTACATAGTGAGGTAATTGACACTAAAATAAATGATGTGCAAACCCAACCAAAAGGTTCTAAGGTGGGGTCCAGTACTGGGGTTATGCTCCCTGAGAAATAAAAATAATTTTAGGATGCATTTCCTGCATTCTGAGAGCATTTCCAGAGGATATAATGATTAATTTTTTTTTAAAAAATGTGCAAGCCCGGGCGTTGTGGCATAAGGTCAGTTAGTGACTGAGACATTGAGAGGTATGCTGAGCTAAAATTCATTGCAGTTTTTCAGTTTAAAACTCAAACTTGGACAAAAAAAAACATAAAATTTGTAATAAACATTGAAAATATTTTTTCCTGTATTTTGAAACAAAACGTTATAAATGATACGTAACAGAAGATATCTGAAAATCTTTTACCGAAATAATTGCTTTTAGAGAGTTTTTCATAACAATTTATATTATTAATTTATTAGCTTATTTTATTGCATTTGTATAGTAAGTTCAGAGCTTAACTGAACCGGTCTTGAGTCTGCTTCCTGGGTAGAACCAGTAATGAGTGTTGCTTCCTGGGTAGAACCAGTAATGATTGTTGTTTCCTGGGTAGAACCAGTACTGAGTGTTGCTTCAGGGGTAGAACCTGTACTGAGTGTTGTTTCCTGGGTAGAACCAGTACTGAGTTTTGCTTCCTGGGTAGAACCAGTACTGAGTGTTGTTTCCTAAGTAGAACCACTACTGAGTCTTCCTGGGTAGAACCAGTACTGAGTGTTGCTTCCTAGGTAGAACCAGTACTGAGTGTTGCTTCCTGGGTAGAACCAGTACTGAGTGTTGTTTCCTGGGTAGAACCAGTATTGAGTGTTGCTTCCTGGGTAGAACCAGTATTGAGTGTTGCTTCCTGGGTAGAACCAGTACTGAGTCTGATTCCTGGGTAGAACCAGTACTGAATGTTGCTTCCTGGGTAGAACCTGTACTGAGTGTTGTCTCCTGGGTAGAACCAGTATTGAGTGTTGCTTTCTGGGTAGAACCTGTACTTAGTGTTATTTCCTGGGTAGAACCAGTATTGAGTGTTATTTCCTGGGTAGAACCAGTATTGAGTGTTGCTTCCTAGGTAGAACCAGTAATGAGTGTTGCTTCCTGGGTAGAACCAGTACTGAGTGTTGTTTCCTGGGTAGAACCAGTATTGAGTGTTGCTTCCTGGGTAGAACCAGTATTGAGTGTTGCTTCCTGGGTAGAACCAGTACTGAGTCTGATTCCTGGGTAGAACCAGTACTGAATGTTGCTTCCTGGGTAGAACCTGTACTGAGTGTTGTCTCCTGGGTAGAACCAGTATTGAGTGTTGCTTTCTGGGTAGAACCTGTACTTAGTGTTATTTCCTGGGTAGAACCAGTATTGAGTGTTGCTTCCTGGGTAGAACCAGTACTGAGTGTTGCTTCCTGGGTAGAACCAATACTGAGTGCTTCCTGGGTAGAACCAGTACTGAGTCTGCTTCCTGGGTAAAACCAGTACTGAGTGTTGTTTCCTGGGTAGAACCAGTACTGAGTGTTGTTTCCTGGGTAGAACCAGTACTGAGTGTTGTTTCCTAGGTAGAACCAGTACTGAGTGTTGTTTCCTTGGTAGAACCAGCATTGGGTGTTGTTTCCTTGGTAGAACCAGTACTGAGTGTTGTTTCCTGGGTAGAACAAGTACTGAGTGTTGTTTCCTGGTTAGATTCAGTACTGAGTGTTGTTTCCTGGGTAGAACCAGTACTAGTGTTGTTTCCTGGGTAGAACCAGTACTGAGTGTTGTTATTTTTGAGAGGCATCAGGTCAAGCTGGGGATCGAACCAACACTTCCAATATTAGCAGTCAATACTATCCACAACTGCCCCACTTAAAATTAATGATTAATTATCCATTTATTGGCTGAGAGCTAAACAGCAGTTTCAATCAATGGAATGTTTGTTTTCCTAAGAATATTATTTAATAAGTAACTACCGTTAAGTTCATTATGAACTAATTATTACCATGGCAATACTGGGTAGCCTCATAAATTTCTTCTGTTTAACTCATTCATTATCTGTATGCTCCCACCCTAGTTTCTGCCATTATCAGGTGTAAAATCAATGACAAAATGAAATGTTAGCCTTTCAATTAGACCACTCACTCAATGATAGGTCAGATTTAAGATGATTTATCAGTGAGTTCCAGATTATAACATGGTGTCTAAGTGAAATTAGTTGCCTACACGCTCTGGAAGACCTCTTTTGTAATCCTCCCACCCGCATAAAGCGCCTACACGTTTTAAGGGAGAACATATTTTATAAACCGCACAAATTATGCACTGGTAATTTAACACTATATACGAATAGTGCGAAAAACCTGTTTTATGAAATTACAATTTGTATGAATGGAACGCTGTCATGCCCCATTTGCTCTTATTTGTGGAAATTGTATTGATATTTGTTTAGATTCGCTGGGATGAGGTGGGTGACATTTGAGCACGGGATTTTCATTTCTTTAGCCGGTACTATTGAAGACAAGTGTTGGTCAAGTGAAAGAGCTTAACAGCCAGACTGTGTTCTTTGTTAATGTTTATTTTATGTTTACGAGAGTTTTGGTAAATAGAGAGTTTGTGTGTCTGAGAGTTTTGGTAAATAGAGAGTTTGTGTGTCTGAGAGTTTCGGTAAATAGAGAGTTTGTGTGGCCGAAAGTTTTGGTGAATAAAGAGATTGTGTGAGATCAAAGGACAGATTGTCATTTGGGTTGAATACAGTAAGGCCAACCAAGTGTTGTGTGTTCATTTTGTTGTTGACGTTATAAAGGGATGTATGTGACAGATGGATGAGATGATCAAATATTACTTTATTTTAAAAAGGGGCAAAAATAGCCACATTTTATGGTAGAATAAGACCTTTAGCATGTGAAGTGTTCATGCTCAATTGACAAATCTATACATAGATACATTTTGAAATAACTGTAAGAATAATTTATGGATGGAAGCCACAAATTAGCAAACATGTTCACCATGCAGATAAGTCATTACAAAATGATCTACACATCACTAATAATTGACTGTAGAAAGACTCAGCACCCTCCACTTGGGTCCGCCACGTAGCATAATGTTTGGTTTTAAAGCACTATGAATTGTGGGACAGGCATAGAATTTCCTGCTTTTTCATTGGAGTCTAACACAACTGATTCTGGGGATATCAGAGACATGGACAGATGACAACACAAAAAATGTAGATTTTCATCAAGCATGTTGACACACAATACTGCATAATTCATTAGTCGTACTTGGCTGGGGCAAACCAAAAACTTTAAAAAGCTTCCTCGCTTGATATTTAACATTTAGAGGACAGTTGTAGGTCTGGCAGGTCCAGTATTGGTATAATGTGAATGGAGGGTGTATCAAATGAAAATATTGGTTAACTCAATGGAAAGGAAAAAAAAATAAAAAATTCCGAGTTTTTTTTTGGTATCTGCATAGTGATATTTACAAATAATTTTCGGCAAACTCATTATAAACATACCATTTCATTGCAAGGTCTAGTTGTTTACAAATGTCATAAATGAAGTGCAATGCATTTGTTATTCCCCACCACATAGCAGTTGGCGGATATAGGAATGGTCATGTCCTTCCTTTCATTTTTGTCTTAAAATCCATGATTTTATGTTTGCTCTGGATCTCTTGAATGCCCCTTGAATGATTTTCATGAAACTTGGGTTAGATGTTCGCCTCCACAAGATGATGTGCAGAACCCACATTCCAACAATATTGGGTCATGGTCAAGGTCACAGTTCAAGGTTAGGTGTTTTGAGCTATGATTTAGTGTCTGCTCCATATCTCCTAAACCTTTTGAAGAATTTTCATGCATCTTTAGTCATCTGCTCACCCTCATTGAGACGAAGCATAGAACTCAACCCCCCACTCACCATGGTGAGTCAAGGTTGCTATTAAATGTCGTTATACGTTTGCTGTCTATCCCTAATGTCCTTGAATAATTTTCATAAACCTTTAATAAAATCTTCACTTCATCAAGGTCATGCACAAAATCTCTTATGAAAACTTTATTCATGTCACCAGTAAAAATTTATGACACAGAAAATTATTTGATGTTTAAGGTTAAAAAGTTAAAACCTGCTTAGGTATGATTGTCTTTCAAGCCTCAATTTGTCATCATCTAAAATACTTTACATTATGTAACAGTTTAATTGCTCCAGAATTAATACTGCTTTGTGTGAGCAATATTTAAGAGTGTCCCATAATGTGCTTGGGTCCTTCAGACCACCTTGTATATCATTTGTGCTGTCCTAATTTTATATTTATTTTAAACTATTTATATTATTATAACAACACATATCATTGTACTTGTCATGAGATGGTCGTTGCCATGGCTCTGCTTGGAAAGTTGGAATAATCACTCAGTGTCTCCGGCAGACATATTGTAAATATGAAAGATTGTGGCAAACTACGTTGTTTTTTTTCTTGAATGGGATTTAGTGCCATTTTCAACACATTTCAAGTTATATATAGCATATCCATCTGTGGAGGATGACCTCAGAATGAATCTAAGTAGAACCACCATCCTTCCACAAGTAACTTTCTCACATTATGTATTTTTTAGCGAGCAGGACTCGAACCTATGGCTTTAGCAGTGAAAGGTAAGTGATGTTGAGATAGAGCCAAATACCACTCGGCCATGGAGAACCCATTATGTGCTTGAGTACTGGTTAACCTTGCAGGTAAACTGATCATCTGTTAGCTCTAGATGGCATCAAATGACACTCAATATTAATATATATATAAAATCCATCTGTGAATGTACAGCAAGCAGTTCTAGTGCAACATATTGCACATTAAATAGGTTTTTGGCTACACCAGGCAACGGGACACCGTGTCAAATAAGTGCTTTATGTAAATTTGGTATAGGCGATATTTGTAATACATAAATACCTCGCTAATTACAGGTCGCAAAGATCGTATGCTACATCTCTACATAAGTACCTATATAGTTACTTGTTGTTTATGACGGGCCAAAATGGCATTTATTACAAATGTTGATTATTTATAGAAACAAGGCGTCTTGGACAAGTCTTCCATGACATTGACCTATCTGTTTACATATACTGACAAGCAAGTGTGCCGTGTGTGGGTGCCATAGATGATTTGTACTAAAATGTTTTTGTTGGTGTATAAAGTAACAATAGGATATTGGTTTTGTTTGTTTGAATATTGTAAATTGTGTGTCATCTAGAACTAACAGACAATCAGTTAATTTAAGCACCTTTTTTTTGGAGGGGTTGGGGGGGGGGGAGAGAGAGAGAAAGAGAAAGGGAGAGGGAGAGGAGGAGGGGGAGGGAGAGTTAGAGGGGGAGGGGAGATCACTGTAAGTCAAATTAGCAATTATTTTGTTGTGTGTTTTTATAGACATTTAAATGATTATATTTCCAGAAAATATATTGTTTTCTGCATGACTTTAAACAACTCTCCTGGGTGTATATTTTCTAAAGGTTGTATAATATTTACTGAGGGTTATAAAAAAATTGGATGCTTAAGTTATTATATCAGGAAGTTAATAGGGCTTTCAGATATCAGATGAATTAGTCTCTTACGTTCAGAGTACATGTATGTATAAATTTTGTCCTAATTTGGTATCAGAAGTTTGTTTGCACAAATAAGAATTTACTTTTGTGTACTTGTATTGCATATTGTGAATTCTTGCCTGGCTGTGGTTGAAATTTCCATATATAACTGTCTCGGGTTGGTCTATTTTGTTAGCAACTGATGTATTCCGAAGATGTCCATGTTTGTGCCCAGCAGCATGGGGAGGTTACGAGGAGATAGTCTGCCCGTAGTTAACAGAGATAATCCTTTGATCATTCTCTCATCAAGGCTCAGGATTTGTTATCATTTTCTCGTATTCTTCCACTTGTTTTATGGTTACAGACAAATTTTGCTTGTTGTTAGGATGCTTCTATGGCTTAGGTAAATTTTGGAATATTTGGAAGTTTTGTTATTTTGGAAAAAAAACAACCACTTGCTTGATGTCCTATTTTGATTAAAGTTTAGCATTAATGTACTGAGATTAGTTTTACTTATTTTCATACATTTATTTATCTTTACACTTTTCCTATTTACCTATTTAAAACTTCATATCTAAGAAATTATTGGAGCGTGTGATCCAGGCCAGTGGTAGAGCATCATACCCAGTATTGGAGAGTCATGGGTTCAATCCTCCACAATGGCCATATGTGGTGTCCTTGAGCAAGACTTTTACCAAAAAAATATCTTCTAGCAGTTTGTATCCAGTAGAGCGATTCATGCCCTCTAGGGCCTTTTTTTTTTTTTAAAAATTGTCTTTTGTGCCTTTAAACCATGCAAGAATGATAAATTCCGCGCAGTATAACATATTATATAATGTAAAGGAAACATAGCTATTGATAAACACACACAGACACACATCTTGCACATATGTTCTGAAGCCACAATTTATGACAATTTCATTACGTAACATGTTGCTCCTGTTACAGACTGTGATATACGATATACGTAATCATTTAATCTTTAGGCCAGCATTAATATAAATTTTGTTTCTAGTTTACACAATTTGTTACTCAGGGGAAAAACTCATACACATATATATACAATTTAAAAAAAAAGAAGACTCTCCAAAATCTTGAGTAGACAATTTTGTTTGATGGTTTAAATGATGTGTGACTTAAAGAGCAAATTTTAGCTATATTATGGAAGATTGAAATATTTCCAATCTATACAGTGGTGCAGTAGCTCGATTAGCTCATACGCTAGAGCATGAAACTTCTAGTCTTGGGTTGCAGGTTTGATTCCCCCGGCTGGCCAACTGGTTATGTTAACAGTCATTTGGACGGAACTTTAAACTGAGGAGCCGTGTGACAGTGCTATACAACAAGCACACTAAAGAACCAGATAAAACATACAATGGGTTTCTATCTGTATCCTGCACTATCCCCCACTAACACACTTCTTAATATAGGAAGCCGATCGCAATGTAATTGGCCAAGTTTTCGAGGATTCCCCAGCAAGTCACTGATGATTTGTAACTGTTGATCTTCTGGCACCTGTTGTTTTATTGTTTTTGTGCTTTTTTCAGACTGAAAGATATAAAAAATTAATATAAAATTATTGATTCAACATTTACAGGAGAATTGCTTATTCTCAATTTCAGACTAAAAGATTGATTGATTGATTAATTGATTGATTATATAATGTCATTTTTATGCCATATAGGGTTAACAGACAATCAATTAACATATCTACTGTTTCCTGGAATCCTGGAAGCTTAACCAGTACTCAAGCACACCATATCTCTGCAAGTTGCACTGATAACTTACCCACTTGAATCGCAGAGAGAGACAGTTGGGGATTCGAACTCACAACCCCTGGATTGATAGTCAGACGCGCTACTGACTGAGCTAATCAGACCAAGCAAGACTAAAAGATAAAAATGGACATTAAAAAAGTGACAACATTTAAAGATGTGATATTCATTTATTTTCAGACTGAAAGATGGATCCTGCCTTCAAGAGCGTGAACAGATCCAAACCGGATTTCTACATATGGCGCATAGAGGTAAATCTGGCATCAAATTTATGCTTACTCGTATGGCAAAAAAAACAACCTTAAATTTATTCTGAGTCATTATGGAATTTATTGTTACATATAGTTCTTGTGGCTATGAAAGCAAAAGTCGAACAGAAAAAACATATTCTTACTTAAAGGCAGTAAATCAGGAAAAAATATCGTAAAAATATAAAATTATTTATAAAAGGAATACTAAGTATCTTATTATCATGAATAAATTAAATCCAAATTGTTGGGTTTATCAAATCCACCAAAGCGTGACAAAAAACATTTTAATGAGAGTGGTTAACTTGAAACGAAATCCCCATTCTAAATATAGACAGAACTTAAATACTACTTAACGACCTTTACATCGTCATTCAGATTCTTTCTAAGGTGGAGCAAACTCTAGAACATACATTAGTATGATGGATCAAGTGAAAATCAAAATGAAGTCATGCGACTCGTTTGATACATCGCAAAAATATATATTGCAATTTTAAGATGAGAATATATCCACGTAGAATACAACTTTGAACAATATAGCATTGTCGGTAGACAACAATATACAATACAACCACATACAATACAATGTCATACAATACAGTTAATTTCAATGCAACGCCACGCAATACTTAATGTACAATACAACATTGTACAATAAAACACTGTATAATACAATGCTGTGTAATACAACACTGTCCAATACAATACCAAACAATAATATAACACTGTATAATACAATGTTGTGCAATACAACACTGTCAACACTGTGCAATACAACACTGTACAATACAATACCAAACAATAATATAACACTGTATAATACAATGTTGTGCAATACAACACTGTCCAATACAATACCAAACAATAATATAACACTGTATAATACAATGTTGTGCAATACAACACTGTCAACACTGTGCAATACAACACTGTACAATACAATACCAAACAATAATATAACACTGTATAATACAATGTTGTGCAATACAACACTGTCCAATACAATACCAAACAATAATATAGCACTGTATAATACAATGTTGTGCAATACAACATTGTCAACACTGTGCAATACAACACTGAACAATTCAATACCAAACAATAATATAACACTGTATAATACAATGTTTTGCAGTACAACACTGTCATTACTGTGCACTACAACACTGTACAATACAACAGTGTACAATACAACACTGTACAATATAGCACTGTATAATACAATGGTGTGCAATACAACACTGTCAACACTGTGCAATACAATACTGTACAATACAATACAAAACAATAATATAACACTGTATAATACAGTGTTGTGCAATACAACACTGTCAACACTGTCCAATATAACACTGAATAATACAATGCTGTGCAATACAACACTGTTAACACTATGCAATCCAAAACTGTACAATACAACTCTGTACAATACCATACAATAATAGAACACTGTTTAATACAATGCTGTGCAGTACAACACTGTGCAATACAACACAATACAATACAAAACAATACAACACCATACAATACAAAACTGTACAATACAACACTGTACATTACAACACCATACACTATAACACCATACAATACAATAATGTACAATACAACACATTACAATATAATACCATGCAATACAACACTGTACAATACAACACTGTACAATACAACACTGTATGTTACAACACCATACAATATAACACCATACAATACAATACTGTACAATACAACACACTACAATATAATACCATGCAATACAATACTGTACAATACAACACCATACAATATAACACTGTACAATACAACACTGTAAAATACAACACTATAAAATACAACACTGTACATTACAGCACTGTACAATACAACACCATACAATATAACATCATTCAATATAACACCATACAATATAACACCATACGATACAATACAACACCATACACTATAACACCATACAATACAACACCATACAATATAATACCATACAATACAATACAACACCATACAATACAATACAACACCGTACAATATAACACCATACAATACAATACAACACCATACAATATAACATCATACAGTATAACACCATACAATACAATATAACACCACACAATATAACACCATACAATACAATACAACACCATACAATATAACACCATACAATACAATACAATACAATACAATACAATACAATACAATACAACACTATACAATATAACATCATACAGTATAACACCATACAATACAATATAACACCACACAATATAACACCATACAATACAATATAACACCATACAATACAATACAATACAACACCATACAATATAACACCATACAATACAATACAACACCATACAATACAATACAACACCATACAATATAACATTATGCAGTATAACACCATACAATACAATATAACACCATACAGTATAACACCATACAATACAATATAACACCATACAATATAACACCATACAATACAATACAACACCATACAATATAATAGCATACAATATGAATAATGCAATACAGCACTGTACAATACAACACCATACAATACAATACAACACCATACAATACAACACTGTACAATATATTTGTTACTGGCATGTGAAGATGATTCTGAACCTGTCATTGATCTGTAAATAGAAATATATTGGTTAAGAACAAAAGTATTTACAATTAACTGTTCAGTATTGATTAAATTGCCAAATGGTTACTTAAGGTTGCTTGGGATAGATCTATTTATTCAGGAGGGTGACTCGCAGTGGTCATGAGATGAACAGAACAGTACATGTTTAACCATTCATCTGGTCCCTGGTTCACTTCCTTCAATATAATACTTGCTGTTCATGTCATGGGAACCATTCACCTGGTACCTGGTTCGCTTCCTTCAATATAATATTTGCTGTTTATGTCATGGGAACTGTTAACCTGGTACCTGGTTCACTTCCTTCGACATAATACTTGCTGTTCATGTTATGGAAACCGTTCACCTGGTACCTGGTTCACTTCCTTCAACATAATACTTGCTGTTGATGTCACAGGAACCATTCACAAATGATATAGATCAAGATCTGGCTGTGAATGACTTTCAGTCTGATCAGGGTATTCATTGCTTTGCTCTCAGTCAGTATGTTTTTATAAACACCCCTTCTGAACAATAATGGAGTGTTCCATATGAAGAATGGAAGAATCCTTTTTAGAAATAAAGCTTAGGTTGACATCCTCATTTTTATGCCCTCGCCATTTGAAGAATGGTGAATTGGTATCAAGTGTTAACCCTGTCCGTCTGTTCGTTTGAGCATCCCAGGTAAAAAGAGTGTTTTCTGATCAATAGCTTGAAGGAGTTTATATATTTAAAATTTTTTGTGTACATGCATAATTATAAAATACAGTTCAAGTTTGATAATTGTCGTCAGTTAAATTTTACAGGAGTTTTTTTACAGAATTTTCGGTAAAAAATTGTTTTCTGATAAATAGCAGGGCTATTTGTGTCGACTGACCTTTCTAGTCTTCAATTAAAAGCTTTTTTTGTAAGTTACTATTTGTTCCAATTGTTCTCTTGCCTGAATTGAAATCTGAACCCAATTGTTCCACATTTTCCTCAATTTTACATATCTCTAAAACAGTGTCACATATCAGAATCTTTGATCAAGGGCAAGAGTCCTGAATTCTTTCTCCAAGATTAGTGTTAGTTTATACTTATTTATTTTAGCTCAAATGGGAAGAAAGCACAAAGCTTTTATAAACCTCTTACAGGTCTGCTTCTTTGGTAGAACTTAGTACAAAATGTTGTTTTTTAGAAGCATCAGACTTAGCTGGGGGTCTAACCTGCAACCTCTGGCATGACCAGGCAACCCTCAATCTATTACATTACTGCTCCATTTATAGTGTTGCTTTTACATTCCACTTAAAGTTTTCATTTGATGTTGTGTCTGTCTATTATCTAAGGGTTACAGACCTTTTTGATAAGTTAATATTAAATGGGGTACATAGAAAGTGGACCACAATGTGGTCTTTCATCATCATGTAGCTATAATTATGTATTCAGTTTCCAGAACAGTGGATTGTACATCAAATTAGAGAAAAAAATCTTTTACTCTGAACTTCTATTTCAATTATACACTTTGTTTATTGTTTGATATTAATTAAAGGAAAATGAATATAAAAATTGTTTAAACCACTTAAACGTTTCTAACTCCATTAGCCAAATTGAGCAAAATTGGACCATTTTTGCTTCTTGGTTAATACTTGTAAAGATTGGCGAATGTTGTCTCCCTATATGGGTATGACAGACATGGGTCACAAGTTTGTTAATTGCAAATGGTAATTTACGAGGGAAAAAACGTGTAATTTTTTTATTTTACATTGATACTGCAGATAATTACATCAGTTACACAAGTTTATGTCTCCATGTAGCGGATTGTGGTGTAAAAAAACAGGACCAAGGCTTCTACAGCTTCTTCAGACGAAAATTTCACTTATTAACTCAGATTTCTTTTTATAATTTTAACATTTCAAAGCTGTTTTTATGACATAAATTATAGTTAAGCTTATACTTTCATCGAATAGTAAGATGAAATCTAAACATGTTGATCTTTCATATGTTTTTTTAAATAGAAAATGTAGGTATAATGATAGGGTAGGTGGGTTGTTTGTGAGTGAATAAGTGAGTGAGGGAGGGAGGGAGGTGATGGAGGGAGGGTATGGGTGAGTGAATAAATGGTGTTTTGCTTAATGTCAACACAAAAATGGGTCATTTTATATATGTTAAAGTTATTATGAATGAAGTCTAATGTCTATTGCCATTAATTGCATGTTAAATGAACAGAATTATTATTCAAGAATTAATGCCCTTGATGGAAATGTTCATTATTCAAGAGTTATTGCTCTTGATGGAAATGTTCATTATTCAAGAGTTATTGCCCATGATGGAAATTTCATTATTCCAGAATTAATGCCCTTGATGAAAATGTTCATTATTCAAGAGTTATTGCCCTTGATGGAAATGTTCATTATTCAAGAGTTATTGCCCTTGATGGAAATGTTCATTATTCAAGAGTTATTGCCCCGGAATTGATACAACTTATTATAATTTGATGTTTATGAAACTTATTTTACTCTTTAATCCTTTGTTTATTCTTATCAAGTGAAGCAGAAACCTGAAATATTTCTTTCTTGCTTCTTTTTGTGTCATGTAACCTTATTTCATTGGTCAAAATGCCAAATAATTCCATATAGGTCTTCATTATAATTTATGGTCATAAAAGTTTTTTTATACAATCATATAAAAATACTATCTTTTATTTAGGACATGAAAGTGGTTGCAGTTCCGAAGCAGCAGTATGGAAATTTTTACAAAGGGGACTCCTATATAGTACTTTCTGTAAGTTCAGTTTTATATACAGTAAACTATATGCAAGTTTGATTTTATCATCATTGGATACCCATGGGTGTTGATTCCAGTACTTACCATCCATCACCCGTGGGAAATTACACTAGCTCTGCGTCATTTTATTTTAACAAAATACAGCTTATGTTAACAACGTCTTATTAAAACGGTGTTTGCATGAAACTAGCATTGCAATTTGATAATGTTCCCTTCATGAGCTCATGAATGAATCAATCATAAGGTTTCATTGTGGCTTGGTAGAAACGATTCAAAGCTAGTGTAATATCCCATTGGTCATGAATGAAGAGTACCGGAATGGTTTACGAGCGGGTATCCGAAGATGGATTTTATATACAGTAAACAATATGCAAGTTTGTTTTTATATACATTAAACTAGATATAATTTTGATTTTATATAGTATAACAGTAAACTATATATAAGTTTGTTTTTATATAGTATAACAGTAAACTATATATAAGTTTGGTTTTATACAATCTCATTAAATTCAGATCAACTTTAAAATTCTGTACTCCATGCAAAATATATCTGACAGCGTTGCATAGAAGGTCACCTAAGATTGACCAATCCGCCAGCCAATCAGAGTATTGCTTTCAAAGTTTGGAAAGTGAAAGTAGAATTCTATTTAATCGAAGAAAAATCTATATTTAGCTTGGATCCCAATATCATGTGCGATTAACAGGCGTTTATAATGTTACGATGAAATCATTATGGTTGTGCCCATGTTAAATGTAAATTGTTTTCAGAAATTACAGAAATCATGAATGATACCAGGACTTTTTATATTTATACACCAACATAGGAAGATCACTATGGCTGAATCAACGCCCAGGAAACAGCACTTTATAAGAATGTATCAATCAACGTCATGTTGTAAATGTCAACGAACTGCGAATGTTACAATTTATCTGATTAGCTGAATTGTTATAAATATTAATTACATGAAAGGTCAATCTGAGGTGACCTTTAATGCAATGCTATCAGATCTACTTTAGGTAGAGTATGGAAGCTTAAAAGTTGATCTGATTTTATTTTATTATGTAGGTAAACTATGTAGATTACAGCAGTGTTTATTATTTACTCTGTAAACACTGTGCTCTAAAACTCTTCTTTATATTACATTTTTTTTTTTGGTACTTTTTTGTTATTTTTAGATTTAATCAATATTCTGTCTTTTTATTCCTAGATGTTTTCTATTTTTAATTTTCTACTATCTGTACATTAATTAACACATCTGATCTGTCTGAGAAGTATAGTAACAATAAATGGATTTTTGTCAATGTCCCTTCTTTTTAAGCATCGGCTGTCCATAATTATATTGCATTATTTTCATGATAATAATTTTAAATGTTAAATGATGCAATGATTGTGCTGTTAAGTTCACTAGTATTTGAAAAAACAAATAACAAATCATTTATTCTTTGATGTTTGTAATTTGAATGTATTTGTTTTAAGGTCTTTTATTTTGAAAATCTTCTCTTCCAAATTAAACGAACATTGGTATTAAAAACAAAAAACAATGGATAATTTCAGATAATTATGAACTGTATTTTTTAAAAGATATAAGGCAATAATAAATTAATTGCTAGATTATCATCCTTGCCTGACCATTACTTTTCATGCTGCCTGACCATTTTTATTTTCATAAAAAATAAAAATAAATAAAAATAAAAAAATCCTCCCCCTCCCTCCGCCATGAGAATCTAGCTATTAATTTGTAATGGCCTTAAACACATTGAAGACTTTTTAAATACCAAATATTTTACAAAACTGAACTAAAGGCTGTTTGTTGTGCTTTTAGTACAAAACAAAATTACATAATACAATGTACTTGCTCAGATGGGTGACTAGTTTTTTTCTCTGATTTTTAACTAGTTGTCTTTTATTTATTTCACTTTATGGCATATTTGTCCAATATTCCTGCCAGTGTAATTGATAAGAAATTAGTTATACAAAGGTTTGTATTCTCTGCTGTCTCTGTTTGTAATCTTTGATTATGGAAATATGGTTACTATGACAACAGTTAGCATCACCGGGGAAACGACGGGGAACCAGCTCTCAGGTAAAGTGGATGTGATGATTTGTTTTGTTGCTATGACAACCAGCTATGTTGTAATGGAAGGCATTTTTCTCAATGTTTGCTCAGATAGTATTTAAATATTTATTTAATGCAATGCCTATACAAACAATGGCGTTTATTTGATTTATATTTAAAAAAGAAAATGTAGAAGAAACTAGGCAAGCTCTGATCATGACACGTGTTGATTATGAGTCTTTCTTTTTGATTGGTTGATTGTAAATTTTAAAAAAAAAATGTTTTCACAGACATTAATGCAATAGCTACACGTTTAATGGACTCGTTCTTACCTGTATAGGACTATGCAAAGAAAGAATTGATGCTACCTGGGCAAAACTAAACAATTAAGAATTGAGTTGCTCTCACATACCATAAAACTTTATGTATTGTATTGTGAGAATAAAATTTGGTTACAAACTTTTATCATAATTGCTGTAGGTCCTCCGTGGCTGAGTGGTCCAAGACGCCGACTCAAGATCACTAACCTCTCACCGCTAAAGTCATAGGTTTGAGAAAGTTTCCTGTTACTTGCGGAAGGACAGGTTCTACTCAGTCTGACTCAGTCTGAGGTGTTCCTCTACCAGTAAAACCTGGATATGCTATATATAACCTGAAATGTGTTGAAAATGACGTTAAACCCCATTCAAAAACAAAAAAAAATTATCATAATAACTTATGTACCAAGACACTCCTTAAAAACTCTCACAAACAACTTTTGTGTCATTCACAATAGATTTAGCTGAAATTTGATATTTTGTCTTGTGAGAATTATAAAACTGCACATAATCCTGTCTTCACAGTGGTTATTTATCCTTTTCTATTGGTACGGTTCGAAAAAAATTGATATTTAATTGCCAAATTCAAGATCTACTTCAAAAAATATGCTTCACAACAACATGAAATTAATTATTCAATCATTGCACATAATCGTTCAGATTGTCATCAGCATACATGTACATGTGCCCAAATATGGTAGTTATGAATAATATTAAAGTTTGGTTATTTTTTTCTGACTTTAATGTTCGCTGCCATGTTACATAAAAAAACTTACTTTCATTTTCATTTCTTGTAAAGGTAGCAAGTGTCGCGCAGTATTTCATTTTTATGGTATATTATATTCTTAAAAATTAACACAATTTAAAGACTGTTTATCAACATGTTAACTCTTGTTATTTCTAAAATCTAGATGTGGCTTTAATTTCATGTATTTTTAAGTAGAATCACATTTTTGCCTTTCTAAAACAATTGACAGAGTAGAAATTGTAAAAAAAAAACATGAGAAAGATGTCTTCCAGTATTGACCCCAGGGTTCACAGGTTCTACTGGATCTTGGTTTTACTCGTGTGTGCGTGTAGACTACGCGTTATTATGCTTATTGTTTCATGTTTTACAACTATATGCATGGACCATTTCCAATTTTAACTTTTATTTAATTTTTGTTAATTTTTCACGGAATGATTTCTTACTTACCAAATATAATATGATATTCCGGTAATGATATATTGAATGTTTCAATAGCCAAAGCATGCTGAGAATGATGTATTTTATATATTGTACAGCTGATACTATTTGCGTAAACCGCCACATTGATGTTGTTTTGAAAAATGTAAAATGCTCGATCATTGTGTAGGGAGATGCTTTAACGTATTTAACATGTTTGATTTTTTTAATTGAATTAATCAACTAGCTAGTTAAATAATATTTTAGAAAATGTGTGTCAGGAGTTATGACATATGTTATGCAGCTAGTGGCTTTTATTTCTCCATACCATCATATTTCTGACCTATTATAAGCTGGTTAATTTTATCAGTTCTATGCTTGGCTTTTTTTTTAAAAAAATGAATAGGTGAAAGGTCAAGGTCGGTCAAGTTCTGTAAAGCTGCTATTTACCCAACCTTAGAATGTTCTTGACATTATGACGTGTAATACGATTAGGCCAGCAATTATGAAATGATTTATAAATAGCTGCCATGGTATAAATAAAGATATAGTTACAAATTTAAATGTTAAGGTCATTGAGGTGCAGTCAAAATAAATATTTTTCACACAGATTTTCATAACCTTTTTCATCAACAGTTTTGAAAATTAAGATTAATAATAATCAAGGTAAATAGATAAATTTTTTGAAGAGTGGGTGGGGGTGGGAAAGGGTTTGGGAAGAATCAGGTTATTTTAACGGGGAGGAATGATAGCTATTTTATAACCCATTGTTATTTTGTAGTTCAAAGGTTGAAAGTTATATGCATTCCATTATTTTATCATTTTCTATATTCTATTTAAAAATTGACGCTTTGCATGCAAGTTTATATTTATTACCCATAATGCAGGGAACCATCCTTATTTTGTTTTGGTGAACTTGTAACATTAAAGGTCAAGGCCACCCTTATGATGTCTAATGACTTACCAATGCTAGAGTATCGATAGCAGTTATTTTATATGTTTATTTGAAAAATCCATTGTATGTTACCCTTTGTTTTAAAAAAATGGTGGTATTGTGTTCACTATAAAAACTATTTTGCTTTGATATTTTACTGCGCTTTTAGTTAGATAATAAAAGTGTGTTTATAGAAAATTAGAGTGCTGATTTTAGGTACCCATGTTAACTTATTGCAGATTAAATTGATATGTTTGAAATTAATACATGCAAAATACTGGTTAATTTGCAGAGTGGAGGAGCAGGAAAAATACAACATGATCATTTGTTAACAGTTACTGTTTATAGTTTAAACTTATTTATTTTACTTTGATTGTGAAAGAAGTTCTTACAACTAAGACAAATCATGCTCGAAGTCTTCCTGGAGAGAACCAGTACTAAGCATATGCGGAGAAGTGTCTTACTCAGGGACGTCACACATAGTCGTAGCGGAGGATTGAACCCACGACCCTCTGATCATGGGTTCGGTGCTCTACCAATGGACCACGCACTCCATACTGTTTATGTAACACAAGAGTGGATTTTAAAAATACAACTCTATTTGATGTGTTATATTTTGTAATATTTATAATTTGTTCTGAGGCCCCTGTTCCATCAACATATACTTAAAAGCTTAAATCTAAGAAAAGAGCCAGACGATCATGATTTTAGACTGGTTCCAGTAGAACTGCATATTGTTTCATTGATACTGATTATATAATAGATAAATAGCCAGTCAAAACTGAGTTACATTTTTTAAGTATTTAAGTAAAATGTTGGTAAAAAGAAGCCAGAACTGCTTTCAGTACCATTAAACAGCAAACGGATTTTGCTGCCTGGTTCCGTAACTTTAATCTGTATTATGCGCTAATTTGAAGTTGAACCCAGGAAAATAAATTGGATTACGTTTGCAAATGTTTAACCAAACTGAATGCAACCTAGGGCTGCATTCAGCACCATTAAACAGCAAACCGGTTTATCTCATACTGCACGCTAATTTGAGGTGATATGTAAATTATAAAAAAGCATAGTAATTGCAATTTATTGAGATTGCGTGGAGTGATTGTGCAAAATATTGAAAACGCTTAGGACGGTAGCACAGTCGGTAGAGATGTTTGAATGAATGTACCGGGCAGCACTAACATCACCAGTCCTGGGTTCGGAATCCCAAATATGACTTGAAGTGTAGTTTTGTAATGATGGTATTAGAAAAACCTAGCCCCAAAGATTAAAAATATTTTTTTCATGCTTAAATTATTTTAATACTCAAACAGAATTTTCAGGATTCATATAAAACATGAATTTAAATGCAAATACGTGATTCGACCTTGAATTTGAAAGTATAAATATGCAGACTTGAGGTAGAAAGTTTATGGTATTGACATTTATATTGAGTTCATTCACACTGCAAAATGAAAAAAATAAAAAATAAATAATTTTTCTTTCTTTTTTGTTTGTTTTTGCTTTGCTTATTAGCAAGCTGTTACAAGCTATTAAAAGGAACATAAAATACAGGATTTTAATAATTCAGTTTTGAAAATGGAAATTATTCTGTTAATGGTTATATTTATGTTCTGAATGCCCTCTAAAAAATCCAGGTTTGATACTATGCCTGATGGCGTTTCTGAAATGATACCCTAATCAGGGCAGTAGTTAGATAGAGTGATGGCTGCTCACATCAGAGATAACCAGTTCTATCCCCTGCTCAACCTGATGACTTTAAAAAAACAACACTCAGTACTGGTTCTGTCAGGGAAGCGAATTCTAGAGTGGTTCATATAAGCTCAGTTTTATTCACAATTGAGCTTACCGGTAAATAAATTAGCATAAACTGAAATAACACCTAGCATCAGTTCTCTCAAGAAAATGGACTCGACAGTGTTCCACAAAGGCTCTGACCTTAATTGGCAGGCAGGCTAAAATAAAGTAATGTAAAAATAAAGAAAACCATTTTTTTGCCTGTAGAGCATTTTCAAGGTCACAGAGCATTTACTTTTTATGTAAATATCTTAAATGATTAGTATAATATGAAAGAATAAATTACCAGCACACAGATATATACACACATTTCTCACTTTATCAAATCAGACAATTAACGTTCAGAAACATAGTCATGATTGTTATTAAATTTAATTAGCATAAATCTGCATAAATTATGTAAATAAGGACTTTTAAAATGGGACAAGACATCAGTAACAAATTTTGCATAATATACATTTTGTATTTAGTTTATACTTAATTTATTTTAGATTGATTGCTGAGTAAGCTGAAAGTTTATAAATTGCTTCGAGTAGAACAATGCTGAGTGTTAATTTTTAAGAGGCATCAGGTCAGGCTAGGGATCATACCCGCAACCTCTGGCATGAGCATTTTGTACTTTATATGTTTCAATTTTTATTGGCCAGGCCCGATTAGCTCAGCTGGAAACGTGTCTGACTATCAATCCAGGGGTCTTGAGTTCGAATCCCCGCCTGGCAGCAGTCTCCGTGATGATTGATATATGACATTGTGTCTCATTATTATTCATCTCTCACCACTGATTCAAGTGGGAAAGTTATCAGTTACTTGCGGAGATAGGATGTGCTCTAGTACTGGTTAACCTTTCAGTATCCCAGGAAACAGTGGTTAGGTTAACTGACTGTCTGCTAGCCCTTGATTGCATAAAAATGATGCAAATATTCAATTATTTTTATTATTATGCCCCCCCTAAAAAATTTTTATGCTCCCCAAAAAATTTTTTGGATGGCATATAGTAATCGCAGCGACCGTCCGTCCGTCTGTCCGTCCATCCGTCCGGTATTTCGTTTCCGGCCTGTAACTTTGTTATGCATAGATGGATTTTGTTGATACTTGCAACAAATGATCAACAAAACATGACGACATACCGCGAGTAAGACCCACACCGTCCCATACCTCAAAGGTCAAGGTCACAATTTCAGTTTGTTTGACAACACTTTGAGTTTATATGAGATTTCGTTTCTGGCCTGTAACTTTGTCATGCATAGATGAATTTTAATGATACTTGCTACAAATGATCAACATAACATCATGACATGTTTGGGGGCATGTGACACTTAACAGTGACATTTCTTATTTATTATATATTTAACGCAACAAGATTCAGAATCTTGTAAAATACCTTGATAAGATACCAGAGTGGTTTTGCAGATATCAATTTAATATTTAATGAATTCACTGTTTACAACCATGATGTCAGCATTCAGCATTTGCTTTCTAGTTCAGAACTTGGGGGTTGGAGGGGGTTGGATTCATCATACAACATCTATAAAGGGTGTATAGATAAGATGCATCAATGTTGAATATACAATTTTCACATAAAAAGCTTTGAAAAATTGAAAGTATGTATACAAGTCGGCATTCCAAATTGATTGATTGATTGATTGAATATTTAGCGTCATTTTTATGGCATCGAGGGCTAACAGACGATCAGTTAACCTAACCACTGTTTCCTGGGATTAACCAGTACTCAGGCACACCCCATCTCCACAAATAACTGATAACTTTCCCACTTGAATCAGTGGTGAGAGATGAATGATAATGAGACACAGTATCGTATATCAATCATCATGGAGACTGTTGCAGGGCGGGGGATTTGAACTTATGACCCCTGGATTGATAGTCAGACGCGTAACTGACTGAGCTAATCGGGCCTGGCATATTCCAAATTAGATTGTTGTCATTGATGATATACAAGAATGCTCACATTATACTAATGAAATCTATGAGTAAAGAGGTGAGTAGTGCAGTGGATAGGGTGTTGGACATTCACGCCTCGGAGCTGATCCAAGGCACAGCCCGATGGCATCTCAAAAACAACACTCAGTACTGGTTCTTACAAGGGAATGGAATCAAGAGCAAAATATAGAAGCTCTAACTTCATAATCAAGCTTATAGTACATCTAAAGTTTAAACTCTGAGTATCAATAATTGTTTGAAAGCTTGTAGAATATACAGAATATAAATCGTTGATCGTTTTCAGTACTTCAAATCTCATTTTAAGCTCTCTCGAAATGGGAAGATATATTCCTCTCATTAAAAATTTATCCGAAACCCTGTTAAAGAGTTCTCTTAGACCAAGTGGTCTGAGGCGCTGTCGTGTAATGGCCACTTACCTTTCACCACTGAGTTTATGGGTTTGAACCCTGTTTGGTTAAAAAACCTTATGAGATAAAGTTATTTATGGCAGTACAGTTCATTTTGAGGTCTTCCTCCACTATATAATAAGATATGCCATATATAACCTGAAATGTATTGGAAGTGGATTTAAACCCCATTCCAAAAATATTTAATGGTGTTATGCTGAGGTTTCAATATTTACTTAAATCTGTCTTGTATACATAGTTTATAATGTGCTAAATTCATTCTTAATATCTATATAACACAACTTAATCTTGTCGTGTATAATATGTGAAAGCTGGTTTGATTTTGTATTTTATATAAGTGAAATAACAAATACAAGTTTGTTTTATTTACAAAAATTGTGTTAATTACATTGCCTATTGGCATGGCATTGTATCCAAGATTGGAGGGTTGATGTGCAATTCCCTGGCCATGACTGGGTAGTGTGTCTTTGCTCAAGACTCTCCATTTGTATATGCCTAGTACTGGTTCTACCGAGAATGACTTCACACGTGATTTTGTCTAAGTTGTAAGAATTTGTTTCACAATCAATGTAAGTAAAATAAATAAATAAATTTTAAGCATGGTGGTAGTGTAATGGATAGAGTGTTGGGCGCTCACACCAGAGGTTGCAGGTTCGATCCCCCAGTGGACTTGATGCCACTCATAAAACAACACTCAGTACTGGTTCTACCCAGGAAGCGGTTCATATACGCTCTGAGCTTTCAATGCAATCAAGCTAAATCAATTTACAAACAAAAAAAACAAAGACAATGTCAAGATGGTTTTGAACTTAGGTTGCCTTGAAATGAAGGAAAACGAATGCTTCACTTTATAGAATATCTGTACTATTTTATGACTTCATCACTTGGCCCAGTATTGACTGAGTGTGACATTCGATAGTCATGTGATATTCACTATTTAGATGCATACCGGCAGATTTAATCTACTTTACAATGTTAGTTCAATATTCTGAAGTGCTATAGATTTTTGAGTAGCAGGGCAGTTGTTGGAGATAACTGATATACAGGATTTAGGTGTTGTAGCACTGTTGGGAGAGGGGTGACGACCTCGGCAAAAGACGTACCACCACGGTTCGTGTATCTTAGAATAAATACATACCCTCCCTAATAAATGCACCACCAACCAATTGATGGAAAATAAAATGACTAACCACTCTGGAAGTTAAATCCCCTGTCCAAGTCTATTATAAACATAAACAAGTTGAATAAAATGCCTCATTACTGTTGATATTGCAGGTCATTATCATGATTCTGTTGCAACAATGGGTTCTCCATCGCCGAGTGGTCAAAGGTGCCATCTAAAGATCACTAACCTCTTGTTGCTAAGGTTGTAGGTTTGAGTCCTGCTTGGTCCAAAATCTTTATGTGAGAAAGTTGGCGAGTTACTTACGGAAGGGCAGTGGTTCTACTCAGATTCATTCTGAGGTCTTCCTCCACCAAATTGGATAATGCCATATATAACCTGAACCGTGTTGAAAAAGACATTAAACCCAATTCATTCTATTGCAATAGTTATTTAATTAGTAAAAAGGCATTTATTTAATTTTAAAATGTTTAAACGAGACTTAAAACCTATGTGTATTTATTTTTTATTAAAGTCTAGCTTCCAAATTAATTTGATGGGTTGCCTTATAAGGAGAGCTTTTATTTGGGTGTATACAAAACAATATAAATCGTCAGGTCTTCATGTCAAGTCATCTAGTTTTTAATGTCAGAGTTTTACCTGCTAAGTTTTTATATTTTTGGATGATTTTATTATCAATTAGATAAGACATTTACTGACTTAAGAACAAAACTATGTAGACACTAATATGAGTCTATATAATGATGTAAATTATAATCATTAACTAGCCATAAGGCAGCATTTTATATTTTTGCAGACCAGTTTTCAGCTACCCTGGATGCCTAATAAAAACCTTGTTACCCATGTTCAGTTGTCAATTAGGCGAGACATAATGGCACGCATGACTAGTACAGCGTAACAAATGTTAGAAGTGTTGACTTACATGATGTTGAATGTTTTTTTCACAGATATCTGGGGATACTTTTTGGTTTAGGATGATAAATTTGTTATGATACTGACCACAAAACGACTTGTATAATTTGATGACATAATCTAAAACCCTGGGTGTGGGGATACATTTTTCCAAAACAGGGGCATTTATTTTGATACGAAAAATCATTATTAGGGGGGGGGGTCACGTTTAGGATGGGGTGGGGATTGCAAAGTTACAAGCTTATATAACTCATTTTTAAGTCTGTAACCTAGATAGAAGCAGTACTGAATGTTGTTTCTGAGAGGAAAATGGGTCCGGCTTGGATCGAACCCGCGAATGAGCAGTCAGTATTCTATCCCACCACACTGCTCAAAGTAGTCTATTCAATTTACTCGTCTAGTTCTAAGTAATTGTTTTGCTTGCTGTTTAAGTCGGAGTCAGTGATAGAACTTGCACCTACTGAGCTTCAGGGGTGTAGTTTATATTGAACCTTGGTTTTAACATTCGAAATCGAAAACGAAAACGAAAATTTTTGCCGGTTTCTCTTTTAAATAGATATTTAAATAGATATAAAAGATAAAATTGTCATACTTTATGCCTGAAATGTAATAAGATACTATATACACATTATAAAATACACTGTCATAATATTGGAGTGGTGGATGTTTTGCGTTATGAGCTCATTTGGGTGCTTGATGGTTTTACCGTCTCTTTTAAGGTTTTCTGCTTCATTAATTTTGTGATTTAAGAAACCTGTCGTTCTCTTTATGCTCGTCCTACTGGAGTGTCGCCCATTAGCATATCTCAATTACCAGTATTGTGCTAGGAGTTGTGTTAAAAATAGAAAATTTAAAACGTGTCGTTGACAGTCCACTTCCTTCAAAAGGTGTTAAATTGATTTTGATTAGATCCTATTATTTGGTGAGCTGATCTTTTGATTCGGTCACGTATCGTAAAGTTTTAATGGACAAATTTGTTTTAGCAGCATGAAAGTCCAAAATGTGTCTTTTATTGTATCTATACCAAAAGAATTAAGAAATGCAGGAGGAATTTCACAGCTATATTATCAAACTATTGTAAGCAATATTTACAGTTTTATGAAATGTATATAGCCGTATTTCATTAATGATTTTGTCGTACATATAAAGCTTACTATAATAGATTATGTAATGTGGCTCTGAATTTAACCTGGCATTTTTTTACCTGTTCAGTATATCATATAAAGTTGAAGAAAACAACTACATGTATTAGCCTACCATATTCTTTTACCAAAATGAAATAGGAAAGGAGAAGCTTGGTTTAGACTAAATGGATGACTTTGAACTCTGACCTGACTCATCGTTTGACCCTGTTACAGATTAGAACAACAAAAGATCTTGCTTGGTCTGTGTTTTATTATACTTGTACCAACCTTCGACCTCCGACTCATCCTTTGACCTTTATTACAGATTAAGGAGACAAAGGGTAGCCTTGATGCACACATCCACTTTTGGCTTGGTAAGGAGACATCGCAGGATGAGGCTGGAGTTGCCGCTTACAAGTCTGTGGAGCTGGATGATCAGCTTGGTGGGTTCCCAGTACAACATCGCGAGGTCCAAAACTCCGAATCCAAACTCTTCATGTCATACTTCAAGAAAGGAGTCAAGTATGAACCTTTTAGTTTTAATATTGAAAAGATTAGTTATAATTCTAGCTCCTGTTTCAACCGCAGCAGTGGTCTAGGGGTAGATCGTTTGCCTTGTATGCAGAAGGTTATGGATTCGATCCCCGGCTGGGTCATACCAAAGACTTGAAGAAATTGTACTAGAAGCTTCCGCATTTGGTGCTCAACATTTAGAGAATAGTTGAACATGCCAAAAATAAACATCCTATGATACCTTCATGTTTCATTATTTATCACTATAACCCTTTACCTGATGAATATTCATATGAGACTCCGCCTACTAGGAATATTTAATTAGATAAAATTTTACATTAGCACATAAGAGCAGGAACATTACTTCCTCAGTCAACAGTATAAGGTCATATCTACAATATTTTATTAGCAAACAGAGTAGACCCTGATCAGGCAGCTTCTGTCTGATCTGGATCTACTCTGTTTGTAAAGGTCGTAAGAAGTCGTATATATGGAGTAAAGGGACAAACAACATTTTTATCTGTTCATTTATTTATAACCTACAAATACTATTACTAATAATTTAAATAACAAATCTCTACCCTTCAGGTACCATGACGGTGGAATAAAATCTGGTTTTAACCATGTTGAACAAACGTTTAAGAAGAGATTGTTACATGTGAAGGGCAAACACCATGTACGCGTGCAAGAGGTGAGTTATTATTTACAGTAAGTAACATCGTCAGCTCTCACTACACAGTTGTGTCCCTTTTTTGCCACGGTAACATGATACTTGTACTTAAATAAAAGTCCTATGTAATTTGGTTTGAAATATTTTCAAAATGGTTCATAGGGGCTGTGATTTCTTGCTGCAGATGAGTAGAGCAAAAGTTGGCATAACATATACTGCAATAAGACATCACTAGTGTTAAAAAAGTGACTTGTATAGGATTTTAACTGATGCATGTATGAGGACTTCTATTTTAATAAAAACTAAGGGTGTCACTGCACTGTATTTGAAAAACTCAAGCTGGTCAACCTACCAGATATTGTGCTATTTTATGTGCTATGAAAAAAAACCAACTTAAAATAAGACTTAATGGTGATTTTTTTTTTACTGTGGAAAGTGTCTACCTTAATTTGTATAGAACAAAGACGAAGTAGCAATAATAACTAATTGAAATGTTATTTGATTACTGTTTATATTTAATAGATTTATTGATCAAGTAATGATTTTCGTTGATTTTGTAGGGATAAATAATGGTCTGTCCCAAGCCACTGACATAATTTTCTACTTTTATGAAACATTTTTTTCAATTTACCATCAACTTGTGTTTCAAATCAAAGCGAAAATAATGTATTCAATTACACTTGAACACTCTCCATCATAAAATATAAACGAAGATCCAAGAAATTGAATGAGAAAAATTCTTGAGAAATGAGTCAGATATTATTAAACAGATGATGATAAAATGACTGTACCTGAATTAGGTATAAATTGAAAAGTAATGTTTTATAGTTACTTGTAGCCATGTCTTAAATTTGTTTTAAATGGATGGTATAAAACAAAACAAAGCAAGAAAAAAAAAAACTTTTGATAAACTGGACGTGATTAGCTCATTAGGTAGTGCGTCTGACTTGTGATTTTGAATCACCATCCTGCCACATTTTCCTTGATGATTGATATATGACACAGTATCTCATCACTGATTTAAGTGGGAAAGTTATCAGTTACTTGTGGAGATGGGTGTGCTCATATTCTGGTTAACCTTCAAGGATCCCAGGAAAGAGCGGTTAGGTTCACTGATTGTCTGTTAGCCCTCAATGGCATAAAAATGACACTAGATATTCGTTATCAAATTGACAGCCATTTTATGGTAGCTCCTGACTCGAGCAGATGCCATTGTGAATTTACTATTTCTATAAGCAATTCTCAGCATCATAGTATAACAATATTATAATAAAGCAACATTATATGACCGAGTAGGTTTTATCCTTTTAATGCAACAAAATTCTGGTAAAATTGTAATATCTAGGAGAAATTGTGACTATCTGGAGCAAAATGCTGTTGTGTATTATCAAAATCATGTTTTTGAACTCGCTATAATTATCGCCGATGTTTGTATAAGACCTGATCTGTGGAATAACATCAATGGTTCAATCCATCTCGACTTTTATAAGTAACTTTTTGGAAATTTCTCGGCATCATTAATTTACTGTACCAACTGGCTTATCGGCGAATATCATGGAAATTTGACGATAATTTCTGTCAGTGAAGCTGCTAATTAGCATATTTGAATAACTAATCAGAAAATTAATTCTATTTAAACAATGATTTATTCACATGTATTAGCTGTTATATATCCATCACAGGCAATGAAATTTCAAGATAATGTCATTCATAATTTCTTTATAGTTAGCCAGGCCCAATTAGCTCAGTTGGTAACGCGTCTGACTATCAATCCAAGGGTCATGAGTTCCAATCCCTGCTCGGCAACAGTCTGCGAAATGATTGATATACAACATTGTGTCTCATTATCATTCGTTTCTCACAGCTGATTCAGTTAATTTGATTCAGCTGGAAAGTTATCAGTTGCGGAAATGGGGTGTGCTCTAGTACTGGTTAATCCCAGGACACAGTGGTTTGGTTAACTCATCATCTGTTAGCCCTCAATGGCATAAAAATGACTTAATAATCTATCAAATATTCTTTATAGTAAATGGTTATGCCACTTTAACATCATAGTATTACAATACTAGGATTTATAAATATATAAAAAAAACAAGAAAACAAGTTTTTGTGCTGAAGAATGAATTTTGGCTATATCAGGTTCAAAATGCATAATAATAAACAACATACTAAATAAATGAAGTCATAAACAGTTAAAAGACGTTGCGTTTTGGCGTTAAAATAAATGAAAATTAATATGCAGAATGTTATAATATACCTGACAAGCCACTAAACTATAGGTGCTAATGTCTTTTCACACATTAACACTATGAAAAAACTTATGATTTACATTTTCAGGTTGATATGACGTGGTCGTCGATGAACAGTGGGGATGTGTTTATATTAGACCTGGGACAAATATTGTATGTATGGAATGGAAAAGAGTCATGTAGAACAGAGAGGTTTAAGGTTTGTAATTTGATTTATAATTCATCTGAAGAGGGGAACTATTATATTAGGCCCTTACTTTTTTAGTTAAACTTTTCTTAGCAAGCTCATATCTCAGCAACTATCAATGAATCTTTTAATCTTGATCATCTCTGATGCTTGCTTTTCTGAAAAACAAACATTTTGACAAGTTGTGCAGAAGAAACATTTGAATCTGGGAGTTAGATCTGATTGGCTGTAACAAACACACCTCTGCAACAGTTATGTTCTAATAAAATTTACAAATTTTTATTCTGATGGAAGTCATTGCAGTTATCTTGGACAAGATGTTTGTCAAATAGAAAATATCTAATAATAAAAATGAATATAGAAATAAACATCTAAATGATAGTCTTTTGAACTACTGTGGACATCGCCAAAGGAGTCTAATTGTTTAAATCAATCAATCAAAAACTTTATCACGATACTGTTACATTTTTATTCCTGGTTAGTTCAAAGCATTTGTCTTTCAAAAAAACAAGCTTGCAGATGATCAAGGCTATGAATATTTTTTCCTTATGTTTTCACACCCACAAAAGGGAATCAAGGGGGACAAGTGAGATAACTTAGTTTAAGTTTATGGCCCCTTTTATACTCAAAAACTTTGGTGAAAGATTTTAGGCATGCTCATTTCTCAGTAACTACTAGACTTACATCAGTGAAACTTCACTTATTTATCTTGGAAATACCCCAGAGCACTGAAATGCATCCTCAAAATCATCAAAAACATTTTGGGGGATCATGCCCAGACTCCCCTAGACTTTGGTGGGCTTGCACCTCATTTAAGGGTCAGCTAAGACACTGATGACTGTGGTTGTATTAAGATTTATGTGCCAAGTTTAGTTAAGATTGACTTTTCTAATTGTCTTATTTTAATGGTGTTCAATATGGCATCAACAGGCCCGTTCAGCTCAATCAGTAGCGGATCTAACTATCAATCCAGGGGTCATGAGTTTGATTCCCCGCCCAGCTACAATCTCCATGATGATTGATATATAACAATGGATCTCTTTATCATTCATCTCTCACCGTTGATTCATGTGGAAATGTTATAAATAACTTGCAGAGATGGGGTGTGCTCAAAAACTGGTTTACCTTCCAGGATCCCAGGAAACAGTGGTTAGGTTAACAGATCCTGTGTTAGCCCTCGATGGCATAAAACTGTTGCTAAATATTAAATCAATCAATATGGTGTTGTGAACTTTAAACTTTTTTGTAATTTCAGGGATTGGAGCAGGCACGTCAGTATCGAGATGACAGGTCAAAGGTCAATATTGTCTGTGTTAATGAGGGTGAGGAAAACACCATGTCTGAAACTGAGATAAAGGTAAGTTTATAAACACCAAGTTGTTATAGTCAAGGATGGAACATGTAGTATTGTGGTAGAGTGTCCGCCTCGCATGCTGAAGGTAGTGGGTTCCATCCTGACCGGGTTATGCCAAAGACTAAAAATGGTACTAGAAGCTTCCTCGCTTGACTCTCAGCATTTAGGTGAGAGTTCTAGGTCTGGTCGGCCTAGTGTCAGTATAATGTGACTGGGTGGGGTATCATACCATGTGTCTGTGGCATGATACTCTAGTGTGACAGCACTAAGAATACTGTCCCAAGTAGACACCGTTGCGATATGACTGAAAAATTGTTGAAGGAGACGCTAAACACCATACAGCAACAACAACAATATAATAGTCAAGGATGGACCATGTGGTATAGTTTAAGCGGACATCTCCTATCTCCTATCACAGCCATATGTTGTGCCTATGAGCAAGACGTTTTATTCACTTGTACTTAGGTTTTACCCAGAAAGACTCCAAGCTTGATTTGTCTAAGTTGTAAGATTTTGTTTTACAATTGATGTAAAATTTAAAATTTCTTGCATTTTTATCACATGTTTCTTTGTCCTTTTACAGATGTGGGATGCACATCTCCCGTTGTCAGAGTATTCTGTGAAGTCTGCCTCCGAGGGTGGATCTGATGAGAAGGCAGAGCGGGCTGCAGCTGGGTCCATTAAGCTGTACAGGTGCACAGAGGAGGAGGGGACATTGAAGGTGTCCGAGGTAAAATCAGGGCCACTTGTCAAAGGTGACCTGGATTCGAGTGTAAGTATTTGCATAAGTCAGTGTTGTTATCTTAATGAAATTATATAGTTGACCTTGACTGTTTGACACCGATTTTTAAGAGGGGAAATCATAATTTAGTAACTGAACTACAAAATTTCATATCATGGACTGACAGGAATTATGAGAAGATTGAAAAAGGTAATCAAGTGGATTAACATTAAAAATGATAGGTTGGATAAATCTAGTAAAGATTTGGGTATTGTAGAAACACTGATTTTTGTCATAATTTAACTATTAAAATTAAGTAAAAATGTATCCATACAAATAGTATGAAATGTATATAATAAATGTTAAAACAAATGTGTAGCCTCACATGGAAAAATCCTGAATATTACGGAGGTGCAGTGGAATCACACTGTCATGATAAATACTCACATAATCCTCCAAAAAAACAACAACAGTTATATTTATGTGTTTTATTTATTTTGAATATCAGTGACTTGAAATAAGCATAAAACAAACAGTGAACATAGTAATAATTAGCACATTAAATACATATACACTCAGGTCCCTTTATGTGTTATAGTGCCATCCGAATAACGCGAAACTTGCTTATTCTATGGCTCCCAAATTCGAAATAGATATTTTCAACCAGATTTGTAATAATTGATGAATTGATCCAAAATCTCAAAGTTTTTGTGAGCTTGTTACGTTTTTCCTAACTGTGACCATGTATTTGTGTATCAAATGCACCTTGATGATTTAGACTGACATGATAACAACTTCTTATTGTTATAAACAACATCATTTTTGATTGTTTTACACTAACAATATCTGTCATATTCATCTCACATTTTCATGTGTTTATTTACCCTACTTCAGTGGGATATAGTATTGCCAAATAGTGTAGTGTACCTTGGTATATTTATAATACGGTTCTGTGTATATCACGGTTTCATACCATGGATCCCGGAAACCGCATTATAACGGGACTCGAGTGTATGTTTACATTATGTACTTGAACAAATCTGAAATGCTCTTTTGTGCAGCACAAGAATGACTTAAGATATTTTGTACTAACATAACGTTGGACATTACAAAAATGTGGGTATGGTCCACAATACCATCTTGTTCCTCCATAAAAGACCTGAGCACATCACAGGCCTGTAATGCACATTGCACTGTCGTTCTAAAAGCAAGTAATATAATTTTCAAAGAGATATATTGACCTGATTGTGGCTTACTCTTGTTTTTCAGGACTCATACATTATTGACAATGGCAGTGCAGGAATCTGGGCCTGGATTGGTAAAAACTCTACCAAGAAAGAGAAAAGTGAGGCCATGAGAAATGCTCTCGTAAGTCAATTGATGTGATTTTATATATATACTGGTTTTGTACATGAAATTTTGATACTATATACTTGGTTATACATGAAGATTTAATATAATGTACAGATTTTATGACCTGAAAGGATACAGAAATGCTCAGTCAATTTCAAAAACATAACATCAAACTATCGTATTTAAGCGATATTTACAGCTTGAGTATATATGTTATGGTATTTCATCAATGATTTTGTCACTAATAACAGTTTTGGCCAAATGATTACATACATTCATATTTTCAAGCTGTAAATATCATAACAATAGTTTCATAATGTGGCTCTGAAATTCACCCAGTGTTTCTTTATCTTTTCTGTAAACATTATACAGATTTTAACTATTAATTGTATCATCAATCTCCTCTAGGTCACAACGTTTTGTGGTAAAAGATTGTTGCTTAATACAGGTTAATTTGCTTCAAAAACTGTAGAAATGGGAAATAGCAAATGTAGCTGCTTAAGACAAGTAGCTGCTTAAGAGAGGTGACAGCTTACACAGTTTGATTGTAGATTAATAAACTAAATATAAGTTTTGTTTGTTATTTTGCAGGGATTCATTAAGAAGAAGGGTCTTCCAAACAGCACCTCAGTGACACGTGTCGTCGAAAACGGTGAACCTATAGATTTCAAATCCTTGTTTAAATCGTGGCCGATGCCCGTGGCCACTGGCAAAGCATACAACAACAATAAAATAGGTGCGTACAAATAATATTACCTCAAATTGATAGAGCACCTTGCAGCACATAGGACTTAGGATAAGAGAGTTGTGGGTATTATTTCACTGCTGCGGGCCTGTCCTGGTTAGCTCAGTTGGTAGTGCATCTGACTATCAATCCAGAAGTTGCAAAAGTCTCAGTGATGATTGATATACACGTCTCAATGTCTCTATCATCTCATTGCTGATTTTAGCAGGAACGCTATCAGTTACTTGTGGAGATAACATAGGCTAAGTTCGATTTTAAGGGTTGTGGCATTTGTTGTTCTACAGTTATGCCCCTTTAATTTGTGAAAAAATCGTATTTTTGGTGGGTTCTATGCAATAACGTAAGAATGTTTAAATCAAATCTTTTGAAATTTTAATACAATGTCCATGATAACAAAACAGACTTAGTTTGATTTTAGGAGTAGTGGCATTTGCCTTTCTACAGTTATGTCCCTTTAATTTGTGGAAAAAATCAAATTATGGGGGTTTCAGTGCAATAACTTATCTTTTGAAAAAAAACAGGGGACTAAGAATCTTGCATGGGTTTGAGGTTTGGATAGAAAATTTCGTCTCAAGGGATAACTGTTTCAGTGGGAGTTCCTGTCGAGTTCCTGCGAGAAGGGAGGGAGTTTTCTATCCGAACCAAAAAGGCCATGAATGATTCTTTTTCTTGCATACCAAACATATTAAATAATTGTCATAACTTATGTTAAACAGTTGCTTTTAAGATGTTAAATTATATAATTTACATCATATATTTGATGTAGTACGTCATAAATGATTCTTAACGTCATAGCGCGAGAATTTTATCTTGTCCCTAGGGTGAGATAGAAATATCTAACCCCGGTAAAAATGCAGTTATCCTTAACCGGTGTGCATGAAATAAATTTACTGAATTTGCTTGTTATCAATGTCTCTTTGTAAGGATAAGATAGTTTTTACAATCTTGTTTACAGCCAAGACTATTCAGACTCAATTTGATGCCAGTACACTGCACAGTAACACTGCCCTTGCTGCAGAGACTCAGATGGTGGATGATGGGTGTGGAAAAACTGAGGTAACACAAACTTATTTCTGAAATATGAAGTTAAAATAGCTACACACATACCCTAAATTCCTTGTCAGTATGTGTGCAGACTCTTTTTATCCCCCATCACCATTCATATAAACCGTCATTCTATTTATTATTACTCGTCCAATACAGGTGACACATTAATATTGAATCTATTGTATTGTATAATGTATATAACAGATGAATGTGCGGTCATCCCTAATATGGTAGGTTCCATCTAAAAATAGAATGACATAGTTTCAAAATAACGTATTGGGTTTATACGATTAAACTATTGTTTTTTATCATGTTTTAGTGAATTTTAAATACTAAACCATTTAGATTTTAATTATTATTGATAGTGAGATGCTATGTTTCAATTTTAAACATAATTTTTTTTTAAAGACATTTGAAGGCCAATGTAAATTTTGTTATGTTTTGGTGGATTTGAAATACCAAACAATTCGGGTTTTATTCATCAATGATAATGTGATCAATTCAAGCATAATTTTATTTTTAAGACATTAATAGTGATTTTTTTAGCTCGCTGGGACTAATGTCCAGGAGAGCTATTGCCATTACCCCGGCGTTGGCGTCGTCTGTAGACACCCAGGTCAAACTTTTGCGTTCAGTTGCGTTTAAGTTTTGGTGTTTGCCTCCAATCTCAATCTTTGCATGGGTGGTGAGTTTTATCCCATAGGCGAGCTTTGTTGTCTTCTTTATGATGCGCTGACTTTAAAGGTGAATGTATTTATTGTACCAAAGTTTTGTTTCCAAAATTATAACCTTTAACTTTTTCATGATTCCAGATTTGGCGTGTGGATAACTACAACTTAGTACCAATTCAGTCAAAGTATATTGGCCAGTTCTTTGGTGGTGATTGTTACGTTATTCTGTACACGTACCTGGTGAACGGACGGGAGAGATATATCATCTACTACTGGCAGGTTAGTTGTTTATTAGATTCATTTCATTTTCCGATGAAAAACATGCGCAGCTGGGCAGAGCTAAAAAGGACCAGTTTGCATTTAATTGGTTTGCACGTGAAACTCTTGATAACATTGCTGTAATTATAAATTGTCATAAATATGCATGCATGAATGATAGTCTCTGTCACATTATGTCAATTATATGAATATCCAAACGGACATCGTTTTTGCTGAAAAATAAATTATTGTCCCCTGCTTTGCAAAAAGTGTGAGACACTGATTTGGGTCTATCTATCTGTCTGTCTGTCTGTCTGTCCATCACACTTTTTTCTCCTGCAATAACTTAAGAATGCCTGAATCAAATCTTTTGAAACTTTAATACAATGTTTATAATGACAAAACACAGGCTAAGTTCGAATTTAGGGGTTTTGACTTTTGTTATTGTAGAGTTGTGCCCCTTTAATGTGTGAAAATTCTTCTTTTTTTTTTTTTGGTTTCCATGCAATTATAGCTTATGAATGCCAGAATCAAATATTTTCAAATTCTAATACAATGTGGCAGTGGTTGTTTTATAATTATGCCCTTTTGATTTGTGAAAATATTATTTTTAGGGTTTTCCTTGCAATAACTTTAGATAACTTTAGAATGCCTGAATCAAATCTTTTGAAAAAAAGCAGGGGACATAAATTCCCTGAACTTGCTTGTTATATTTAATTTATAAATCTGCTCTCCTTGTTAATGTGAATCACGTTACATTACTACAGGGTGCAAAGTCCACGGCAGATGAGAAAGGCACATCTGCATTGAAGGCCGTAGAAATGGACGACAAACTTAGAGGTGCCCCAGTTCAGGTAGTACCAGTCTGCAGTGTTGTAGAATCAGCGTGAAATGTTTATTAGATATTCAATGGAGATGGGGTAACATTCATATATATCAAAGGAATGAAAAATATTTGATGACTTTTCAAATTGCTTCAATTGGATTTTTTAAATGTCTGAATATTTAGTGTCATTTTTATGCCATAGAGGGTTAACAAACAATCAGTAAACCTAACCAGTATTTCCCAGGTGCCTGGAAGGTTAACCAGTACTTGACCCAATCTCCACAAGTAATTGATATAAATCACACTTGAATCAGTGGTGAGAGATGAATTACAATAAGAAACAATGTCATATATTGATTTCCATTGAGACTGTGGTCTGGCATGTGACTAAAACTCAAGACTCCAGATCGATACTAGGACACGCTACCAACTGAGCTAACCTGGCCCAACTGTCTAATATGACAAATGACTCCATCCATTTATAATGTATACTTTGTGTATGTTTTAGGCCAGAGTGGTTCAGGGAAAGGAACCTCAACAAAAAAGTTTTTTTCCAGTTCCTGTAAAATTTCTGAAAAGTCTTGCATCGAGCCTTCAATATAATGTATACTCTATGTATGTTTTAGGTCAGAGTGGTACAGGGTAAGGAACCTAAACACTTTATGGCAATGTTCGATGGAAAAATGATCATTTTCTCTGTAAGTATTTCACAATTTACTGTCATTATAATTATGTAAAGTTTTTGGACCGAGCTGGGTTCGAATCCATGACCTTATCAGTGAGAAGATGACTGCAGCCACGGAGGACCCTAAAATTAATTTTAACTCACTTTTTTTGTATGTAATTAAGCTTTTTGTGGTGTGCTTTATTGCATGATATGTAAAAACTTGTATAGATATGAACTGTTTGGTGTTGGTATTGATAAGGTTTACATTAATGTTTATTGATACAAAAACACAAGTATCTCCACATGTCCCAGTCTTCTTCATAAGGCTGTCCTTTACAAATAAATTGTTTGCAGTGCTCCTACCTACGCACTCAAAACTGTCCCTACCCTTACTTTTTTATTGACTTTCAAAGCGTTTAATTTTTTTTCTCCATGATTTCTGTCCATTTTCTTTAAAATGACTAACAGAATCCAAATTTGGCAAAAAAAAAAGCTTCCTACCTCCCGACATGAAAAATACTGGGTCAGAGTACAGCAAACAAATATGTTTTTAAGGATGGCCTTAGAGTCAATATTTGAGTAATCTATTTAAAGTTAAATGTATACTGAAAGGATAAAGATAAAATACTCTGGGTGAATTTCAGTCATATTATTGAACTATTTTAAGTGATATTTACAGTTTTAGAATATGTGTGTAAGGCCATAATAAATTAATTGCTAGATTATCATCCCCGCCCACCCTGTAATTTTCATGCCTCTCTGACCCTTTTAATTTATATAAAAAAAATGTAAAAAAAATAATATGTATATATTAAAAAAACATCAAAAATTTAAAAAATGAAAATAATAAATAAAATCCTTTCGCCTTCCCTGTTTTTAATATAAATTTAGATGATAATCTAGCAATTAATTTATAATGGCCTAAAGGTATTTGTCAATAATAATGATCATAGTGACAAAATCTTTAATGTATACATTTACTACATAATAGTTATGACCTCATCAAACCTTGATTGAACTTTATATTTAAATTCAACCAGCATGTTAATATCTAAGAATTAAAAGCCGAATTTTGAGTTTTCATTAGGTGATGAAAAACATTAGGTCAGTTTATTATTCATGAAGCCCCGAAACTAGCTTTTAATCCTTGTATTGACATTATATTCTCCAGCTATTTTAGATAAAACAATTAATACGTTTTTTTTGCCATTTTGATATTTAAAAAGCCAATTATGTGCATTAAACCACAAAGCCAATGTCACGAATGTAATGGCAACGTTGTCAACATACTGAATAAGTGCACGCATTTGTAGGACACCTTATGGCAAACGTCATGTGAAACTAACGGCAACGTGACATCTCACCAGCAAAACAGAATCGTGCAACCAATGAAATGCATCCTGGTCCTTTTTAGCTCCGCCCAGTTGCAAGTGTTTTTCATAGGGAAATGAAATGCAGTAAATCTACATAGTTCATTTAGGCAAATTGCAGTATGAATGCAAATATTTCTTGTTCAGGGCGGTAAAGCAAAGGGTTGGTCCAAGGACGATCCCGTCAGCCAGGAAGGTCCGGGCGACTCCTACATGCTGCAGGTCCGTGGCACGTCAGTACTCAACACAAAGTCCATACAGGTGCCTATGGCCGCCTCTTCACTCAACTCCAACGATGTGTTTGTTGTCTTCACCAAGTCTGCAGTGTATATCTGGTATGGAAAGGTATGGAAGAAAAATATGTCTATATTTTCATGCTCTAAAGAATTTATTCACAATTGACCCATGTCCATTTTCTTTCTGTTTATTTTTAGATTCGTGCCATAGATTTTCACAGTAGCTTCTAGAAACTTACGCAGAAGTTACATAATCATTATATCCCAGATAAGAAGAATTTAAAATGGCCAATTCTAATTTACGTCTTGGAGTTATGGCCCTTGAATCATCATAGACAGCATTATTTGGCCTTAGTTGTTTACCTACACCTACATCTTGTTATCGTCATGTAAGGGAGGTAATCAGAGGGGTAGGAATCATCTGAATGGGTGACACGTTATGTCTCCTTGGATGACAGCATTTTGGTAAATTACAGGGGAGGGGGGTGGGTAGGTGGGCGGGCAGTTAGGATAAAAGCCTAGGAATTGATTTATTATGACCTAAAGTATAGGAAGAAAACAGCATACTATCTGGATCAGGTCAGGAGTTGTAAAGACTTGAGCTTGATTAATGAATTGAAAATTGTGTTTTTCAGGGCAGTACAGGAGATGAAAGAGAAGCTGCCAAGGTTGTAGCAAAGCTGAGCCCAAAGTAAGTATGTTGTGTTTCACAGACACATTAATTAGAAACCTTTGTGTGACTTATTAATTTTGGCATCATCTAATTTAATTGATGATGATTTAAAAAGAGGCTGAAACTACAATAGAATAAGTGATATCCCAGATATATTCATTTTGTATGGTGTTTAGTGTTGCTTTGAACAACTTTCCAGTCATCTCGCGATGATGTCTATTTGAGATAATATTCTAAGCATTGGCCCAGTTGAGTATCATGCTGCAAATACATGGTATGATACCCCACCCACATTATACTGACAACAGACCTAAAACTTTCCTGTAAATGCCGAATGCCAAGCAGGGAAGCTTCTAGTACCATTTTTCAAGTCTTTTTGTATGACACATGACCTTCTGCATGCATGGCAGTCGCTCTGAACTGAGGTTCCCAAGTAGGAGAGATCCATGACCAATATTTAGGGAGTAGCACTTCCAAAACTATTATTATCATGAGATTTTGTCAAGATACACTCAATATGTGGTGACTTATTAAATATTTAGCATCAGTTTTATGACAGCAAGATCAGTAAACAACTCCTTCCGGGGTCCTGGAACGTTAACTAGTACTGGAGCAAGTAACTGATAACATTGACGGCTTGAATCAGTGGTGAGAAATGAACAATAATGAGATGCAATGTCATATAATCAGTCAATACGGAAATTGTGGCCGGGTAGGGATTCAAATACATGACCTCTGATAGTGAAACATGCTACTGACTGAGCTAACCAGGCCTTGCTAATAAATGATTATGTGATGCACTCTAAGAAGCTTTTATCAAAATGTTTAGTCTTTAACATGTATAGTTACTGTCTAATTGTATTTTGTAGAGAATATACATGCGTTGTTGAAGGACAGGAAAAAGACAACTTTTGGGCAGCTCTGGGTGGCAAAGGTGAATACGCCAATGACAAGCGTCTCCAGGACCCTGAGACAGCACATGTAGCACGACTATTCCAGCTGAGTAATGCTTCAGGAAGGATAACCTGTGATGAGGTACCCGAGTTTGTACAGGCAGACCTTGTCACCGACGATTGTATGATCTTGGATGCCTGGGACTCCGTGTACATCTGGCTGGGAGAGAATGCGCGACCCGAGGAGAAGAAGGCAGCTGAGACAATGGCAATGGAATACGTTGCCACAGATCCAGCGGACCGTGACCCAGACACGCCCATATTCAAGATTAAACAGGGTTATGAACCTCCAACCTTCACAGGATTCTTTGGAGTCTGGGACCAAGATTACTTCAAGGTAGAATATTTATTCTATATACTGAACGCAACAGCTAACCTGCATTTTATTTACCTAACATTTTATGTATTTTCTCAAAACGTATCGGAACAAAAAAATGTAAATTTATCAGATAATTTACAATTCAGGAGTAATAAACTCCTGACATTTTTTATATTAACCTAGTGTAATACCACTTCCAATTCATCATTAGATGTTTTCCGTGTAACTTGGCGCTTATACATAAAATAACAAACTTTGTTCCGACTTTCTCAAATATATAAATGACGTTGATAAGCAATGTTAAAATGATGTTATTTTGAGACAACAAATGACCGAAACAAATATGGCAAATTTTCCTCATTTCTTTTAAACATGATATGTTAAATAAATGGCAAGAGTACTATTTTATATCATAAAAAGAATCTTACATTCATACTCATTTATTGTTGTATTTATTAATCTCATTGACAAAATAATATAACGCTAGGCAGAGCCTCACATAATATTTTTGCAAACTTGTTTAATAAATTCAATAATAAATGAGCACTTATGTAAGAATCTCTATATACACACTTTTGACCACCAAGATTAAAATTTTGATTTGTAAGCCAATTTGAAGATTTCCTCCATAAACAAAAGTGGTTAAAATGGTCAGCTCCAGTCCACATGGTCAGCTGGTGTACTCTCAGGTAAGGCACTTGTCTGTTATCCAATCAGACAGGTAGTGCTTGTTCAGGTTCTCCCTTTTTTATCTACACCAGAAGTGTATTAACACAAGCATACATGCCATTGAGAATGAAAGTCATGTAACCTGCTTTATATTACAATTGCTGGGCATGGTTAGCTCAGTCGGTAGCAACTCTGACCATAAATCTAGGGGTTGTGAGTTCAAATCCCCACCTGGCTAGCCTCCATGATTGATATACAACATAATGTCTCATTATTGTTCGTTTCCCACTACTGATTCAAGTAGAAAAGTTATGTTACTTATGGATATAGATGTGCTCTGGAACTGCTCAACTTTCCAGGAACCCAGAAAAGAGGAGTTAGGCTAACTGATCATCTGTTAGCACTAGATGGCATAAAATGATGCTAAATATTGAAAGATTAAACAAACAAATCATATTAAAGTAAATAAATCCAGCTCAGCTTTCTTTAACAGTTGTCAATTGCATGTAGTAATATATTATATGTGTGTTTTAATTTACAGAACAGCAAGGGATATGAACAATATAGCCAGGAATTGGCAGCAGAAAATGAACCAGTTGTCCTGATGAAGGAAGTAAGTACAATAGTGATGTTTTGTTTTGTCTCTCTGTTTATCATTGCTTTCTGAGAAGAAACAATTACTGTCATCTGAAACCACTGAACATTTTTATCATTCAATTTTTTTTTAATCTGACGGATTGTTAACCTTTTGACCCACTACCAAACATTTTACTGTGTAGCACAGATTTTTGTTTTAACCTTATCTATTTTACATTGATTATGACTTGGACAAATCACTCGAAGTCTTAATGGGTGGAACCAATAACATACTAAATATGTGCAGATGAGGTGTCTTGCTAAAGGACACTACACGTGGTCATGACAGAGGAACGAACCCATGATCCTGAGTGTGATGTTCTACCGCTGAATCAGGCACAAAGCTGTCACACAGATATCCTGTTTGTGTTGTACAAGTTTGATTGTTAATTCATTAATATAATATATACCGACTGTTTCATCAACATTGAAATTGGTTATATAATAAATAAATAACCAGTCTAACTTCAGTCAATTTTTAAGCTTTTAACCCTTTGCTCCATAGATACGAGTTTTCCCAATCGCAGAAGGCCTTTGAAAACTGTGCAGGAAGAGTTCAGATTGCTCGTAACAAGTAATTTGAACACTTCCTGCAATGCTTTCCATTCTGTCAGTTAATAAACATACTTCACCAAATAGTTCAAAAACCTTCTATATTAGATGTCCAAAGCCTTCTATATTAGAGGTGTCCAAAGGCGTCTATATGAAGTAAAGGGTTAAGTAAAAATTAAGAAAAATGTTGGTAACATAGTTCAACTAAATTTTAGCTAGCTAAACTGGAACTAGAAAGTTATGTAAGTTGTTTGTCTTCATTGTCACAGTTTATTTTATACATCCTTCACAGCCTTTGTTACAATCCTATAAGGCCAATAAACACTTTATTAGCCAGTCAGACTTTATCTGAAAACACTGTTGTCCAACAATATTCTTTTGTCCAACAAAATTTGATCTATAAAACACTATAAGCCAACAATGTTCACTCTGTTAACCATGTTGTTCATAAAAAATATAAAGATTTATTCCATAAAGATGACTGGTCAGCATGGTTTGTTCAGTAAATGATTTTTCTTGTCACTGTATGCATCAATTTTTTTTCACAGAAGAAATTTAGCAAAAAAAAATGCATGAACGAACACAGCAAGCTCACTTTTTGTTTCGTATTTATTTTATTGTATATAATTTATTTTGAGGCCAATTGAGACTTTGTCGCAAGGAATCTTTTGCGATCACCTTTTGGCCGTTGCCGTGCGTCGTGGGATGTGCGTTGTGCATTCTTAAACTATCGACATTTTCTTCTAAAAAAACCTAAGCTCAATCACAATGAAATGTTGTATGCAGCTTTGGTAGGAAGAATCAAACTTGTGAATTGCATGGTCCCCACACCCCTGGGGCCATGGAGGCAGGGCCAAAACAATCAAATTTAAGGTAAACTTTCAAAATCTTCTTACAATAGGAAGCACTGGGAAACAATTGGTGAGCATGATTATGGATTGTGAATTGGCTGTCGTTGGGTCTCAAGGTTTGGCTCTGGTTTTATTAAATCTGTATAAGAGAAAAGGCAAAAAACATAATTTCTGATGACTGAATAGACTCATTTGAATGGTGTTTGGTATGATTTGTTATTGCAGACATGAAGGTTAATGATTATGTTTTATTGAAAAAAGTTTGAAAATATATAAATACAGCTTGATGTCATCAAGGATAATCAAATGACCGTTTAGGCCCATGTGGCTCTTGTTTATCTCCTATTTGTTAGATCACCACCAAACTGTACAGTGTTTGATCATTGTATACACAGTCAAACCTGTCTTAAGCAGCCAGTCAAGGAAAGGAGTGAAATGGTCTTTTAAGACAGGTTGTTGCTTAATATAGGTGAATTTGCTCTGAAATCATAGAAATAGGAAATAGTAAATGTGGCTGCCTAAGACAAGTGTCTGCTTAATAGACATGACTGCTTACACAGGTTTGACTCTTTTGTCAATTATATTTCTAGATTATATATCTATACTCATATAAGTATTAATTACTCCTATGTGTTGGTATGGCTAAGGCGAATAAATTATCAGTAATTGCATCAACAGGGCACCTGTTAAAATTTCTTTTGAGATGGTAGGTTTGATAAATTTAGTGAAAATTTAGGAATTATACAAACACTGATTTCATCATAATTTAACTATCAAAATTAAGTACAAAACTGTTCATCCAAAAAAGTATGAAGTGTACATATGTTAAAGCAAATGTTTAACCGCACATGGCAAAATTCCCCAAAGCCCCTTAGTGTATAAAATTTGAAGTTAAAAAAAAGTCCAATCACAGAACATCATTGAAAACAGTGCAGGAAGAGTTCAGATTGCTCATGACGAGCAATCTGAACACTTCCTGCATTGTTTTCCACTCTGTCAGTTAATATAAACATAATTCACCCATTGCTGATACGTGGTGAATTAATGCTTTCAATGTTAGTGGTGTCCAAAGTCATCTGTATGAAGTTAAGGGTTAAAAAAAAAAAGTGGGGGAAATTCATTTAGTGGTAACTTACATTATTTTATGGACTTCCATAAGACTTGTTAATAGCATTCTTTTTATAAATTAAATTTTGCAAAAATACATTGCACATGAAACATTTCTAGGCATCACAATTTGTATGTACTAAAATTTTAAGACTTACAAAAGTTAGTGAAATGGAATCCTGGTGATTTTTAAGGACCAGTGACTTAAAGTAAAATCATTGTCACTTAATAGAAATAAGGCCATAATAAATTAATTGCTAGATTATCATCCCTAACTTTCATGCTGCCCTGACCCTTTTTATTTTGAGAAAAAAATAAAAAATAAAAAAAATAAATAAAAAAAAAGGAAAATCCTCCCCCACCCCCACCCCCACTCCACCTTTTTAAAATAAATTTAGATGAGAATCTAGCAATTAATTTATAATGGCCTAATGAAGACAAAAAAAATAAATGTCTTTTATTTAACAAGCGTGTCGCCGTCTTTACTATGATACATTCTTAAAATTGAGAATTTTATTCTCTGTGGAAATTAATGCAGAAAAGGGTAATATACACATGTGAATTATTGTTGTTGACATTTAATGCAGGAACTTTAAGTTAGAATCCTGTTTTTTCCACTTTCACGAGCACAACCAGATTTATAATTATATCAGTACGAAATATTTCCATCATTTATTTCAGCAGCTGGATGCAAATGGTGGCGGTAATTTTGAAGAAACGACAAAACATCCACTCAAAGATTTACAGGTGCCTGCTGAAGAACTCCCAGCAGGGGTCGACCCAAAGACTAGAGAGGTTTGTACATTATACATGTAGATTACAAGGACTAGCATGGATACAGCAGTTTGTATCATATTTATTACAAAGACTAGCATGGATACAGCGGTTTGTATCATATTTATTACAAAGACTAGCATGGATACAGCAGTTTGTATCATATTTATTACAAAGATTAGCATGGATACAGTGGTTTGTATTTATTACAAAGACTAGCATGGATACAGCAGTTTGTATCATATTTATTACAAAGATTAGCATGGATACAGTGGTTTGTATTTATTACAAGGACTAGCATGGATACAGCGGTTTGTATTTATTACAAGGACTAGCATGGATACAGTGTTTTCTATCCTATTTTTTATAAGGACTAGCATGGATACAGTGGTTTGTATCATATTCATTACAATGACTAGCATGGATACAGCAGTTTGTATTCTATTCATTACAAGGACTAGCATGGATACAGTGGTTTATATCATATTCATTACAAGGACTAGCATGGATACAGTGGTTTGTATCCTGTTCATTACAAGGACTAGCATGGATACAGTGGTTTGTATCATATTCATTACAAGGACTATCATGGATACAGTGGTTTGTATCCTATTCATTACAAGGACTAGCATGAATACAGCAGTTTGTATCATATTCATTACAAGGACTAGCATGGATACAGTGGTTTGTATCCTATTCATTACAAGGACTAGCATGGATACAGTGGTTTGTATCCTATTCATTACAAGGACTAGTATGGATACAGTGGTTTGTATCATATTCATAAATACTAGCATGAATACAGCGGTTTGTATCCTATTCATTACAAGAACAAGCATGGATACAGTGGTTTGTATCATATTCATTACAAAGACTAGCATGGATACAGTGGTTTGTATCATATTCATTACAAAGAATAGCATGGATACAGTGGTTTGTATCCTATTCATTACAAGGACAAGCATGGATACAGTGGTTTGTATCATATTCATTTCAAGGACTAGCATAGATACAGCGGTTTGTACCATATTCATTTCAAGGACTAGCATGGATACAGTGGTTTGTATCCTATTCATTACAACGACTAGAATGGATACAGTGGTTTATATCATATTCATTACAAGGACTAGCATGGATACAGCGGTTTGTATCATATTCATTACAAGGACTAGCAAGGATACAGTGGTTTGTATCATATTCATAAGGACTAGCATGGATACAGTGGTTTGTATCCAATTCATTACAAGGTCTAGCATGGATACAGTGGTTTGTATCATATTCATTACAAGGACTAGCATGGATACAGTGGTTTGTATCATATTCATTACAAAGACTAGCATGGATACAGCCGTTTGTATCCTATTCATTACAAAGACTAGCATGGATACAGTGGTTTGTATCCTTTTCATTACAAAGACTAGCAATATTTGCTTAGTGTAGAGAAGCTTTACAACAATGGGTTTGCTTCTATCTTTGTAATAGGGCTTAATCAAAGCTTATATAAAAAAAACATTATCTGCAGGAAAACAAATGAATTTGATAAATTTTAATAGCAGGCAGGCACCACAACCTTAAATAATGATTTGCTTTCCAACCAAATTTTAACAACTATTATTCAAACTTTAATTTATCTTTATGTCAAATTTTCTAACAACATGATTTTGCAATTTCAGATGTATCTTACTGCTGAAGAGTTCCAGAGTTGTTTCAACATGAGTTACACGACCTTCCTTGGATCACCGCTATGGAAACAGCAGAGGATGAAGAGAGATGCAAAACTGTTCTAGGGTGCTGTGGAGACATAATAATTAATTAAAAACTAGTGCACTAAAAAATTGGAATAACTACTATGTAACGAAAAACGTCCTCTTATTTACGCAGATTTTTGTGTTAGCTGATACAAAATTGTTTTGTAATAATCTATAAGGTCAGGATTTGAATAGTTGGATGCAATACAGAAAAGAAAAAAAACAGAAAAAAACATTAGGAAAGTGCTACACTAGTCGGTTTAACAAAACTATTCAAAATTAGTGTTTTTTTTCCCACTGATTTAGTGTTTTTGAAATATTAACAGTGAATAAAAACTTAAATTAGTAAAAAAAACATTGTATATATCAAAATGATTAGTAATGACCATCATAAAAGCTATTCTCACTGCCTTAAATTAATCAATGTGGGTCATGTTTGTTTAAAGAAAATTTGAAAAAGTTTGAATCTTTTTATGGTTATAAAGCATGCAAAAAAGCTTAATAATGTCTTCTTTTTTTGCTTATTTAAAGTTAGGTAGTTAAAAAAAATTGAAATCTGATTGTGAGTAGATTTAATGTATTGATATGCATTTGAATGGATTTTTAATTGAAAGTCACTTTTATTGCAGAAACTACACACATATTACAGTAAACTATTTGTTTTATGTTATCAAGATTCAAATGTCCCACAGAGGTCATGGTCAGATGAGAATGAAAGGTCAACGATAGATATTGTTATATAACATTGACTGTAATACTCGGTCCAAGAATTGGCCCCTCATGCCAGAAGTTGTTGGTTCAATCTCCAGCTTGACTTGAATACTCTTAAAAAAACACTCATGACAGGTTATACCAAGGAAAAAATAAATTAATATAGAAAACCCAAAAAAAACACCATCAATTAAATAGGGTCCAATTTACTATAAAGGAGGAATGTAATATCTGTAAGTAAACATGACCCATAATTACCTAACTGATAATCTTTACCTAACTGGTAACTTTTTACCTAACCGATAATTTTTACCTAACCAGTAACTTTTTACCTAACCGGTAATCCTTTACCCGAACAGTACTTGTTACACTTGCATATTGTTAGTGTTAAAACACATAGATATCTTGGAGTTAGTGTAAAAATGGTTGTGTGGTGAACATATAGCGTGGTATCACTATCAATTTGGCCTATCATAGTTATTACTTAATATGCTTGACCCCGCCTGACAGTATGCTTGGCCTATATCGTCACAGAATTCATGAAAATGTGTTGTTATATTTTATTTCACATTATAATGATAATGTATATTTAACAAAAAAATAAATGTAAAGTAATTCGAAGCCTTAAGTATCATGGTGCTTTGAGTATAAGAAACATGAAGGCACATAGAATCATTGACTCTCCAAGTCATCGAATTATTGATTTAAGTAGTCATGTGACATTCCATTGTTAATATTATAGCGCAGTGCTGATAGCGGAGTTGGGTGTGAAACTATCGTAGTTTCGTATCTTATCTTAGAATCGTGTTGTTGTATATTCTTATAGTTTTTACAAAACGTAGCGGAAAGTAGATCTGGCGTGTGCATCTTGCAGATTCTCTATTTTTATATTTCTTGTTTTTGTTTCTGTTATTTATCATGGTTTAACACTCAATATCAAACTTGAACATAGTTATTTTGAAATCTGATTTATGTGAGATTTTGTCTTACTGAGCTTGCATAAAAAATGTTCAGGTATTTCGTGATAACGGAAGAAATGGCAATAGGATTTGTGCTGCATACTTAATAGACGCCACGTCTATGCGAATTTGTAATTATTTTGACCATGACTGGTCCATTTCACTTATCAGTCCTTGGTACCAGGGTAAGCTACTCTTGGTCTATGGTCCCACTAACAATAAAATGGATGTTTTTACATCAGACCATGTGATAAATTACAATATAGGTTTTACTAATTGGTTAATAGTTAATAAGTACATGGACAAAAATGGAAATTCAAGTCATATATTATGAAACAATGTCTGATAACAGACAAATCGCAACCTGGGTCATCCTGGGGTAGTCTTAGAGAACCTTTGGCCAGTTTCTATTAAACATCTTAAACTGATATTTTACTAGACTCAAAAATTTCAATTTCTCTAAATGCTGATTATTAGAACTTGTTGTATATAAAGATTAGCACACAGAATTACAAACAGAACATTCTTGTACACTTTGCTTAAGGATAACTTGCTCAATGATCAAAGTAAATGAAGTTGTAAAGTGGCGGAAAATCTCAAGTTGAGATGTTCGGTGAAACCAGCCCTAGTACTAACCAAATGTGGATAAAATGTCTTTCAAGGATGCTACACTTCCTGCGAACTTGCGATGACTTTCTGATCATCGGCCAGAATATGATTCTTAACTGCTAGACAATGGGCTCCACGGGGATTGATGTTTGGGATATGGGAAGAAAAGCGGGCATACTATTGTCTTTAAATACAAGATAAATCAGATCTCATTATAGACAATGTTCCAGTTTGATAAAAAAAAAAAATCTGATAAAGATGTGCTGACATAGTGAAAAATCAACATTCCATTTTACTTGATGCCTTAAATAGCAATTGTTATTAATTATGAACATTTTTTTATGACTTTGTTAGAAATGTACTTAATCTTAAACTACATATTTTTGAACTTGTTTCAATCTTTATTTTTTTCATATCTTTCTCACTTTGTTGGATCTGAATATATTTGTCAAATTTTACTTCAGAGACGTTCTACAAGAGACACATTGTTGGATACCTACGTGTGTCAATTCCAATACTCTCCATCCATCATCCGCGGGAAATTACGCTAGCTCTGCATCATTTTATCTGAACAGAACAAAATACAGCTCACATTTACAACTTCTTATCAAAACGGCGTTTGCATGAAATTAGTGTTGCAATTGGATAATGTTCCCTTCATGAAATCATGAAAAATTAACCAATCAAATGATTGCATTGTGACAGGGTAGACGCAAAGCTAGTGTAATATCCCACAGGTGATAAATGGAGAGTATCGGAATGGATTACACATGGGTATCTGATGATGCAAGAGACAGTCATGTCAGACATATTAACATGTATATTGTTTACACTGATCACAATGTCTCGAATTTTGTTTGCTACAATAAAAACAGAGGTATAAAGAAATGTATTTGTAATCTAGAGTATTACTGTTAGCAGGATGTTTAAAGGTGCAAAGATGTATTTTTGATACACCACTTTTTCCCATTTACTTGTTTATTGTTAGATAGTTGAATGTATCTTGTTTAGTTTATAGAGATAGTTTATAGAGAGCATGTTAAAGAATCATAGAGAATATGGTTTGAAGTCTTGCACAAAATACAGGTTTTTAAATGTCAATTACAGTGTAACTTTGTTGACTTGAACACGGATGGCTTGAACACCATATATAGCTCCAACCACTCATCTGGTCCCAGCCGAATTCCAATTTTAGTGTATATACATGTACATGTATGGTATATTGTTGAACAATATTTGACTCGAACTAATTTTTCCATTCCCGTCAGGTTCGAGCTATTGAAGTTGTACTGTAGATCAAAATGTTACTATAATTGTGTGAGCATTGTAAGGGAAGTATGATAATCTATCAGATAATGAAAACAGGTCAGAATTTTTATATCTAGTATAACCTGTAACCTCTCTGTTTTACAGCCTATACCATGTATTAATGAGGCGTATAACAATTCGTGTGTTTTAATAATGGCCATAAATTATACATTTGTAACATATACTGAATAGAACAGTTAACCCGCGACTTTTGTATCTCAAATAGATTTATTGATATATTGAGTAGTGTCAATAAAGTTTGTATATAAATCAACAGTATTGTTGTTTTGCCCAAATTTCAAAGACATTGCATTAATACTTTTTGAGAAAATACATAAAATGTCAGATGACGGGTTATCTGTTCTGTAGGATACAAGAAGCTTTATTTTGTGTCGGATGTACAAATATAACACACAAGCTAGCTGTAAAGCTTTTTGCCGATTGTAACAAACAAATTATACGTGTTATTAACTTACTGTTCAATATGCCGCTAAGTACACGCTACATTATTGCAACTTTAATTTTACTTAAATATTTACGTAAAGTTATACTTCATTCCATTGCATGCATTTGTTGATATTAAGCAACTTGATAACTTATACTCTAAAACTTAATTGCTCAAGAGTTTGTATATGAATTCCTTTCAGAAATTTACCTTGTTCTCTCTCGTTTACATGGGAACTGTGCGTTTTAATAACAGAGATCTAATATTCATTCAATATATAGGGCTGAAATATTGGGTGGCACCTTTAGCATTTCTTTAACATTATTTTTTTTAATTAACTCTATTGTGTTTGGATAAACATCAAATGTGCCACCTAAAATTTATACAAAACCTACAGTAATTTATCTGCATTCATAGTCTCTATCAGGAAGTATACTGCAAAATAAAAATGTTGTTCATTTTTTTTTTATGAAAGCATTGTTTTTGCATACTGGTAAATTTATTTTTGTTTATATAAAAAATGATGGCATGCCTTAATTGATAAATCATTCTTTTTTAATGTGCAATTAATCTGTTTTCATTTCAAGGTAAAAAAGTGCTTTTGTATCTTTGTGTTGCTATATTTGTTTAGCTTTAATTAGTTTATGTTGTATACCATTCTATAGCATTTTGCTTGTTTTTGTTTTTATTTTAAAGGTAGTATATATCAGGATTTTTTTCAAATTCTAAAATCGGCAAAAAACTTATTTTCTAACATGTCATGCCTATTAATGTTATCTGATCCTGCATTTCCATAAGGATATCTATTTAAAGTTTAAGTTAATATATGAAAAGTGATTTCTTGAACTAAAATGTATTTTGTGACTTGATCAAATGAGTCACAAATTTAATTTTTAAATCAGTTTGATCCATCAGATTGGTTACATAAAACTTGGTTCCTCTTAGACAGAATCTGAATTACTATGTGAAAGTCATCAAGCAGTGTCAGCATGCTATCTATTTTTAGAATGGGGATTTCATTTCAATTTTGACAGATTTGAAATCATGAGATTCATATTTTATTTCGTCATGTAAATGAGATGCTTTGTATTAATTTTGAAATATTTTTAGATATTTATTGTGATTTTTCCTGATATGTTGCCTTTAAGATGATGTTTGACAATGAACTCTCTACAAGAAAAAGTTTGGTATTTCTCGAAATATTTAAAATGTAAACTACAAAAACAAAAGGGTAAATAATTTTTGTCAATTTTTAAATCAGCGTAGATGTTTGTATTTTTGACGTGTTATGTTTTCGTTCATTCCATAATGTATGTAAGATAAAACTAATCATTTGAGAAGACCATAATATGACTTGTCTACATAGCCTAGCTGAGATACCAGGGCAGAATTTGATAAAACTTTTGAATCTAAAATACACAACTCTTTTTCTTCAAAATCACCGATTTCTAAAGACTTGAATAACAAACTTTTAAATAAAACAAGATTTTCAACTCATTTTTGTAAAAGTATATTTGCAACTAATCATTCATGCAAAACAATGGATGTAAACAATGGATGTGCAATGCAAATTACAAAACTAAATTTATGTTTCATGATCTTTAGTAATTTTGATTGAAGTGGTCACTTTGTGTTTACTTACAATGTAATTTTCAATAACACCCCTCTAATACAAGAATGGCATGTTCCAAATAGGAATGAAGAAGTCCATTAGTACTAATATATGTAATCCTGATTAGGTCTTTAGTTCAAATACTTGCCCGGCCACAATCTCCGTAATGATTGATGTACAACATTGCATCACATTGTGATTTATCTCTCATTGCTGACTCAAGTTATCAGTTTATAGTTGCAGAGATAGGTGTACTTGAGTACTGGTTCCAGGATCCAGGAAAGAGTGGTTATGTCAAAAGATTATCAGCTAGCCCTTGATAAAAGTTATGCTAAATATTCAATTAATCATTAAAAAACATGCCAAAAAAACAAAAACAAAAATTTGGCCTAGAGGTACCATGTTTTCACTTGCTTTGTTATAAAGTGAAAAGTTTTTTTTTTTAAAAATTGATATTAAATTGTGTTGTTAATACAGGTAAGCAAGTATATTAGGATGATGTTTGCAGTTTGGGAGAAAACTGACTGTGATGTAAAATGTCTCAAGAGTAAACAATATAGTACGGTGTTGGTTTTCTATTATATACTAATAACTTATAGATGTTGTCAAGTATTTGTTGACAATGTCCACTATATTTATATTAGGAACAAACTTGCTTTATTTTATTCTTCAGCTATAATGTGTGTATGTATGATAAATTTAAATATAAAAAGGGAATATATTGCGAAAAAGTGCACAAATTCATATGATGTCTTTATATTTTAATCTCATTTTTCTGTTGTAGAAATCTTAGCTCTTCAATTAGCATTTGTGTCGAGCTTGTGATCCAGTGGTAGAGCATCAACCCCATGATCGGAGGTTTGACCCACGGCCACAGCCATGTGTGGTGCCATTGAGCAACAACTTTTTCCGCATATGCTTAGTACTGGTTCTACCCAGAAAGACTTTGAGCGTCATTTGTATAAGTTTTAATAACTTGTTTCGCAATGGAAAGTAAAATAAATAAATTTAAACAAATTAGCATTTTATATATGATTATGATAAAATAGAGAGAAATATAAACAAGAAAACTGACTAATCAAGTGACATCATTTCAATACTCCACCATTCTGTATGTTATGGATAATTCGTTAATTTGTTAAGTTGTTATATTTTGATAGTGTTAATTGTTGATAAAATAAAAAAAGATCTGATGAAAAAAACTCGTAATATGAGTTATGCCCTGGAAATGACCGTGGGTGTATTAGTGACCTTGCCACCCTGGTAATGACCTTGGGTGTATGAGTGACCTTGCCAACTGTGCAATGAAGGACTAATGACCCGGGTATACAATTTTCAAGGTTGGAACTTCACGAGTATTTGAACACCGAGTTCCAAGGTTTTGAGAGAAAATAACATGGACTTTTGTACAAAAAAGAAATTGGTATATAAATCACAGAAATTTTTGTAAACCTCGGAATGTTTATACATTCTGTGATTTTTTTATTATAATCCTCAGAAAATACTTTAAAAACCTCGGAAAATGTATACCCAGGGCATTTCCTAAACATATAATATGTAATAATAACTATAATTTTGAAATTTGGGGATTTTTAGTACAGGAAATGAAGTTAATCCGTAAAAGTTAAACTACAAGCTTCAGTCATCTAAAACCGCAATTATTTGAAGGATCGAATGTCAAACCTTACATTTAATAGAAGTCAATTTAATAAAAAGTAAATTATTGTTTTAAGAAGATAACCAACATTTCGGCCAATGAAGTAAAATTTTGGCATTCTCGGCTTGCCTCCTCTTCTTTTATTGCTTCTATCACTGTTTATACTAGTTATTTTCATTTCTGATATTTAATATTTTGCTCCATTTTATAGATTTTCACATTAATGAATATTCATATATACATAATGAATATTCATGTTAAATATTCATGTTAAATAAACATACACTTATGCATATCATTTTGGCAATAAACTCTTATTAAATAAAATGCTAGGACTTCGTTGTTGATACAGATACCATAATATTTTAGCTTAAATATTGTATACCGGTATATATTAATCAAAGCACTATGAGCACTGAAGATCTTGGACTGCTGATGGCTTGGTGGAGATGTAGATTAGACATTTTTCAAAACTCTACTCCAAGCAGCATTGGGTTTCCAAAATTCTACTCCAAGATTGAACATTCCAAAGAGTCAGATTTCAATAGTCCATCTTTCCGAATTTGATTTTGTTTATATTACATAAAACTAGAGAATGTCAGCATTATATTTGTATAAATAAAAGTATAAAGATTTTAAGAGGTAACCCCCCCCCCCCCCCCCCCCCCCCAAGTTATTCCAACCGCAAAATTTAATGCCAAATTATTTATTTTAGTACATATTTCGAAAGGACGTAGCTCCTATAATACTTGTTCGATTTTCAATAACTTAAGCTTTCCTTCACCTACATTATATAAAGAATATTTCAATCGAATAATAATAATAAGTAACTTAGCTTTCCTTGAACTACATTATGTTTCTAACAGACATATAAAGAATATTTCAATCAATAAAAAGTAGTCTAACTTTAGCTTTCCTTAAACTACATTATGTTTCTAATAGACATGTAAAGATTTTTTCAATCGAATAATAAAAATAAGAAACTTTAACTTTCCTTGAACTGCATTATGTTTCTTCCAGACATATAAAGAATATTTCAAACAAATAAAAACTAACTTTAGCTTTCCTTGAACTACATTATGTTTCTAACGGACATGTAAATAATATTTCAATTTAATAATAATAATAAATAACTTAGCTTTCCTTGAACTACATTATGTTTCTAACAGACATATAAAGAATATTTCAATCAAATAAAAAGTAACTTTAGCTTTCCTTGAACTACATTATGTTTCTAACAGACATGTAAAGAATATTTCAATTGAATAATAAGTAACTTTAACTTTCCTTGAACTGCATTATGTTTCTAACAGACATATAAAGAATATTTCAAATGAATAAAAATTACCTTCAGCTTTCCTTGAACAACATTATGTTTCTAACAGACATATAAAGAATATTTCAATCAAATAAAAAGTAACTTTAGCTTTCCTTGAACTACATTATGTTTCTAACAGACATGTAAAGAATATTTCAATCAAATAAAAAGTAGTCTAACTTTAGCTTTCCTTGAACTGCATTATGTTTCTAACAGACATATAAAGAATATTTCAAACAAATAAAAAGTAACTTTAGCTTTCCTTGAACTACATTATGTTTCTAACAGACATATAAAGAATATTTCAAACAAATAAAAAGTAACTTTAGCTTTCCTTGAACTACATTTTGTTTCTAACAGACATGTAAAGAATATTTCAATTGAATAATAAGTAACTTTAACTTTCCTTGAACTGCATTATGTTTCTAACAGACATATAAACAATATTTCAAATGAATAAAAATTACCTTCAGCTTTCCTTGAACAACATTATGTTTCTAACAGACATATAAAGAATATTTCAATCAAACAAAAAGTAGTCTAACTTTAGCTTTCCTTGAACTACATTATGTTTCTAACAGGCATGTAAAGAATATTTCAATCAAATAAAAAGTAGTCTAACTTTAGCTTTCCTTTAACTACATTATGTTTCTAACAGACATATAAAGAATATTTCAAACAAATAAAAAGTAACTTTAGCTTTCCTTGAACTACATTATGTTTCTAACAGGCATGTAAAGAATATTTCAATTGAATAATAAGTAACTTTAACTTTCCTTGAACTGCATTATGTTTCTAACAGACATATAAAGAATATTTCAAATGAATAAAAATTACCTTTAGCTTTCCTTGAACTACATTATGTTTCTAACAGACATATAAAGAATATTTCAAAGGAATAAAAAGTAATTTTAGCTTTCCTTGAACTACATTATGTTTCTATCAGACATATTAAGAATATTTCAAATGAATAAAAATTACCTTTAGCTTTCCTTGAACTACATTATGTTTCTAACAGACATATAAAGAATATTTCAATAGAATAAAAAGTAGCCTAACTTTAGCTTTCTTGGAACTACATTATGTTTCTAGCAGACATGTAAAGAATATTTTAATCAAATAAAAAGTAACTTTAGCTTTCCTTGAACTACATTTTGTTTCTAACAGACATATAAAGAATATTTCAAATGAATAAAAAGTAACTTTAGCTTCCTTCAACTACATTATGTTTCTAACAGACATGTAAAGAATATTTTAATTGAATAAAAAGTAACTTTAGCTTTCCTTGAACTACATTTTGTTTCTAACAGACATATAAACAATATTTCAAACGAATAAAAAGTAACTTTAGCTTTCCTTGCACTACACTTTGTTTCTAACAGACATATAAAGAATATTTTAAACAAATAAAAATTACCTTTAGCTTTCCTTGAACTACATTATGTTTCTAACAGACATATAAAGAATATTTCAATCAAATAAAAAGTAGTCTAACTTTAGCTTTCCTTTAACTACATTATGTTTCTAACAGACATATAAAGAATATTTCAAACAAATAAAAAGTAACTTTAGCTTTCCTTGAACTACATTATGTTTATAACAGGCATGTAAAGAATATTTCAATTGAATAATAAGTAGTCTAACTTTAGCTTTCCTTGAACTGCATTATGTTTCTAACAGACATATAAAGAATATTTCAAACAAATAAAAATTACCTTTAGCTTTCCTTGAACTACATTATGTTTCTAACAGACATATAAAGAATATTTCAATCAAATAAAAAGTAGTCTAACTTTAGCTTTCCTTTAACTACATTATGTTTCTAACAGACATATAAAGAATATTTCAAACAAATAAAAAGTAACTTTAGCTTTCCTTGAACTACATTATGTTTCTAACAGGCATGTAAAGAATATTTCAATTGAATAATAAGTAACTTTAACTTTCCTTGAACTGCATTATGTTTCTAACAAACATATAAAGAATATTTCAAATGAATAAAAATTACCTTTAGCTTTCCTTGAACTACATTATGTTTCTAACAGACATATAAAGAATATTTCAATCGAATAAAAAGTAGCCTAACTTTAGCTTTCCTTGAACTACATTATGTTTCTAACAGACATATAAAGAATATTTCAAAGGAATAAAAAGTAATTTTAGCTTTCCTTGAACTACATTATGTTTCTATCAGACATATTAAGAATATTTCAAATGAATAAAAATTACCTTTAGCTTTCCTTGAACTACATTATGTTTCTAACAGACATATAAAGAATATTTCAATCGAATAAAAAGTAGCCTAACTTTAGCTTTCCTGGAACTACATTATGTTTCTAGCAGACATGTAAAGAATATTTTAATCAAATAAAAAGTAACTTTAGCTTTCCTTGAACTACATTTTGTTTCTAACAGACATATAAAGAATATTTCAAATGAATAAAAAGTAACTTTAGCTTTCCTTCAACTACATTATGTTTCTAACAGACATGTAAAGAATATTTTAATTGAATAAAAAGTAACTTTAGCTTTCCTTGAACTACATTTTGTTTTTAACAGACATATTAAGAATATTTCAAATGAATAAAAAGTAACTTTAGCTTTCCTTGCACTACATTTTGTTTCTAACAGACATATAAAAAATATTTCAAATGAATAAAAATTACCTTTGGTTTTGCTTGAACTGCATTATGTTTCTAACTGACATATAAAGAATATTTCAATCGAATAAAAAGTAACTTTAGCTTTCCTTGAATTACATTATGTTTCTAACATAAACATATATTAAAGAATATTTAAAATTGAATAATAAATGAAAAAGTTAAAGGGAACTGTCGGCTGAGTGAATAAAATGCATTGACCAGCTCAGTTCAAATGTCTGTATCTCATTCTTTTGATATTGGATATTTAATTATCTTTTCAGTTTTGAAAACAAGAAATTATCTTCGGCTTTCTAAACATATAAACATTATTAAAATTGGTAACAAATAAAGAAATTAATATGCACCGCCAGCTACCGTTTCTAAAATGACAGTTCTGCCTTTCCCTTACTCTGAATCATTTTCAATAGAGCATTATTAATTGACAGTATGGTTGTCATTAAAGAATTATCATTATATTTCTTTGAATATGGAGTCATTATCATATTATCATATAAATTCGAGTTTGACCCAGATATCTTCTCCAGTAGTGGTACATGGAAATAGTTGAAGTGAAGATTTTGTTTTTCACTCATGTATATGAATGGAAGTATCTGAAGTTTTGTTCAGAAACATGTAATTCTTCAAATGCTATATTTCTATTTATCACAGATGTTATTATTTAAATTTGTGCTATTTTTTCATGGCTTTATCAAAGCGTGGGAATGCCAGACAAAAATTTGGCCTCACTGTTAAATTTGGAATTTCCAGGCTAAAATATAATTGTAGTAAAAAGTAGAAACCAGTCTGGTTCTCCTAACCGGAAGTCGGGGAATACAGTCTAGTTCGCACCACTCAGAAACCTACCTCCAATTCCAGTAGAACGTAATAACGATAGATCCAACATCATCGCAGTAATTACGTTATTTGGAAGCTCCTGATAGATCATCAGGTGAGTCAAAGTGAATATTACAACATTGGCGTTGTCGGCAATTGAATTATATTCCCATATTTATGGGAAATTCGTCTATTTGATGCCGCTTCACGGATTGAGAAATCTCCATGAGATAGCGTTTTGCCCGCAATATAGCAGCACTACGATTTCTCGTATTGTCTATGTTTGTTTATTACCTTATGTAAATGTGTAAACTTGATTTCGGCACTTTCTTTGGCTATTTGAAAATTTATTTTTTCTCGGTGATGATTTTGTTTTGATGGCGGGAAAGTCGGCCATCTTATTTCCGGTAGCGGACAACTACTGAAGCTGGCCCATCATTAATTTCACATAGACCGTAATATTAGCACTATAGACTATCACACTTAGTTGTACTCCAAACTCCATGAGAATTTCCAGAATTCATATTCAATTCGAGCAGAACACAAAAAAAAATAGTTAAAAACATGGGCATTATTGGTTCCAATTTCACAATTTTGCAAGGCAAAGCAAGGATCCGTCACATGCTATGATGGAGGGGATTTTTTTTTCTTTAAACAATATTTAAAATATAATTTTTTTTTTTTTTTTTATAAATTCAAAGACTTATATGTTAAAAAAATATAAATACACATAAACAATATTATAGAGACAAGGGGAAGAACATGGAGAATTCCAATTTTGACCCCAGCATTCTTGTACCCCATGCTATCGCGCCACATTTTCATAATATCCGACTCATAACTACTGAACTTCATGAGCAAAGAACAACACTAATAGAAAATGTATACTTTTACCACATTGAAATGTAGCACAAACTCATAAATCATGATTTTCATTATATCGAAACAGTTGTGTTTGCAAATCGCACACGATCGCGTAAAGTATTGACACGGTTGTGTCCAAGCGTAAACGGCAATAAATAGCGGGAGAACTTGCTGAAACAGGTTATAATTAATAAGAATGTTAATAAATACACTAACTGCAAACAATTGCCAACCTCGGAAAGCTCTATCGGGGAATAATACGCATATTTTTTTAATAACTGACAAGTATTTCTTCTTTTCCAGCCATGATCAGATCATAGGTCACATGATCAATTTTTGTATCAGTCATCCAATCAGAATATAGGTTTTATCCGCAGTGTCATGTTATCTTACATGGAATGAAAATGCAAGAACGGATAGCGAGAAAGACAAAATATGTGTATTCCTCGATGATAGAGCTTGATAGAGATGATACTGCCCAGGGCTGACGCATCGCGGGCAAGTGATGTCAATGCTTTACACAATCATGTGCAATTTCAGGGCACTCGTTTGGCCGATTTTGGGACCGAATATCGGCCCCATTCCCGTCCTAAAATAAAATGTTTTTTTCCCCTTTCTAAGAAAAAAAAATCGCCTCTAAAACAAAAATAAAATCAGAAGGAAAATCACGAAGTTAGACGCAAGAACGAATAGTTTTGAGTACGAATCCAGTAAAATATTCACGAGTCTTCTCCCTTGATTGACTGTCCAATGAATTTTCACGTAACAAGTCAGTATGGATTCATTCGGGTTTTTCGGATATTGCCCTTAGCAGGATAATCAAATACATTACCGGCGAAAAATAACATCGAAAACAGCAGATAATTGTAAAAAAATAGACATCTTATTCAAACAGAAAAGTTTAACAAGCAAAACAAAATTTAGAAAACCTGAGTAACCATCCCACTACAAGCTCGCTAGAGCCTCAAAAATCGTCTGACGTGCCATGTTCCGATTCCCAAAAACGTAAGGCCTCGCGGTCTGAAGCTGTGTCCAGTTCTGATTCCGATGGCGAATTGGACATTGTCCGTGTTGATAAGAAACGTCATGTATTAGTTCCTGATAATAAGTTGTTTGACACAACTAGATATGAACTCTCTTTCAGGTGGTTATATTATAATGCCTCTAAGGAAGGTTACTGCTGCAAATATTGTGAATTTCTGTACAGTAGTACTATAACTGATGAACAGTATATGTACACCTCTTAGATCGTCTGTGAGCCAGGAAACACTTGATAGTATTATGAGGATTGTCCATGAAGGGGCAACACCAATAAGTAACACACAACTTGAGAAGGCCATTGGCCATTTTACTTCAAAGGCTAGAACAATTGACATATAAGGATGTGTCACTTAGATGTTTTAATTCATGAAAGAAAAAAATAAATATAGTAGAACAACTTGCATAATCATTTGTTGTATTTGTCAGAAAATTATTATGTAGCTACATCTGTTGGAAATGATTGAAAACACTATTAATAAGAGTGAAAAGTAGTAATATTTATATGGCTAAAAATTCCCCTATTAGTCTTAAAACAACGAAAAATTCCCCTTCCAGAGGGTATGGGTACTTGTCCCCAAAAGTTGTCTAGTGCCCTGAATTTGCAAACACAACCGTTTCTGTATATAGAAAATCATAATTTACGAGTTTGTGATACATTTTAATGTGGTAAAAGTATACATTTTCTGTTAGTATTATTCTTTGCTCATGAAGTTCAGTAGTTATGAATCAGATATTATGAAAATGTGGCGCGATAGCAGCGGGAACAAGAATGTTACGGTCAAAATTGAAATTCTCCATGTTCTTCCCCTTGTCCACTCTGACAATTTTGCACCATTCTCTGGGAAAATATATTCTCTTCACAAGTTCATATTGCAATAGTACCTGCGAAGTGTATTTTCACACTCGCACCACCTTGAACAACCACTCTCAATTTTCAATGGAACTACTTTCGGGTACTACCATTTTGATCCCATGGATCCTGGTCCAAGTCCAACTGCTGCTTTTTTAAAAATTATTCAATTCGCAGATATCTAAAAGAAATCTAAACAGACAATTTAATAATCACTCAATCCATCATACCGACTATACTATAGACTATAGCGTTGATATTGTAATAATTTCTTTGCTGTAGTAAAACAAAATCTACGCCAACGTTGAATGGTGGCACAAGCTACTCTGTTCGAAGTCAACAATGACAAACTACTGATATGATGGTGTGATCAACAACCGTCTCAGCGTGTTCTAGTGTGTATCAGGACTCACACCACTATTATCTCCCTTGAGTACTCTGGACCTACAGATGAAGGAGGTAGAAATAAAACTTTAGTTCTCTTTTTCTTCTTTTTTCAGGGCTTTGTACTGCAGTGTTTTGTTTTTTGCTAGCATGAGTTAAATGGTCGGTATTTTAGAAATTACCACTAAAACATTTGATGCTGATACCAGCTTTCTGGACAATTCTGTGTCATTTCAGAATTGTTGGTTCGAACCGCATCTAGGGCGAATAGTTGACATATCGTTACTCTGGAAATTGATAGGTCTCACAAAAGCATTGAATTTAAAAAAAAACAACCTGGTCAAGGTATACTTTTTTTTCTTTATAATTGCATATCTTGAACCAATGAAGAATTTGAGCCCAGACACATGCTGCAGAATTTAATTTTTCACTCTGTTTTGGACATAAATGTTACAATGGAGCCCTAAGGGAAATGTAATAGTGGTGTGAGACGTTTATGTCATCTCTGAGCATATCAAACTATAAACTGCACCCATCATAACTAACAATTTTAAAACATTTTATGATGCCGACACAAAGTCATTAGTGTTGTAATTTGAAGATGTTGCCATTCTTCGGAGTATTTTTTTAGTGACCTTTCGTCACATTTTTAAAAAAATTTATATGATGGATTGGACAAAGATTGGGGGGAAAAAATGGGGTAGTGGTACTAACCTAAGTCCGTTACTCCTGCCTGTGGGGTCATACCTGCTGGAAAAGTAACGGAAAATGAATGTTCAATTTATGTAAGATAAATTTATCTCTAAGTCTCATTTAGTCTTATTAGAATACTTCCATGTATGTAAGCTTTGGTATGGACATAATTAATGCAGACGAGGTAGAAAGTATTGAGTTCATTCACCTTTTTTTTTTTTTTTTTTTTGCCAGTTTGCAAGCTATTCTATGGTACATATGGTTATCCGGAATCTGGCTGACAAATCTCATATGAACACGACATGTTGGAGTTTTACACTTTATTATATTTAATCTAACTGCAAACTGTATAAAAGTGTATCATGGCTGAGCTGTTAGTGCTGGCAGTGTGCAACATAATAATAAAAATGGTAGTGAAACATATTTGCATACACACAGCAATAACAATTTCTCAATTTGGATTGAGCTACCTGCTCAAAATAATGATTGGTTTTATTGTTACAAATGATAAGTGTGAGTTATAGACTGAGAATCAGCTTATTAATCAAAATACTAACATATCTATGTTATTCAACAGTTTGTTTGGCCAGACAGTTTAATTATTATACACGCCAGTGTGAACGCTCAGTGGGTCAATGTGATAAACAAGTGCACATAAACATGAGCTTATTATCATAAACGAGAGCTCACTGACATAAACGGACAAATAACATAACTATGCCTATATTTTCATCTGAATCAGTGTTTTGTTAATATTGACACAAACTGTATTGCTGCTCGTTGTGTTGCTGTTTCTTAATCAGATGCACTATTTACATATGAATGAGTGCCTTTTCATTCAATGTAAGATTATTTAAATTCCTAACACCTGCGCGCAATGATGGCACGACACTGTCATGCAGACATTGATGATGTGTCCTCAACAATATGTGATTTACTGCGAGTTTTACAGAAATAGTGATTGTTATTTTCACATATTTATTTGTCGAATTGTTCAATATTTTGAGCTGCGGCACTAATCATGTAAGTATGGTGCTACGGATACCATAACATTACTGACATAAGAAATATACTAAAACACTGTACATTGGTGACAAATATACCAATACTTATAATAATAAATATAGCGATGTACTTGCATAAATATGGATTTTATTGAAATTGTCCACAAACTTCTGGATAACCCCTTGTTCATAAAATACAGGATTTGTAATTCAATTTTGAAAATGGAAAATATTCGGTTATTGGTAATAATTGCATTCTGAATGCTTTCTTAAATATCCAGAGGTCACGGGTTTGGTACTTGATGACCCTTCTAAAATGTCAGTAACGTGTTTTGACTATCAATCCAGGGGTCGTGAGTTTGATTCTGCACCAGGCTAAAGTCTCGGTGATGATTGATATACAACATTGTGTCTCGTAATCATTTATCTCTCATCGCCGACTCAGGTGGGAAAGTTATCAGTAACTTGCGAAGATGGGGTGTGCTCAAGTACTGGTTAACCTTCAAGGATTCCAGGAAACAGTGGTTAGATTAACTGATCTTCTATTAGCCCTCGATAGTATAAAAATTACGTTAAATATTCAATCAATCAACTTTAATATGTTTAAACAAGACTTAAAACCTATGTTTATTTATTTTGATTAAAGACTAGCTTTGTAATTTGGTGGATGGCCTTATAAGGGCGGAAGGGTGGGGGGGTGGAGCTTTGGGGGTATACATGCAATATAAATCGTTATGTCTTCATAGACTCTTTCATACTTGTTTTCAACCTTGGAGTGTTGCCTGCTAAGTTTTTATATTTTTGGAAAATTTCATAACCATTTAGACGAAATTTTTATTGACTTCAGAACAAAACTATGAATACTTTAATATGATGTTAATAATTTAATAGTTTTAGAAGCCCTGTTGATAATGGTTATTAGGCAACAGTTTACATTTTTGCAGACCAGTTTTCAGCTACTTCATTCAAAGCTACAGATAAGCTTTTGTAGTAATTGAGTATTTACCCCTTAACTTTTTAGGTAACTGCGTATTTGTGTTTTTTATTGCTTAACACTTATTTTTACACCAAAAATTTTGCTCAATTGCTTTTTATTTATAGACAGCAATTGCTTTTAAAAGAATTTGTTTCATTAAGTTCAAGCCATGGAAATTTGTTTTTCCAGTCCATGACAGTTTTTTAGCTTACCTGAGCGGAAGGCTCACAGGTGAGCTTTTGTGATCGCCTGGCGTCTGTCGTCCGTCGTTATTTTAAGCTTCTTACAACTTCTCCTCTGATACCACTTGGCCAATTTTGATATAACTTCACAGAAATGTTCCTTGGGTTGACCCTCTATCACGTTTGTTCAAGCCATCTTGATTCTTCAAAAAACATGGCCACAAGGGGGGGGGGGCATGTTTATTTAGTAAAAACTTAAAAATCTTGTCAGAAACTACTGGCTTGATTTTAAAATAATTTCACAGAAATATTCCTTGGGTGACCCTCTACCAAGTTTGTTCAAGCCATCTTGATTCGTCAAAAAATATGGCGACCAGGGGGTGGGGTTAGTTTACTATATAAGCTATAGTAAAAACTTAAAAAATCTTCTTATCAGAAACAATGGGTCCGATTTTAAAATAATTTCATAGAAATATTCCTTGGGTGACCCTCTACAAAGTTTGTTCAAGCCATCTTGATTTGTCAAAAAACATGGTGGCCAGGGGGTGGGGTTATTTCACTATATAAGCTATAGTAAAAACTTAAAAAATCTTCTTGTCAGAAACTACTGGCTCGATTTTAAAATAATTTCACAGAAATGTTCATTGGAGGATCCTTCACCAAGTTTTTCAAACTGTAGTGATTTGTCAAAAAACATGGCGGCCAGGAGGTTGGGTTAGTTTATTATATAAGCTATAGTAAAAACTTAAAAATCTTCTTATCAGAAACAATGGGCTCGATTTTAAAATAATTTCACGGAAATGATCCTTGGGTGACCCACTACCAAGTTTGTTAAAGCCATCTTGATACGTCAAAAAACATGGCGGCCAGGGGGTGGGGCAAGTTTAATTAGTAAAAAGTCAAAAAATCTTCTTGTCAGAAACTACTGGCTCGATTTTAAAATAATTTAACAGAAATGTTCCTTGTGTGACCCTTTACCAAGTTTGTTCAAGCCGTTTAGATTTGTTAAAAAATCATGACCGCCAAAGTGAGGTGCTAGTTTACTATATAGGCAGCTAAAGTAAATACTTCAAAAACCTTCTTGTCAGAATATGCTGACCTGATTTCGATGTAATTTCACTGACATTTACCATCGGTTAACCTCTACCAAGTTTAAACTCTTCTACGCATCTGTTACATCTTCAAAATAAATCAAAATTCTAACTTCTTGCCCATCTGGGTTTTCTGGATTTTGAGTGTGCATGTATTATATAATCTACTTAAGTTATGTGACTCAAGGACAGTCAGGTGAGTGATATAGGGCCATCTTGGCCCTTTTGTTTTTAAATCTTTAAAATGATGCCACTTTTTTTTTTATTCTTTTTTTTATTCTCAAAACCAATTTAACAGGGGTGGAAAATGCGACGACCAAGACATAAATTTGGTATGGCCTAAAGGGGAGATAACCCTACATTAAAAGAGACCACCAAAGTAAAAGTTTGACAATGAATATGCCAGACGGGTGCAAACTTTGCTCCCTGCCCTTTTTTCTTGCTCCTTGCCCCTTTTTTCTTGCTCCTTGCCCCTTTTCCTGGTCTAGTAAAAAACACTATTAAGGTTGTCTGCTTCATTAATTTTGTGATTTAAGACGTCTGTTGTTCTCTTTATGCTCGTCCTACCTGGAGTGTCGCCCATTAACATTTACTGTACAAATTTGTTTAAACAGCATATAAAGTCCAAAATTTACAGTATATTATATTATACCGAAAGTATACAAAAAACTCTGACTCATCCTTTGACCTTTATTACAGATAAAGGAGTCAAATGGTACTCTTGATTCACACATCCACTTTTGACTTGGTTTGGAGACATCGCAGGACGAGGTCGGAGTTGCTGCATCCAAGTCATCGGAACTTGTTGATCAGCTCGGAGAGTACCCAGTACAACATCACAAGGTCCGGAACTCTGAATCCAAACTCTTCATGTCATACTTCAGGAAAGTAGTCGAGTATGAACCATTCAGTTTTAATATTGGAAACTGTATACATCAGATGTATTAAATCATGCCTTGGGTCCCCAGTGACTGTGTGGTGTAAGGCGTCATCTCGAGATCAATTGCCTCTCACCACTAAGGTTGTAGGTTCATGTTCCAATCGCTCCAAAAACTTTGTGAGAAAAGTTGTCAGTTACTTGCGGAAGGTCGGTGGTTCTACTCCCGTTCATTCTGAAGACTTCTTCCACCAATAAAAACATTAACCTGAAATGCGTTGAAAATGGCATTAAATCCCATTAAAAAAAATGGCATTAAATCCCATTAAAAAAAAGTTTGATACCACTTAGCAACCATTTCCACGTGTAAGTAGATTTTAATAAATATACGTCACATAGACAAACAATACATAGTGTTTTTATGCCCCCTCCAAAATTTTGGGGTGGCATATAGTAATTGCAGCGTCTGTCCGTCCTTCTGTCTGGTATTTTATGTCTGGCCTGTAACATTGTCATGCATGGATAGATTTTGTTAATACTTGCTACAAATGATCAACATAACATGATGACGTGTTGCAAGTAAGACTCACACCGGTACCTTGAAGGTCAGCGTCCCACTTTGAGTTCATTTGACAACACTGAGTCTGTGTGAGATTTCATGTCGGGCCTGTAACTTTGTTGTGCATAAAGGGAGTTTATAGATACTTGCTACAAATGATCAACATAACATGACGATGTGTCACAAGTAAGACCCACACTCATCCGCAAAGGTCAAGGTCACACTTTGAGTTTGTTTGACAACACTTACAATAACTAGTTTCTAGTTGTTGTCACTTGTTGCCAGAAGTGAAACATTTGTTTGAAGTTAAATTGTTTTGAATTTATTAACTTAAATTGCAGCTTTGATTGAGAAAATTGTGTGAATCAGGAATTAAAACTGTTTCAGTAAATTATGTATTTTTTACCACCATTTATTCAAGGTTGATTAAGTTTAAAACTAGTTAACTGATGACCCCCAGATTTTGAAAATGATCTCCAGATTTTAAGTCAGTGGGTCATCAATGACCCCCGAAAAATTGAAGCTGGAGAAAACATTGCATGATAATACCCAGACCGTTACATCAGATGTCAAGGTTACACAAAGGTTAAGGTCATGCTTTAATGCAAAAAACCACATGAAATTGCATGTTTAGTCTGAAATGTCATTCTATTACTCTGATATTCATGGATACATCGCTACCTATTATAATAACATATATTGTTATATTCAAAGACCATTTGGGAGGGCATATGACAGTTACCAGTGACATTTCTTGTTTTTACAGAGGAATGGTATGGGAATATAAAATATTTCCTTTTCATAGCAATTAATTCCTTGTTCAGTATGAGTGTGGTGGGGGTATTGATCCATAAGTTGTTAAGACGACCCCCCAAAGAGGATAACTTTTGTGAAATTTCAAAAAGTGCTATGGCCACTATGAATATGTAGAGCATCCTCAGACCCTCTTGGGCCTCTTGTTTTGTGAATCAAGTGTGCTCTTTATTATTTAAGTTAGACCGCAGCGTGGTCTAGTGGTAGAGCGTCTGCCTTGCATGCGGAAGGTCATGGGTTTGATCCCCGGCCGGGTCATACCAAAGATTTTAAAAATGGTACTAGAAGCTTCCTCGCTTGATGCTCAGCATTTAGAGGAGAGTTCTAGGTCTGGTTGGCCCGGTGTCTGTATAATGTGACTGGGTGGGGTATCATACCATGTGTCTGCGGCATGATACTCCAGTGTGACAGCGCTCAGAATACTGTCTCAAGTAGACACCATCGTGATATGACTATAAAATTGTTGAAAGTGACGCTAAACACCATACAACAATATTATTAAATTGCCATTGACGGCCAAGTTTGTATCAATATACTGAGAGCTAAAGATAATTTATTTTTATCTGAACTGCAAAGAAAGCTCAGAGTTAATATGAATCGCTCTTGAGTCCGCTTCCTGGGTGGAACCAATAGTGTTGCTTTTTGAGAGGCATTGGGTCAAGCTGGGGATTGAATCTGTAACCTCAAGCATGAGTGGCCAACACTATCCACTACACTCCATTGAATATAGAAATGATTTATTGATTCATTAATAAAAAGAAGCGATATTTACAGTTTAAGAATATTTATGTGAAGGTCCATGTATTTCATTATTGAATGAAACACATTCTATAATTTGGCTTAAGCAGCCAGTCAGGGGAAGCAGCAAAAATGGCCCTTTATTACAAGGTTCGCACAGATTTGAAAAATGCTTGATTTTCAACCTCTCAAATGAGAAGTGCTTTTTTCTTAAAAGCGTCCTTAAATAGTGCTTATTTTTAATGTCAGTGGGAAAAGTGCTTGAAAATGAACAAAAATCTTTGAAAAGTGCTTGAATTTAAGAGTTTGAATTTGAGAAAAACGCAATGGAGAATATGAAATGTCCAGCTTCGCCATTTATTTAACTCCCTGCTTTACTATATGCAAGAGAAGGGAGACTACTCAATTTGACAAACCTGTCTCCCATCAGTATTGTGCAGTGCAGCATGCTGGGAACCAGTGCAAACCTGTTCTAATTTTAAAAATAGATACGGTGTGTTGTTGTCTAAACAAACAATTGCATTGACTTAATGCAGTTGATAAATAATTCTCCCATAACCCACGCAGAAAAATTGCCTATAACACCCAAAATACAGAGAACAGAATCAAATGCATTTTAACAGCTGCTTGTGTTCTGAACTAGTGAAGTCATCTGGGGAAACCCAATGTATCCAAAGCACATGGTAGTAATACATGGATAACAATGCCCCTGAGAAAGAGTATTCAACCCTGAAGTCGCACAATAAGAGCGAGAAACACAAGAAAAATGAAATGTCCATGCCGACAATTAGCAAATGAGCGCAAGATAAAATTGTGTAATACAAAGAAATTGGTAAAAAATGGGATGCAAAGATATTAGGGGCTGAGGAAGTACTTGGCTTTGTGAAACTAACTGAAGTTGTAAAAAAAAATAATTTAGGCCACTATGAATTAATTTCTAGATTATCATCCAAATTTTTCTTAAAAACGGGCGGAGCGGGAGTATTTTTTTTTTTTCATTTTTAAATTTTTTATGTTTTTCTAATAATTTTATTAAAATTTTTTGTTTTTTTTATTTTTTTTATTTTTATGAAAATAAACAGTCGGAGCGGCATGCAAATTAGGGGGCGGGCAGGGACGATGATCTAGCAATTAATTTTTAATGGGGTTATGTTGCTGTTCATATGTTAAAGTTATCTTTATTGGGAGAGACAACTCGGCTAGTTACAATGTATATATACATATATATATTCTTTATCCCTATATATAAAAGACTTCATTATACTATATATAGGGATATAGAATATATATAATAATATTGTAACAAGCCCCTCGGATCGCTGTGCAGGAATTCCTAAGGTACAGATAATATTTTTTGTACAGGGCGGTAAGGCAAAGGGTTGGTCCAAGGACGATCAGCCAGGAAGGTCTGGGCGACTCCTACATGCTGCAGGTCCGTGGCACGTCAGTACTCAACACCAAGTCCATACAGGTGCCTATGGCCGCCTCTTCACTCAACTCCAACGATGTGTTTGTGGTCTTCACCAAGTCTGCAGTGTATATCTGGTATGGAAAGGTATGGAAGAAAAATATGTCTGTATTTTCATATTCTAATGAAATTATTGCAATTGCCCTGTGTCCATTTTTTGTCTGTTTATTTTTTGGTTTGTGCACTGGATTTTCACAGTAGCTTCTATAAACTTTCACAGAAGTTACATCATCATAATATCTTGGATAAGAATTTAAACTGGCTGAATCATGTGATTTATGTCTTGAGTTATTGGCATTGAATCATCATAAATTGCATTATTTGGCTTTTTGTTCACTCTAACATCTAGTTTTCATACGACTTTCACCAAATTATGTACTAGTATACAGTAACTATAATCTAGTGTCTTGCACAAGTTCCTGAAATGGCCAAGTCAGATAATTAATTGTGACCCCAGATGGCTCTATTTGACCTTGGTGATGGTGTTTTGGCAAATTAGTGGGGGTGAATGGGCAGGATGAAAATTTAGGAACCAATTTATTATGACATAAAAGTATAGGAAGAAAATGGCATATCTGGATCAGACCATGTTGTAAAGACGAGCTTGATTAATGAATTGGCAATTGTGTTTCAGTGCATTACAGGAGATGAAAGAGAAGCAAGCTTTACTCCCGAGTTTTTCATTAAATTCAACGAAGTGTAGAAATCGTTTGGAATAAGATATTATATATTATACCGGTAGTTTAGATTAATGTCTACAGGAATATAAAAATATATTGACTATATGTTTGTCTGTCTGATCGTACTTAATCACTGAACTGTGTAACTTTTTACGTTAAAAATAGCTGTAAAATGATTAAAAAATCACTTCTAACATGTTTATTTTGTATAAATGGATTTAAATAAACACTTCTTTCTATACAATATAACGATATGTAAACGTTCTAGGTTAAATAATGCACATCTTTTCGTCCGTCTGTGCGTGATTTAGGGTGAAAGGGGCATACGCATACTTTTGTATACTGAAAATATATGTGTTTTTTATTAACTTAAATATGATGTAGAAATCATTTGGAATAAGATATTAAATTGAACTCTTTTTCTATATTATAGTTTAGAACAGTGTCTAAAGGAATATAAAAATATAAATACTATATGTTCGTTCGTCTGATCGTAGGTAAGTGCTGAACTTTGGTCCTTTTTATGTTGAAAAAAGCCGTAAAATGACTTAAAAATCACTTATAACATGTTTATTTTGTATTAATGGATTTAAATAAGCACTTCTTTCTATAGAATGTTACGTTATATAAACATTCAAGGTAAAACAATGCACATCTATTCGTCCGTCTGTGCATGATTTAGGGTTAAAGTGGTATACGCATACTTTTGCATACTGAAAATATTATGCGTTTTTTCATTAACTTCAACGTAATGTAGAAATTGTTTGGAATAAGATATTAAACTGAACTCTTTTCTATATTATAGTTTAGAATATTGTCTAAAGGAATATAAAAATATATTGACTATATGTTCGTCCGTCTGATCATACTTACGTGCTGATTCTGTAACTCTTTTCTAATTGTTTAAAACTAAGTGAGGACTTATTCCAGTGGGAAAATTTACAGGTACTTGTGGAGATGAGTGTGTTACGACTCTATTATGTGTATATGTCCTGGTTCTGTCCCGTACTATTATTTCTGCTGTTTCTGTTTGTTCCTATTGCACGTGTGTATTTTATTTACAGGTCTGCAGTTGCACCGGCTGCACCCTGTTACCAAAGTAAGTAAAAAAACTTAGTTAAGTTAGTGATTCAGCCAGAGTTAGCTTACCCACGTGGTGTAATGATTTGTCCTGTCTGCCTGACCCCCAATAATAAGCTGCCTAGGCATCTTAAAACTATTTGTATGGTTAGCGCCTCCAAGGCCAAACATATGGCTGCTGAGAGCCAAGCAAAGGAAGAGCAATATTTGCACTCTATGTATGCTTACATCACAACAGAGGATCTTGCCAGTCATTTTTCAGAAGATGCCATATGCGCCAGGGTCTCAAAACTGTTAGGAGCTTTGCAAGTCACCATGAGGGACACATCCAAGGTTAAGCGTAAAAGAGCAATTTATGGTGTCTCTAAAAATCCTCGCCGAATTGCTGCCTCTCAGCCTCAGCCTGTTGTTTCGGCCGTTGAGTCGGTTGAGCTTCAGGTGCCGGCTGCTAATCTTTCAGTTGAGCCACTTTCAGCTTCCTCTGCCTGTCAGCCGCCGTCCGTTGAGCCAGTCGTTGATTCGGCTGTTCTTCGGGTACCGGCTGCAGGTGGTTCTACTCTGTCTCCGCCTCAGCCTGTTGATTCGGCCGTTGAGTCGGTTGAGCTTCAGGTGCCGGCTGCTTTACTTTCGGTTGAGTCACTTTCAGCTTCCTCTGCCTGTCAGCCGCCGTCCATTGAGCCAGTCGTTGATTCGGCTGTTCTTCGGGTACCGGCTGCACATGGTTCTTCTATGTCTCCGCCTCAGCCTGTTGATCCGGCTGTTGAGTCGGTTGATCTCCAGGTACCGGCTGCTATTCCTTCCACTTCATCTGGATCGGGTTCCCCCAGTGGTTTCACCCGTTCGTCTCGCAGACCTGCTTTCTGTCAGCCCCCGCCTGTTGTGTCGCTCATTGACTCGGGTGTCCAGCAGGTACCGGCTTTTGCTCTATCTCAGTTCCCACCTGTTGCATCGCTCGTTGACTCGGGTGATCTGCAGGTATCGGCTCCAATCTTGCCGCTGGAGTGGACTTTCGATGATGATGATGATGACATGCCCATGTTATGTTCTTCAGTTTCCGATGTATCGGACTCGAGCACAATCCGGAAGACCGCCCGTGGTTTTACCCGTTCGTCTTGTCGTCTCGTTTCACCGGTCGCTGGTCCTAGTAGTGACCATGACGCTTCACCTCCTGTTGGCCGCAAACGGCGCAGAATTGTTTGCGTGAGCGACGACGACGAACGCGATAGCCAGGGGTGCCCTACCTCACCTCCATACTTACCTGATGCGGATGAGGAGGCTTCCGACATGCAGGCTTGAGACCGGAACCTCGAGCTGGTGAACATTGGGTGTAAGAAACTCAAGGCCCTTAAGGTAGAAAACAGCTACCTTAAGGACTTGGCCCAGTACATGAAAACTACTTCTAATGCTATTAATGTAGCAACCTACATATCCATTAATCAGTCGAACCTGGCCAAGATTATGGCATTCCTGACACCTGGGCACGTCATTGAAAACTTTCAGTTTACTGAGCTGTGTAAGATGAACAATCTTATGCAGATGGTAAATTATATGGAATCCTGTGGATTTAAACCGGCTACAATTCACAACTACATTAAAACTCTGAAGTTGTGCTTCAGGAGCCAACGACTCAAGACCCATTCTCACACACTGAGAACAGAGATAGAGTTTTGTCTCTCAGCAGTAGAACAGCTGTCAAAATCTGTACAGAAGAAACTGGCCTGCGAGTCAATGCAGCGGAAGCTTGATTTTGTTGGCGCCATTTCTCCGGTGACAGTGCAGGTGGTTAATAGGCACTATCATGCTATTAAGAAAGCTGCTGTCAAAATTATTAAAACCACTTTCCGTAGCGGCATCGTACCAACCCCATCCTCCCATAAAATTGTCAATGGGTTTTTCATTACCCATTGCATCTTCTTTGCCGGTCGGCGCACGGGTGTCGCTGAACACATGCCGCTGACCACCTATCACGAGGCTAAGAAATTTCCTTAGGAGATGAATGGGGTGACGGTCTATTTCTTGGCAACTCGATTGCACAAGACCGGTCGCAGCGATCTGGCCTATATTCCAATGCCTGCTTATGTTTTCGAACTCCTCAGCCAATATGTTGATGTCTGTCGGCCCAAATCTTCTGTGCCCAACCTTTTTCTTACAGGCAAATGGCAAGAAAATTCACAATGCCTCTGACGATTTTAGTCTCGTCCAGAAAAAAACGGGCTGCAACCCGATCATCACCGCCACCCAGGTGCGGCACTTCGTGGAGTCTGAAGCCAGACAAAATCTCTGCAGTGAAGACTGGATCCTCGTCAACCGCCAGCTGACACATTCAGCCCAAACAGCCGACCGTCACTATGTTGACCCCTCTTTTCTTATGGTAAAAAAAACAATCTATAAAGATGCTGGTTTTGTTGTTCCCTGATGGGTTCCAGTCGTCTCGCCCGGTCGGCGATGCTGTAGCAACACGGCACGCTGCTGTAGCCACACAGCACCCGTGTTTGCCAGCAAATGAATTGTTTCCTGACATGTTCCGCCACTCACCTCGCCCAGTACAGGATGCTGTAGACATACAGCGCCCTTGTTTGCCTGCAGTGAATCTCTCTGCCTCGTCCTCTGGGGACTACGTCAACGGCTGTCCTCAAGTCACAACCTGAGGCGACACGTATGAGCAAACTATTACAACACCTTGTGAAGATAACCGCCGATGGTTCGCTCCCTACGAAGGCTGAATACCTGGAACTCACTGCAAATCACCCAGAGTTCAACATGTCAACTACAAATGAGTCTGTTGGACGCTTCCAGTCTATGGCTCTGCACGTGCGTAATACGCACAGTGCAGAGGTGTTCATGGCCGAGCAGGCCAGGTTGAAGGTTCTCCAACCTGATACCATCAGCTCATTTCTGAATGACCGTGGCTGGCAGAACGTGAAGACGACGCACATCATTCACATGATGTGGAAGAAGAGGCCCGCATCTAAAAAGAGAACCAGGAAGCTGGAGGACGACAAGTTGATGAAGCTGATCGAAGACCAGGCCTGGCCACTCCTGAAAATCAGACAATCGCAGGCCATTGGTAAGTCTGTTCATGCCGCAGATGATGTCGCAGAGGGTACGTTCCTCTGCGACTATCACGGGACTTTGCTCAACGAAGCGGATGGCGCCTCCCAGTACGAGCACTACGGCGACAGGGATTTCAACTGCTATATGTTTCAGTTTGGGCATCTATCCAAAAAGTACTGGATAGATGCCATATCTCAATGCAGTTGCCATGATAAGTTGACCATAGGTCGACTTATGAACTGCAATAGGAAAAAGCCGAATGTCCGACCAAGGTGGTCGAACTGGACGGCCGTCTTAACATAATGCTTTATGCGAAAAGGGCCATCAGCCGGTTCGAACCCCTTGAGTTTGACTATGGTTGCTACCATTCATCTTGATAGCCTCCATCCGTTGAGCCAGTCTCTGCGTTAAGTCGGTTGAGCTTCAGGTGCCGGCTGCTTTACTTTCTGTTGATCCACTTTCAGTTTAATGTTTAATGAAATCGTTAACATGTATAAATACTGCCTAATTAATGTTAAATGAAATCTTTAACATGTATTAACACTGCCTCTTTAATGTTTAATGAAATCGTTAACATGTATAAATACTGCCTCATTAATGTTTAATGAAATCTTTAACATGTATTAATACCGCCTAATTAATGTTTAATGAAATCTTTAACATGTATTAATAACGCCAAATTATTTTTTGTAGAGATTATCCGATCATCGTTGTTGAAAATGACAACTTCTGGACAGCTATTGTTGGTAAAGGTGAATACGCCAATGACAAGCCTCTCCAGGACCTTGAGACAGCACAGTCATGCAGTTCGACTATTCCAGCTGAACAATGCTTCCGGAAGATTTACCTGTGAAGAGGTACCCAAGTTTGTACAGGCAGACTTTCACTGATGATTGTATGATTCTTGATGGGTAGGACATTGTGAACGTCTGGCTGGGAGAAAACGTGCAACCCGAGGAGGAGGCCAAGAGATTGGCAATAGAATACATTTCCATGGATCCAGCAGACTGTGACCCAGACATGCCCATATAGTAGATTAAACAGGGTTCTTTGGAACCTGGGACCCAGATTTCTTCCAGGTAGAATATAAGAATGTTACATGAGTTTGAGATTCAGAAAGAAAATTCTGTCCCGAGGAATAATGAGGTTCTGCCGAGTTCCCACAAAAACAGTTATCCCAAGGGACAGTTTTCTATCTGAACCGAAAAAACCATGAATGATTCTTTTTCTTGCATACCAAACATATGAAATATTAATTTTTACTTAAATTATCATCATAGATTTTTTTAGGTATTTTGAAAGTAGTCTTGTAGGATGCATAGAAATTGCGTCTTTTCTGGTGTAAAACTAATATACTTTCAGCTAAATAATGACGATTTGGATATCAACAATATATTTCATCTTATTTGTTATGATCATTTGGGTATTTATAATATACTTTCAGCTAATTTATGAGCATTTGGGTATTAACAATATAGTTTAAGCTAAATAACGACCATTGCGGTAGTTAGTAAAACTGGTAAAAACATTCTGACAGTTCAAATTAAAATTGTCACAAACAATATTTTGACTTGTAATATCATTTACTAGGTATGTTTCCAACGGAATCGGACACCATTGTAATAAGGATGGAATACGCGTGAAGAATGGACATTTTTTTTTCTTAGGTATTTTGAGAGGAATCGTGTAGTGCGCACAGAAATTACATCTTTTTCTGGTGTTAAATTGCATAATAGAAGTTTGCTAGATTAGATCCTCCGTGGCTGATAGGTCTAAGGCGCTGTCTCGAGATCACTTATCTGTCACTGCTGAGGGTTATAGGTTTGAATCTCGCTCGCTGTAAAACTTTATATGAGAAAGTTTGTCAGTTACTTGCAGAAGAACAGTGGTTCTACTCAGATTTATTCTGAGGTCTTCCTCCACCAATAAAAATTGATTTGACCTGAAATGTGTTGAAAATGTGGTGTTGAACCCATTTATTCACCTGTATATGCTTTAAAATACATGCAGGACCTTTACTGATTGCAAAACAAAGAAGTGGGAATTTTTGTGCAACAATATATTTTAAGTTATAAAACAATAAGATAATAACAAAATGCAACATTCACAAACTGTACACTGGAGTCACCTTTAAAAACAATGTATAATAAAACAGAAAAGCCATTTTTAGTACACTATTTTGAGCATGCATTACATCTAGAGATTAATGTTCACTTTGGATCAAGAGTTAATGTAAACAGGCTTGCTTGTTATAAACATGAAATTGAAAAGTTTGTTAAATTATCTTCCTGAATAAATTTTAGCATGTTTTGATGAGCTGGCCAAGTTTTATGGGAGGAAATAACAAGCTTTGCCCATTTAGCGTAGATTTCGATGGAGAACGGCGAGCTTTTTCCAGTCCATTCCCGCCAGTAGATTGCTGAGTCAGTTGTCGCTCACGTAGCTGCTTTACGAAGACCTCTGGCAACCGTAGAGGACTCTCCCTCTTTTGCTATAAATAGAATGAAGAAAATTGAAAAGAAACTATAAATAGAACTGAGAAAAATTGAAAAGAGGCTAAAAATATAAAATTATTTAAAGATATTTCAATTAAAAATTAATAAAACAGTTTAAAATGATATAAAAAGGACAAATAATTCAAATTCAATGTTACATATAATTAAATAAAATTAATATAAATATACAATTACACAGAGATTTAAAATATAAACCAAATCAAAACAATATACTTAAAATGACAAATGTTAAGTAAAATAATAAACTGATGACTTACGGTTTATATAAGAGATAACCTAAGATTTTTTAGCAGTAGTGAACATTCTCATTAATACACAAAATATGTCTTAAAAAAGGAAGTATATCAGGATTTTTCAACTTGTTTTTTTTCATAGAGTTATCATGTCTATGTTGGGCCATTACAAATTAATTGCTAGATTGTCATCCATTTTTTTCTTCAAAAGGGGGCGGGTGGGAGAGATTTAAAAAAAAATAAAAAAATTATGAAAATGGTTGGGGCAGCATAAAAATTAGGGAGCAGGTGGGGATGACAATCAAGCCATTAATTTATTATGGCCTTATACTCGGTGACCGCGTATCGCCATAAAGATATCTATTTAACCATGCCAAAATAATATATTGAAAAGTGATTCCTAACTTGGCCTACACACCCAGGTTAGACTGCAATAGACTTCCCTCTTAGAATTGTCATATATTTTGTCACCTGAAATTTATATTGTAGAATTTGAATCTTAGTAATATTCCTAATGACAACGCGAAGGTCACCAAGCAGTATTTAATTGCTGCATATTTTTAGAATGAGCATTTTGTTAAAGTTTGGCACTTCGATCAAATTATCATTTTTGCCATGCTTTCGTAGTTTCGATATACCAAAGCATTCAGATTATTTATTTATGATAATGAGATGCTTTGTAACCATTTTAAAAATCATTTTGATATTTTTAAGACATTTACAGCATTTCTTTCCCGATATACTGCCTTAAATGGAACAACAATCAGATATATTTACAACAGCCTAGCAACAAACATGAACTTTACAGGTACTTGTTCTAGAGGCAACTTTTGCCGTTCTGTTAATCATTACACATTAAACTTAAAAATATTTTATTTGCATTCACTATAATTGACCCTACGCGTGCTGCCAATCAAAAACATTTATAATCTAATCAGCGAACGATATTGGTTGCTACATCACCATTTTCCTTAGACAAACAAATAATGTTTAAGTAAACTGTGGCCAGTGGGTGGTGCGGAAGTCGTTTCTAGTGTTGGGTCAATTGATGAATGCGTCATGTTTGTAAAAACGATATAGAAGTTTGCTATTGTCTCTAGTCGATAGCAAGGCTGTAATATAAAGTTAAACCTTAGCATTCAATCAAGCCATGCTGGTTTTTGTATTATTCAATTCAGATGGTAAAATAAAAATCATCATGTTTAAAAATACATAAAGATAAATCTTGAATTTAAATTCAACTTCTTATGTATCTATTTATTTTGTGTATTTTTTTAAGAACAATGCCAAATTTAATACTACCATATTTTTTAAAAAAATAATAAAAAGGTAAAAGTTAAAACTTATTATTGTGTGTTTGTTAATGGTGTCAAACCTGTCTTAAGCAGCCAGTTAAAGGAAGGAGCAAAAGTGGCCTTTTAAGATAGGTTGTTGTTTAATGCAGGTTAATTTGCTTTGAAAGCATAAACATGGGAAATAACAAAGTGGCTGCTTAAAAGAGGTGACTGCTTGTACAGGTTCGACTATTTTGCAAGATAGAAATTGAAATCTTATGTTGCCAGTAATCCTTGATGAAATGATAAAAACAGTTTTCTGGCCAATCAAAATGCTTGAAAAAAGTGAGATGGGTATAAATTAGCAATTGAAACACTTGTCCACACTCTATAGTTCTGAAACCTGGGGTGGGGTGTGTGTTTCCCTGGGACCATTAGGCAGAGGGACTAAAAAACTTGGAATTACACACACACCAGGAAAGAAATAAACTCTCTTAAAGCAACATGCAATAATTCAACTAACACATCCCTGAAAGCTCTAATTTTCTAAATTTTTCTCAAGCTTCTTTGACAAATTGAGGATAATTAATTCAACCTGAACATGCATATTAATATTGATTAGATAAAACACTGGTTTTCACATACTCAAATCTTTAAATTGGCACACCCAGAAAGTCTCTAGTCACAACAATCTCCTTTTTATACCAATTGAAATAATATTTTTTGTCCCATGTGTGCTAAAATGTTACACCTTTATATACAGGTAATCTTATTGCACTAATATTTGCTATATAAGTATATACTCTCCATATTATCCAGCACATAATGATGATGATGATGAAAATAATAATACTGATAATAATAATAGTAAAAAATAGAGAAGAAAATAATTATTATTATAATTATAGCTAAAGTAATAATAATGATAGTTATAACAATAGAAATAATAATGATAATAACAAATAAATAATAATAATTTGAACTAATAACAATGATATTGATAATGATAATAATAAAAATAAGAATAATGACAATAAAAAATAGAGAAAATTATAAAAATGATAATAAAATAATAGTATAACAATGATAGTTATTGATATTTATAATAATAGCCTAATAATGATGATAATGTGTAATAACTTGTGATATGTTGGATGGTAATTTGCAGGTATATATTTTAAGAATAAAAAAAATATCAAATGAGACTTAATAGATGTTTTTTGTTTAATTTAATCTTGAAACGAGTTCATTCCTACAAAAGGAATACACAAAAAAATTATATTTTATTGACTGATGAATTTGACATTGTTGTATTTCCTTATTCTATTAATACATGCATGTGCTTTTGGCCATAATAAAATAATTCCTAGATTGTAATTTGTCAACAAAATAGGGACAGAGGGTGCAATTTTATCTTTTATTTTTCAGATATTAAAACAAAGGCATGAAATGAAAGAAAGTGATTTAAAAAAATTTAAAGATCAAAATATTTAAAACTGTCATTTTGGCAGATTATTGTTCCTATTGAAAAACAACACCACCAATAACTATGTAAGGGCGGGCGGGATGAACATTTAGGAAATAATTTCATATTGTCAAAAAAAAAGAAAGTAAAACAACAATAAATTATGTCAGGGCAGGTAAAAAATGGAGGCGAAAAGGATGAACATATTGAAATTAATTTCCTGTTGCCAACTCCCACCCCCCCAAAAACCACAATAAACTACGTAAGGGTGGGTGAAAAAAAATGGAGGCAAGCCGGATGAACATCTAGGAATTAATTCCCTGTTGTCAAAAAAACAACACGCACAAAAACAATAAATTGTGTTGGAGCGGCTAAAAAAAATGGGGGCAAGCGGGGATGAACATAACGGAATAAATTTCCTATTGTCAAAAACCTCGAAATAACAATAAATTGTCAGGGTATGTAAAAAAAAACCTTGGATGAGCTAGAATGAAAATCTAGGAATTAATTTATTATAGTCGTAGATACATACGACCAAATGTATTGAACCACTAAGTCGCTGTACCCTATGTTTGACTACATTGTACAAAGGTGATGTATTACATACAATACAACAGTATAACAGCATTTAATTCTACCTTTGTGTTTGAGGTTTTTACACAGCCTATCAGCTAGAGTGACATTTTTCATATAATTTGTTACCTGATGTCCCAAATCAGTGCACAAAAACAATAAAAAATAAAATTAACAGGAAACAAAATTTATTATAAAAATTTGGAGAAAAATGTAACACTGTGCAAACAAAACATACTCTTAGCGAAGTTGTATTTGACAAGAAAAAAGGTAATTCAAATGCTTCTATAGAAGTTATTGTTTAATGGTGTTTAGTGATGCTTTCAACAATTTTTCAGTCGGTGTTTTCTTAGGGAAGGGCTGTAACTAATGTTGATAGAACTTTTTTTTTTGATATATGTATATATATATATATGTTAAAAACTAAGTGCCTTCTTGCGAAATAGTTTGAGCGCTTCCAAACTGTTGTATCATGCCGCAGACACATAATATGAGCTAGGCAACAAGTATTAAAAAATAAAAAAATGGAACACACATTCGAATCCAAAGAGAAAGAATGTACTGAAAATAAAAAAAATTGGAAAATGCTGAAATCAAATGTTTTGCAACACATTTAAATGATACATCCACAAGACGGCTCTTAGGCAGGTTTTATATATTTCTAGACGCAATTCAAAGCAGAGAACCCATTGTTTAGTTATATCTTTACCTACTACTGGATTATTGCTAATACATTCAATTGGCAAAAAATATATTTCCTAAAAGTGTTTTTCAGTATTCTCAAAAAGTTTAACTTGAACTCATAGAATTTTGAAATTCTACTAAGAAACTTTTCTAAATTGTAAACAAATACACATGGATCTGTGTTTATACACCTTCAGTAGGCTCAAAGCTGCCAATTTATGATGTATTTTTAGCACACAATCAACGGCTGTTATACAATAACCACTCCTACAATTTCTCCCTGCCTGCGGGGCAGCAAGTTTTGGGGGGACTTATTGTCTTAGTTCATTGGATTTGATTAATTGATCATGCACAATTTTTCATGCAATTAATTGCTTGTCAGATGTCCAAATCTCACCACCTTAGTTTTGGCACGAGCCTTTTCAGCTGCTATCAGTGCAGGAATAAATCCTAAGGGCTAAAATATTACGGATATTATCAGTTTGTTAAGGTCACATTTAGCTCACAACAAACATTGCATCAACTTCCCAGGGTACTACATAGATACTGTACAATAATAAAGGTTGTTATCCTGTTCTGGATTTAACATCTAAGATCAATTATATTCCATTACTCAGAACAAAACATTTGACTTGCAGAATATTTAGACCGTATCAGTCTTCACAGCCATCTTCATATGTCACGTGATATGCATGAATGACCGTGATACAGTCAAAATATACTGTGAGTCAAATGATTTGTTCTGAGTAATGGAATATAATTCATCTAATAACTGATTATAGATGTTCTAATTAATCGTAGGATTATTTCCAATACTACTCCATCTTTGTGTTGTTTAACCCTTTACTCCATAGATACGCTTTTTCCCCAAACCAATCACAAAAGGCCTTTGAAAATAGTGCAGGAAGAATTCAGATTGCTCATAACGAGCAATTTGAACACTTCCTGCACTGTTTTCCACTCTGTCAGTTAATATAAACATAATTCACCAAATAATTCGAAAGCCTTTTATATAAGGTGTCCAAAGACGTATATATTAGGTGTCAAAAGGCGCCTATATGAAGTAAAGGGTTAACTTGTTTGAATAGTAAGCACAATTTTTATGTCGTCTAGATGATCAGTTAACCTAACTATCCTTTTCTGAGATCCTCAAATGTTAACCAGTACTCAAGCACACTCATCTCTGTGGATAACTGATGGGAGATGAATGGCAATGAGATGTAATGCCATATATCATCGTGGAGACTGGCTGGGTGGGGTTTTGACTCGCATCTCCTCAGATGCACTATAAACTGAGCTACCAGGGCCCAGCATATTTGAAATAATACTTCTGGTAAATAGAATTGAATACAATACCTTCAGTTGAACGAATATTTTAACATCAATTATACTAACATTATAATACATTTGTTGACAGGTATAAACAGGGGGAATAATATAGATAGGGAAATATAATTGTACAGGTAAGGCCATTACAAATTTACTGCTAGATTATCATCCTCGCCCGTCCCTTAATTTTCATGATGCCCCGACCTTTTTTATTTTTATTAAAAAAAATAAAAAAAAAAAATAGAATCTGTCCCCACTTGCCCTTTAAAAAAAATTTGGATGATAATCTAGCAATTAATTATAACGGTGTAATAAATGAACCCATGACCATCATGCTTTTATGTTTACAGTATTTAGCTAAACTAATGGGGGATATTGTCACCAACCAAACTGGTACATGTTCACAAAATATACATTACCATTTATTTGGAAACCTTTCAAGTTTGTGTTTTAGATGAGCATTTTGATATAAGAAAGTAAGAAAAAATTCTTTTAAAACTGTCCTTCTAGCTCTATTAAAGAGGCCTCGCCTATACATTTTATGTCCACGAAATGATTCAACTATATCTAGTCTAAAAGAAACCCAATGTAACTTAAGAAATCTGTGCAATTTTCTATAACAACACGTGTCACTTTTTAGAAATAAGTGTTTAAAAATGTCGTCTATAAACAATTGTATTCATGACTAATTTTTGTGAAACCAATTCCGGATAGTTTCGGAACACACTTTGCTGATTACTGGAAACCGAAGATTTGTTATTGTCGCTTGGGAATTATTGGATTTATGATGGTTGTTGTAGCACTTATAGCGGGATGCAATTTAATTGACAACAACACTTCACATTCTGACTGTAAAACATGCACTACTGAAGCCAGAAAAGAGCACTTGTTTCTGAACAAAAAGTTCATAAAATAGTTTTATTTATGTGACAGCATTTAAATAATCAGTGTTAAATATTTTATCCTAAAAATATCGGACTTGTAGGTGATGCCTCTTTATTAGAATTAAGAAATACAAGAAATATGCTGTAGGTGATGCCTCTTTATTAGAATTAAGAAATACAAGAAATATGCAAGCACATCTTTCTGACTGTTTTAAGCAGAATAATCCTAATCTATTTATAGTTACATTCCCAAGATGCAATTGGTTTAAACTATAAAAAGAACATGACAGTGTGCATTTCATTTCTCAATCAAAACATTTCCTGCTGGGAGGACCTAAAAGGTACCAGCATTTCATTGGTTGAACTTTGAAGTTCCAATGCTTTTTTCAGCTTAAATACCTCCAAATGGTGCTTATATGGAGCACTACTTAAATACCCCCAAATGGAGCTTATTTGGAGCACTGCTTAATGGTGCTCATCTGGAGCACTGCCTAAATACCCCCAAATGGAGCTTATTTGGAGCACTGCTTAATAGTGCTCATCTGGAGCACTGCTTAAATACCCCCCAAATGGAGCTTATTTGGAGCACTGCTTAATGGTGCTCATCTGGAGGAGCACTGCTTAAATACCCCCAAATGGAGTTTTTTTGGAGCAATTGCTTAAATACCCCCAAATGGAGCTTATCTGGAGCACTGCTTAAATACCCCAAATGGAGCTTATCTGGAGCAATGGTTAGATACCCCAAATCGTGCTTATCTGGACCACTGCATAAATACCCCCAAATGGAGCTTATCTGGAGCACTGCTTAAATACACCCAAATGGAGCTTATCTGGAGCTCTGCTTAAATACCCCCAAATGGAGCTTATCTGGAGCTCTGCTTAAATACTCCAAAATGGAGCTTATTTGGAGCACTGCTTAAATACCCCCAAATGGAGCTTATCTGGAGCTCTGCTTAAATACCCCAAAATGGTGCTTATTTAGAGCAATGCTTAGCTACCCACAAATGGAGCTTATTTAGAGCACCGCTTAGATACCCCCAAATGGTGCTTATCTGGAGCAATGCTTAGGTACCCCCAAATGGTGCTTATCTGGAGCAATGCTTAGGTACCCCCAAATGGTGCTTATCTGGAGCAATGCTTAGGTACCCCCAAATGGTGCTTATCTGGAGCACTGCCAAATGATATTGATTATATTGATCGATTAACTGTTTATATAAATGAACTTGTAATACTAGTATGTTACTGTATTTTTTAACTGACCAATTTTTTAAGTATATCGAGGTACCAGGTTGGTTCTGCCGACATATCAAAGCATATGATCAAGCTTAAATGGTAAATAATCTAAAACAAAACATGCATAATGGAATATGGTGCATTGGCGACATACAGGTGTCATGTCAAATCTTCAAACTTCTTGTGAACTTTTCCACATAGGCTGTATTTGTAAGGCACAGAATGTAAATAGTTTATTTAAAATTGATGACAAACAATAACAAACAAAAAACAAAAACAAACATTATGTGATATTTTATCTCCACTTCTCTTTATAAAACCATTTTAATCAGTTTCAACATATAGGTAAAGTAAAGTGTTGTTTAGTTCAGTGTCACCCTTATCGAAAGGGCCAACCACAATAGGATTATGAGACACCTTTATGTTGTACACAGTTACTTCCCGAGAGCTATCCTTGCCAGGCGTTAGACTGTTGGGTACACCTCACTTTAACTAGCTGCTGGGTGAGCACAACCAGCCTCATTAGAAACAAAACCCCAATTGCTTCCACCGAGATTCAAACTTTCAATGCTTCTGGGGCAGATGCTTCAATCACTAGGTCACGGAATACTATACTAGAAATTGTTTTCTAAGATGGCATGGCTAGAACCCTACTTCAACAATATTAATTGATTTAAGCATCATAATAAAGAGGAATCTATAAATTATTTATAAGAACACTTACGGAAGTATAGAGATGTAATTTCTTCTTTACGAGCTGGTAATATTTGCAATAGTTGTCGTGCTCCTTCTTTATGTAAGCCACATTTGTACGAGATTCCTTTGCTGGTGGTGGTGGAAGCGGTAATTCCCATTCGTAATGACCCGGTGAATGGCGATTGGAAATGTGCGGCGAGGCGGTGGAAAGGTATGGCAAGTTGAGTTCTTCCGAGGTACTAGGTTGCATACTGAAATTGTTTTGATAGTTTCCATTTGTTTTATGTATTTATAGTTACTTACAAAAATTGGCAAGTGTCGCATGTTTTATAGACATCAATCAAATGTTTGAGACTACTTTATTATGTATGTAGGGCCAGATTAGCTCGGTCAGTAAGGTGTCGTCTGACTCGATCCACGAGTTGTGAGTTCAATTCCCCGCCTGGCAACAGTCTCCTTGATGCAGGATATACAACATAAGTGGGAAAGTTGTCAGTTACTTGCGGAGATAGAGTGTGCTCCAGTACTGGTTAACCTTTCAGGAAACAGTGGTTAGATTAACTGATTGTCTGTTAGACCTCGATGGCATAAAAATGGCGCTAAATATTCAATCGTTATGTATTAATCAGGAGTTACAGACCGGACAGCTTCGTTGTTGTTTTTTCTTAATGTATAACCTTGACCTTTGTGTGACCTAACCTTGATACCTAGAAATACTATAATTGTAAACATCGATCAAAACTTGGACAAACAATGAAGAAAATGACAAATTGACTTCAATTCCTGATTGAATGTCGATCTTTCATCAGCCAAAAATACTTCTTTTTTTTTATCAAATAAAATACATAAACATCTATGGTATTCAATGTATACATTTTTTTAAATATTTTTATCTTAATGTCTTTTAATGCCATTTTCAACACATTTCAAGTTATTTATGGCATATCAAGTTTTATTGGTGGAGGAAGACCTCGGAATGAATCCGGCTACATCCACCGTCCTTCAGCAAGCTTTCTCACAAAGTTTTTGTAAACCTTAGCAGCCAGAGGTAAGCGATCTTGAGACAGTGCCTTTCGAGACCACTCGGTCATGGAGAACCATCATTATAAAATTTGTAAATAGTAACTGTAACCAACCCGTGCTGACTATATAAGGACATCAAGCGTGATTCTCGTTGCTTCTTGTCATGACTACGGTGCTGGGCTATACGTTGGGGTGGCTGGGTTTGATCCTTCACTGTTGGTACACCTGTGGTCCACTGCATTTGGAGAATGCCAAAACTACTTAGGCCGGCAGCCCTACGTACAGTAACAAACAATGCTACAACATTCAGTGAATCAAATAATTGTGTTTTAGTGAAACATTCTTTCTATTTCATTAGAAACACTAGAATAATTCTGTTTTAGTGAATTTACTTTTCTGGAGCACTGATATAAACACTCGTGCTAAATATGTTGTATTTTCATATCTTTGAGTGTGTATATAAATCATACATTTTATTAATTATGAAGTAAATGTTTTTTTGGTTGCTAAAACCTCCCATATAAACATTAAAGAAATAAATTGACAAACTGCCTTTATGTCACAATTGTGAATACAGCATTAACAATAAAAACAATATTTACATAAACTTACTCATTTTGAGTGTGAACTGCCAACTTTCCCGGCACAGATTCAATTCTGTGACGACCGTCTTTTGGCGACAACATCTGTGAAACATAACATAAATTCACATTTTATGACTGAAATACATGTACGTTCATTATTTATATTTGTTATATTTTGTACTTAAATGGTAGGACAGCAAAAATTATTTCATCTTTAATTGTTAGTACATGTATACTGAAAAACTGGTATTGTGCACAAATTTCAAAATAATTGGGTAAGGCCACTATAAAAATAACGGTTGGATTATCATCAAAATTTTTCTTAAAAATTTTATTTTTTAAAAAGAAATTGTTGGTTTTTACATCGCCCCAAAAATAATTTAATTTAATTTTTTTTTTAGGAAAATAAAAAGGGTTGAGGCGGCATGAAAATTAGGGGGAAGGCGGGAATGATAATCTAGCAATTAATTTATTATGGCCTTTTGTTTGTTCAGTTGCTGATTAAAATGCATTTTTTTCAGTTCTGTTGACAAGAATGTCCCCGCTATTTAGCATCATTTTTGTCATCAAGGGCAGTTGACAGTTAGTTAACCTAACCACTCTTTCCTGGAATTCCGGAAGTTTATCCAGTACTCGAGCACACACACACACATCTCCGCAAATAACTTTCCCCAATTGACAATAATAAGAATGACAATAAGATGTCATCTCATATACATATCAATCACAGAGACTGTGGTCAGGCAGGGATTCAAACTCGTGACCCCCAGATTGATAGTAAGACCACTAAAGACTGTACTGCCTGGTTGTAGAGCTGTATGACTCGCACTATGTCTGATAAGCAACGTAACAAAGACCACTGATTGACACACTACGTATGATTAACAAAGACCAACACTTGCATAATAATATTGTGAAATTACTGAAATGTTACAATCATCTCCATATAAGTAGGTTAATTAGCAAAGCATGCAAACTGTACACTGATCAGATAAGATACAATTAAAAGCTTTTTTGGCATTAACAAAGAAAGTCATAAGAGACAATAACTGCCAAAACAATATACACCTCAATTTCAGCTCATTTTGAGATAATATAAATCTAAGTTTTCAAAGTGATACAATTAAACAAATTACAAGCTGCAATAAATAAAACATTTGTAATACAACATTTTAGTACCGGAATACAAGTTTCAATTTCCATATTTAAAGAGCTGGGACCTTGTAGTAAAGTCAGTAGTGCCTCCAACTATCAATCCATGGTCATGAGTTTGTATCACGCCCAGCCAGTTTCCATGATGAATGATAAACAACATTGAGTATCATTGTTCCCCTCTCACTGCTGATTCAAGTGGAAAATAATCAGTTACTTGCTGAGATGTGTGTTTGAGTACTTAAAGGCTGTTTAGTTTAACTGATCATCTGTTAGTCCTCGATGGCATAAAAATGATTCTTAACATTAAAACAAAATTCTTTACAACATGTACCTTTTCCCCAACTCTGACTTTCTGAAGCAGCCTGGTTCCCGCCTCTCCCGGCAACATGGGCAGGTCCTCAGAGAAGTACGAGATTGGTGGGAGCGTAGACGGCTTCAACTTGCCCTGTTCCATCTCCTTTTTTATCTGCTCCATCCGGCGACGCTCCACCGCATTCGGCAAGTCAAAAAATTTTCTCCAATCTGCGAATATCACATTATTGTTACAGGGCTCCAGATAAGCACTATTTCGGGGCATTTCTGCATTGAAATTTCTAACTAAAGCATTGAAATTTAAATTAAGGGTTAAAATAAGCATTGGTTATTCTCAATTTCAGTGTTGATTATTTTGTTTTAAATGGCATTTTGATAAGAATGTTTATTTTAACATTAACATTTTGAAAATAAGCATTGCATACTAATTTAAGGGGTAATTCAATATTCCTTTAAAGAATGCTTATCTTGATCACTGTTCTTGTATATCATAAACCTCTGAATGAACCTTCCTCGGTGCGACATATTTGGTAAAAAGAGGGAATGTTTATTAGTTCCCACAAGAAATCCGATTAAATTTTGAAAAATTGTAAAATGTCACAAAACATGTTGCTAGTAATTTCAACCAAACTTGTAGTAAAGGAAGAGTATCAGGGAACATGCTATGAATTTTTTTAAAAGATAAAATTATTTTTGCGGTGAATGAAAAGCATCTCGTGAATGAAAAGCATCTCGTTAGCATAAAAATAAAATCCAAATGGTTTGGTAAGTAAAATCCACAAAACATGACAAAATCCTCATTTTAAAAATAGATAGCATCTAAATAATGCTTTACGACCTTCACATTGTCATTCCTGCTCTTTGACGTGTGATAGTCTTGAATAAAACATTTTATCAGCATATGCTTACCACTGGTTCTACCCAGGATGACTTTCGACAGTGATTTTACTACTTAGTTGTAAGTACTTGTTTTACAATCGATGTAAAATGAATACATTTAAAATAGAAAAAACGTACTCACCTTTCGGACTCTGCTGTCTTTTTAGATGTGGTACAGGGCTGGATATCTCTGATCCAGACTTCACTGGAGATAACGGTGCACCAGGGCGGAAACCTGCAAATAAACATGACAAACACTTTGAATGGAGGCAATGGGGCATCAGGCAGGATACTTGCAAATAAAACATGACTAACACTTTGAATGCCAGTTAACATACTGGTAATATTGTTGACTTTTAGAGATGATTGCTTGCAAGGCCAAATAAACTAAGTTTTGACAATTCAGACATCCTGACCAGAACATAATTCTTTTGAACTGGGCAGTTCAATTGCTTGTTTGAGATGTTCTCTATAATTTTTACAACAACTGTGTAAGTTTGAAGAAGATCTAATGAAAAATTGCAGGACTGCTAGAATGCACACAACCTAAACATAATCAGACAGATACAGGGCATCAGAGTAGCTCACCATGACCTTAAACTATGTTTACATGCTCAAAGTTGGGTTCTTTAATTTATTGGTCCTTGCCAGAACAACATTTACACATGCATTGTTTCCCGTGTTATTCAACCATAACCACTACATATATTATAGAGTATCGTGGGTGGCACAAGATTACTTTGAATCGAATTTTATCATAACAATCTATTTATTCATGTGAATAACTGTTAATTTTTTTTTACAAATGAGAAGCTGTAACAAAGTATCCACTAAAGTTACCTCTCGCATAACCTCGACCATAACTAAACTCCGACATATCCCTGGCAATTCCTGAATCTTGACCACTTAATCTCTCAGTGATCTGAAACAGAAAGTATTTTCATAAATGTATGTGGACTGTCAGGCAGTTGAGCAACCATCTAATATGTGGGGATGGTCTAAAATGTATGTGGTTGTGAGGTCCATTCCCAAACGAGTTGTTTTGTTTGAATATTTAAAGTCATTTTTATGTCATTGAGGGCTATCAGAAGATCAGTTAACCTGACCACTCTTTCCAGGTGTTTTGGAAGGTTAACCAGTCAGTACTTGAATACACCTTCTCTGCAAGTCACTGACAACTTTACAAATCAAATTAGAGGCGGGAGACGAATGACAATGAGACACAATGTCGTATATCAATCCGAGACTGACTGGTTAGGGATTTGAACTCGCAGCCATATATATGATTGATAGTCAGATGCTGTACTGACCGAACTAGCCGAGTTTGCCCGAATTAGTCGTATGAAAGGTACTTTAAAGGGAGTGTATCAGATAAAACACTTTAAATGTTTTAAATGCTTAAAAAGCATATTTCATTATCATTAATAAATATTATCCGAATAGTTTAGCATGTCAAATCCACCAAATTGTGACAAAATCACTGTTTTAAATTAAAGTGATTGATTTGATGCCTGTTGATTTAAAGACTGCTGTGTGTTACTTTAATTCTTGTCATCATGAATTAATTTGTATGTTGGGGGGATTTCCTTGTGTAACTAACAGATTTGTCAAATATTACAATATAATCCATAATTTGAAATTTGCTTGAACTATGTGGACACGTGACCTATCTTGAATGGTGTATAAAAACAAACTTTTGTTGGTAATAACATTTTTAAACCATCATGACAACATACCTGTCCTTTATTTTCATAAAACACAAGCTGCTCGGAACTGTTGTACATTTTATCCTGTTCCCTTATAGCTTCCATCTTACTTCTGTTAAACTCCCTTATATGGGGCAAGACATCGATAATTAATTCTCGATCTCTATTAGTTCTGGATTTCTGACTTACTGACGTATCTTTGGAATTCACTGTCAATAAACTGCCTTTTGAGAAATTTGAAATTTTACTTTTCCTTGATTTATAAGACTTGATTGTCTTCGTTCTGACTGATTGTGCAGAACTGTACCGCGAGGATATACCCGAGTCCTTGGAGGACAGTAGAGATTTTGAATCATTTCTCATAGTGGCAGAATATAATTTTTCAATAAACTTTTATTCATAAATGTCACCTGCCGTAATATAGCAGCATATACTCTTATTCATAAATATCATAATCTCATAAGGCAGCCTATAGTATCTGTACACTTCTATTCATCAATATCATTATCTCATAAGGCAGCCTATAGTATCTGTACACTTCTATTCATCAATATCATTATCTCATAAGGCAGCCTATAGTATCTGTACACTTCTATTCATCAATATCATTATCTCATAAGGCAGCCTTTAGTTTCTGTACACTTCTATTCATCAATATCATTATCTCATAAGGCAGCCTTTAGTTTCTGTACACTTCTATTCATCAATATCATTATCTCATAAGGCAGCCAATAGTATCTGTACACTTCTATTCATCAATATCATTATCTCATAAGGCAGCCTTTAGTTTCTGTACACTTCTATTCATCAATATCATTATCTCATAAGGCAGCCTTTAGTTTCTGTACACTTCTATTCATCAATATCATTATCTCATAAGGCAGCCTATCGTATCTCTACACTTCTATTCATAAATATCATTATCTCATATGGCAGTGTATAGTATCTGTACACTTCTATTCATCAATATCATTATCTCATAAGGCAGCCTATCATATCTGTACACTTCTATTCATCAATATCATTATCTCATAAGGCAGCCTATAGTATCTGTACACTTCTATTCATCAATATCATTATCTCATAAGGCAGCCTATAGTATCTGTACACTTCTATTCATCAATATCATTATCTCATAAGGCAGCCTATAGTATCTACACTTCTATTCATAAATATTGTGACTTCATATGGCAGTGAAAAGTATAATGTACACTTCTATTCATAAATAACATCTCATATCGCAGCATATAGTATCTGGCAACTTTTATTCATAAATTTCATCCTCCATATAGTAGCTTATAAAATGGCGGTGTATAATATTTTATACACAACTTTTCATAAATACTGCTGTCACCCTCAATATGGTAGCATCAACAGTTCATCTTTAAAAGACTGTGACTTGTTTGTAAACAGTAATGTATAGTTTCATTTGTAATACCAACTGAAAAGCAGTGTACAGTTTCATATGTTATATAAGCATTGAACTATATTTTCACCACAGATTTCCTCTATGTTGGAATATCCTTTCTTATAATTTGCTTTAATTTAGTAATTATTTTCTGAACAGCAATGTTTAAATCCATTTTTTTATATTTTAAAAATGAATAATTAGTATTGCATTAAGTACAAAAAACAATCATCATTTTATTAGAATTTAATTCAATATTATTTTATTCCTTTTCACAAAATTCACTTCTGACACCTTCACACATAAATTTGAAGACCACTTATAACACAACTAAATAAAAATTAACAATAACCAAAATGTTACACTCTATAACCATTTCAAGGTTGATGTATTTCCATTATTCTTACGAAATAGACACCTGCATTTTTCTGTCACATTCATAATAGCTTAATTTAAAGGGCTATATTATTGAATTACAGATCTTATTGTAAAACTTTGTGAAAAAATTTCCTCTCAAAATACTGCATTGAAGAAAAACATAAATAAAATTCACTGAACAATTTTAAGAAGTTGCAAAATATCATTTATATATTAGAAAATGTGTATATAAAAAAAAAAAAATCAAGATATTGTTTGACACAAATAAAGTTGATTTATACAGTTCCCATAATTTGTGTTTATTAAAATTTTGTGTTGATTAGTTTACACCAATTCAGCTAACCTTGACTGCAAAGTAAGCTCCGAGCTTATATTGACCACTATCCAGCGTTCCTGGGTAGAACCAGTACTGAATTTTTTCTTCTTCAAGAAATCCATCAGGTGAAGCTGGGTACCAAACCCACAACCTCTATATATATATAGTGTGAGTTGCTACAATACCATCCACTGCACTACCGCCCGGCTTCAGATTGGTGTAGAGGGGTCATAAACTTGAATAAATAACCTAAATAATGAGATGCACTTGTGTATCAATCACCAGACTTTAGCTGGGTAGGGATTCAAACTCGCAGCACCTGAATTGATAGTCAGATATGCTAACAACAGCTTACTGGGCCCGGCTAAAAATGTTCCTTATAATAATTTAGTTTAAAATTTTTGCCCATGTATCGAATACTTTGAAAATTTCATAATTACAAAATAGACTGATACAAGTATTATACAAAACAGAAGATATTGGTTTAAAAATTGTGTTGTTTTTTTATAAAATTCTTAAATTTAATATTTTCAAACTTACGTGAATGATAGTCTTTGCAAAACTACAACTCTCCACATTTGCTGGCTACTTTTACCTCTTTATCGTTTGTTTTCTTTATAATTAAAATCCATTTAAGGAGCACAAATTCTCCACCATTAAAATCTATTTATTATTTAAAAAAAAATAAAATGAAAATCTTCAGAGATATAGTTCATTGTTGTTGCACGCATGTGCAGTAAACACAAACTTCAACATTCATTTTTTTATCAAGTTTTAAGCTGCAAATTTTCCTAACAATTTAAGAATTCAATCAAAATATTATTGGAATTTAAATTTAATTTGATACCACCGAGCACAAAATCGAATTATAAAGGCCACCTTAAGTCATTTGTATATCCCCGAAAGTCGGATTAGCAATTTTGAATTTGTCACGAAGCACTAATCCTTCAAGTGATTAAGCTGAAAGAGAAACTTTTGACTTGAGACTTTGTACAAATTACTGATCTTGATATCAGTATGAAACCAGTTGATATTAATTTAGAAAAATAATTTTAAAGATATCAATTAAACTCTTTTTTTTAAATCGAAACTGATAAAATCATTTAAATTGTTCATTTCAAATTAATTCTATCTGTATAAGCAGTCACCTCTATTAAGCAACCGCTTATCTTAAGCAACCACATTTGCTATTTTCCATTTCTATGCTTAAAAAGCAAATTTACCTGTATTAAGCAACAACATGTGTAAAAAGACCATGCACCTTTGCTAATTCCCTTGACTGGCTGCTTAAGACAAATTTTACTGTAGTTCATCAATTTAACTGTGTACATAACTTTTCCGATTTAAATCATAACTGATAAAGTCATTTAAATGGTTCATTCCAAATTAATTTGATTTTTAAAGTATAAACCTGTGTAAGTGGTCACCTCTATTAAGTAGTCTCCTAGCCCATATTTTCTATTTCCTTTTTTTTATGCTTCCAGAGTAAATTAACCTGTAAACAACAACCAGTCCTAAAAGGCCATTTTTGCTCCTTCCATTGAATGGCTGTTTAAGACAGGTTTGACTATTTAATTTGTTAAAACAATTTGCTTTTAGACAATAAAAGCTTTTTTTTTCTAATATTTTTATATCACCGACCTGCATAAACATGGCGATTTTGCAATTTTTGTCTATTTTTAGTGGCCATATTAGATTATGAATGTGAAAAAAATAATCGGAAAAGCTTACTGAAGGTTAATGAATTTCTTGAATTTAATATTTAAAACTTACCTGAATGATAATATTGTAAACCTATGACTCTCACCATCTACTGGCTTCTTGTACCTCTTTATCGTTTTGTTTTTATTTACTAAAATCCATTTAAAGAGCACATCAAATTCTCCTATCATCACTTTATTATAATTGCAACATAATTTGTGATGTATTATTTAATTTTGATTTCAATTTGATCCGTTACACAGGTTAACAAATTGTAAATTTGTTTTATCTTAGAAAGAATCAGAATGATGATGTGAAAGTCATCAAGCAGTATTTAAGAGTTGTTCAATTATAGAATGGGGATTTCGTTTCAAGCTTGCCAATCCAATTGAAATATTGAAATTGTCACATTTTATAAGATATTACATACCAAACCATTTGAATTATATTTAAATATGATAAAGGGACGCTTTGTAACCATTTTAAAAATAATTTTAATTTTTGAGACATTTATAGTTTGTTTTCTGATATACTATCTTTAATAAAAATTGATGAAATTTCAAAAAAAATAATTTTTAAATACAATTGGAATTAATTTTTTTACTCACAATGTATATATGAATAGCAGTATGGACCAAGAAAACTTAATATAGAAATCTAGTAAACCATGAACGATTTACACCTGTAACAGGAGGAGACAAGACCGACATGTGATCTAGTTGACAAAATTAGAACATTTACCTGGTTACTGCTTACATTAGATATTGTGTGAATGTCCGAGTCTCTGTTTGGCAACTTCTCATCTTTATTTTCGTCGTCTTCCTCTTCTGGAATAAAATACATAATGCTGCCAGGTTAATCAACTGTTTGAAATGTTGTTTTTGTTTCTCAATATTTTACAACAGTTGGTACAGAAAAAAACATTAAAATTCTGTTAGTTGGCAGATAAGGCCATTATAAGTTAATTGCATGATTATCATCCAAATTTTTTTTAAGAAGGTAGAAGGTGGGAGATTTTTTTTTTTTTATATTCTTATTTTTTTTTTCAAATTAACCATTTATCCCATAGATACGTGTTTTCCCGCACCAATCACAGAAGGTCTTTGAAAACAGTGCAGGAAGAGTTCAGATTGCTCATAACGAACACTTCCTGCACTGTTTTCCACTCTGTCAGTTAATATAAACATAATTCACCCATTGCTGATACATGGTGAATTAATGCTTTCAATTTGGAAGAGTCCAAGAAAATGCTTATGGAGCAAATGGTTAATATAAAAAATTATTTTTTATATTTTTTTTTTATGAAAATAAAAAGGGTTTGGCGGCATGAGAATTAGGGGACATGCAGGATGATAATCTAGTGATTAATTTTTATAATGCCTTAATCTCCAGCAAAGGGCTAATATTAAAATGCATACAGACACTTGCCTGACTTTGGACCCTTCCACTGATCATACACCTCTCCTTATTTTTAAGGTAATCGCTATTTTCATCAGATAATTCTTATTACTTCAAATGAAGACGCAGCCCTACAAGTGACATAGAGAAGGTGATGCTGTGGTATGAATATGAGGCATATGTGGTACAGGTTAAGCAGATCGGAACTTCAGCATGTGGACCTACCGCCGTACTCAATGTTCTGGTGAGTTGATTTGCCAGTTTTCCAAGTTACATAAACATGCTTTTAATATAGGGATTTTTTGTAATGTTATTTTGTCATCTTTAAGAAGATAAGGGAAAAGGGATTAACACATTTTATCATGTTATATGGTACATGTATCCAGTTTTTGTCGGGAAGGGCCTTGATAAATGTTGTAAGAACTTGTGGCCGGACCCTTTTGTTAATTTATAATACATAAAGCAAAGAAATATGTTTTAAACTCAAAGTTCAAATCAATGTTCATCTCCTCCTATCCTCTTCCTCAGTTATCAAAATTTAGTTTTAATGTAGGTTGGTAAAAAAATAATTTTTTAAATAAAAATATTATCATACAAAGTATTAAACAAATGTAACATTGCATGTAATCCTATAAATGAAAACATACAGTCTCTAAAATCTAAATTGAAAATAAGAATAAAAACTTTGAGTTTGAGTATCTTTTTGATGGATATGTAATGAGAGAAATAAACAAACAGTATTTTAATCTTAACCTAATAATAAGATATGTAAAAAAATCAACATGTCATAATGAAGTTTATCACAAACGGTAGCACTACCACACAATATAATAATAAATTAATTGCTTGATTATCATCCCCACCCACCCCCTAATTTTCATGCTGCCCCAACCTTTTTATTTTTATAAAAAAATACATATATGTAAAAATAACAAAGAATTAAAAAAAAGAAAAAAATTCTCCCACCTCCCTCTTTTAAAGAGAAATTTGGATGAGAATTTAGCAATTAATTTATAATGGTCTTAGTTAAAAATCTGGCTAATTTTGAGTCATAATTGATAAATATAGAATGATTTTGAATACAGGTACTACACAAATCACCTGGTATTGTGTAATAACAAATTCAAATACAAGCCAGTCTGTATATCACAACCCAACGAAACTATTAGTATCCGAAAACCAACTTCCTTCACAGACACAATTACAACAGCCTTGGATTCTAAATCACGAACAACTGGATATATCCACTATTTATAACTTTAACACGTTCCATTACAAAGACACTTTTGAAACGACGCCTTGTATTTTATAACATGAAATAAACGTTAAAGAAAATGGTTTTGTATTTTTGAATAAATGTCAAACTGATAACAGCGTCGCATGACAAATCGAATGAAAAACATACACTGCAAGATAAAATGGTGATACTAAAATATTTATAGGAGAATATGGAATCACTGAATGTTGACTGGAATCCATTCAAACAAGTATTGATTCAGAAACTCCATAGCTATAACTTTTGATAGATTTATTGTTATTTGACAGATTTTTTATTAGTATTTCTTAAAAATGATAAACTACCTTGCTCAGCACATTTTTGTTCAGCACATTTATACTGATATACATATTTCATGGGTAATAAGGTTTGAACGATCTATTTCATTGTTTTTACTTATCAAAACCAAGGGTTGGAGTTCTATTATATCAATTAATTGTATGATAAGATTAGTCTTTGATGATTGATTCTTTTTTCTTGCATGTTGGCCCTGGTTTGCTCGGTCCTGAGACAGCGAGTTTGAATCCCTGCCCAGTCATAACTACAAGTGATATGTTTGTCATTTGTCACAGATGTGAGAAAGTTATTAGTTACTTGCGAAGATAGGAGTACTTGAGTACTGGTTAACCTTCCAGCATACCAGGAAAGAGTGGTCAGGTTAACAGATCTCTGATTCCCTCTGATTGCATAAAAATTATGCTACATATTCTAACAAACAGACTTAAATAAAAATACTTGTAGGATTGAGAGACAAATGTCATTACAAAACACTCATTATATCAGGATGTGATGTGTATTACTTCGCTACATGTCTAGATTGTTTCCGAGCCTGTACCAACTGTAACTGATGCTGCAACTAATTATTATTGGTGTGAATCACATGACCAAGTTCATTGATGAAACGCGTTAAAAAACACATGCTAGATACCGGTAATTAATTGTTTTGTCAAAAACACTATATTTTTAATAATTTTAAAGGGATTATATTGGCATATTACCGTCAATTCCCTGTCCTAAATACACACGCCAAGCATGAAGATTCACTTATAACTTAGAGATATACGTGTCTCAAACCTCTTTATAACAAACATAAGGTTTCTGAAGCCACGTTTTTGTTTTTGTTTACATTCGCCATTTTCAACAAACTGCTTTCGGGTTTCCGATCAATCATCGGATAACATCGTAAACATTCGTTCCCGATCTCGTTTTCGAGGCTTTGTTCGGGAATTTTTACGGAGTTCAATGTAAACATTGCGCAATAGTTTATTGCGGGACGTATTAAAGTTTTGGCCAATATTCAATTACTGTTAATTTGATAACTTTCAAAAAAATAAAGGTTATACGTCAATACATATTATTTTGTGCTCACTGCATACAGGAAAAGTCTGGATTATCAGCGTGCTTGTGTTACCTGCCAATATAATCCCTTTAAATCATATACAAAAGTGTTATCCTTGTATGTTTTACATGTAGGATTTTACATGAGTGTTCATTTATATACTGAATTTATCAAACGAATTTGCAAAAACAAATTATATGAGACTCTGCATTTTTTTAAACAAATTTCAATAAACGTAACAATAAATGAGCACTAATGTAAGATTCATTTTATTACATAACTCAGACAAATGGTATATTATATCACTTATTTTGCAAGTAATTTCTATAGGAAACAAGTGTAACAGGACGAGAAAGACATGCAGCCAGTCCGGGACTCAAACCCCGGGCTCTTCGCTTACATGGCAAATGCCCTACCATCTGAGCTAACTGAAACGCAGACATACATTTCTGTCCTAGTAGGTTACGTACAGTCTGTGACACATTCCCTCACAAATTTGGAATTTGTCCCTGAATTTGCATAGAGACCAGAGAAACGTGAATATTTCGGAAAAAATATAAGTCACAGTCCGTTGTTGGGCGCCAAATGTAACAGAAGGAGAAAGATATGCAGCCAGTCCGGGACTCTAACCCGGGACTGTTCACTTACAGGGTGAATGCTCTAACCGCTTGCATACATTTGACCCCAGTCCGGTCATACCAAATACTTTAAAAATGCCACTAGAAGCAGTCTCGCATAACGCTCGTTATTTAGAGTTTAATTCTAAGTCTGGTCAGCCCGGTGACAATATAATGTCACTGGGTTGGGTATCATACCATGTGTATAGGGCGTGATACTCCCAGGTGGCAGCACTTGGAATAGTCTTAAGTAGACACCGCTGAGACATGAAAGCGATGCTAAACATCATATTATAACCACAACAAATATTATATTCCTGCATCAGTAAGTCATATGATTAACTTGTTTACACATTTATCTCATGTATGTAGTATGTAGTTGGTGAGGTATTTGTGAGGTAAGACTAAGAATGTGAAATATTCATTAACACTAAACTTAATGAAAACAAAACACTTGGAGTAATCTCACAACTACAACATAATGAATGCATAAACAGCCTTTACTAACATACACTGATTTCATGTTTCCTATAAAACTGCCATTTCATAGACTTAACATTTGAAATAAAGGAATGTTAATTTCTTTACTGAATCGAAGCTTGTTTTTTTTTATTACGGGTACATTCTTCAAGGAAGGTTGATCATGTGATTAGATTTAACTGATACTGAACTTTAAAGAGAAATAACTACAAAGTGGATGTAACAGCAAACTTGTGTACTAAAGCTTAAAACTTGATGACTGCAATATTGAAACGAAGTTATTTCACTCAAAGAAGAATTGAAAGTGGGAACAAGACAATAACAAATGCCTCCGATTTGTGAAAGTGGGATACTGCTAGAGAAAAAGTACTACAGTATACCGCGTTTTTTAAGTCAGTACCGCGATATGTACAATGGTCATTTCTTTATGCCAAAATATCTCCAAATATCAGATTTGCTTGTTGTGAAAATTTTTTCATTTGTCAGCCATTTTGATTACACCCGAGTAGTCAATCGTATCAGATGTGGTACTTAAAAGTATGTACCAGTGCAGCTAAAAACAGGGTATACCGGATTTACAGCGCAGCTCTACTGATTTTGCAATATCAGTTTTAACAAGAGGCCCAGGAGGGCCTGAATCGCTCTACTGTCAACATATAGAAGATGAATATTTCAGAGCAAATGTTTTTGTAAGTTCCTCTTCAACTCGTCCGAGATCTTGTGGTTATATAATTGCTGTGGAAGTTTGGTTAATATTCGATGAATAATGAAGCTGCTTTCGTGTCGACAAGAAAAAGGTTAACAGACGAATGATGGACAATTTACCATGACATAAGCTCTGCTGGCCTTTTTGCCAGTTACAGAGCTAAAATGATCATATTCAGTATACCAGTACACATTTTAGAACTTTTAAGTGGGCTGGTTATATAACTTAGCTGAGATTTTTTGTCAATTTACATTGTGACCAAGTTTGGTGAAGATTAAATTAAATTCACTCGAGCTTGAGAATAGATACTGTAAATTTTGCAAATGTTGAGTTTGCAAATTTTACAGATAAAAGGAAGGACACACGGGCAAACTAACTAACAAACAGACAGACTGTATTAAATGCCACTTCACCATTCTTTGAGGGTGGAGGTAAAAAAAATAATAAAATAAAATAAAGAATCTGTGCAGTTCATTCAAACCATTACTGACAGAAAGACATGGTTAAAATTTGCAAAATGGTAAAAAATCTGTTAAAAATATAAATTGTAATATATTTCACACAAAGAGAAACAAAAAAGAAGTCATTTCTAATCCTTTTAGACAATAAGATAAAGACAAAACTACAAAGATTTCTGGGAGAAAAAAGATGTTTATCTACATACAATAATTATGTTAAAAAATTAAGATAATATTATATAAAAAACTTATAACTTTCTCGCTGTTTCTCATTTCAGACTAAAAGCAAAATCTTACAGAAATATATAAAAAAAAAATTCTTTTCTTACGACCGTGGGCTGGTTCAAGTTTCACTAAACATTTCAAACTGAGATTTTCTCAACTAAAATATACTCAAGTTCTTTAAATCATTTTCATACTCGTTTTACATTAAATGATCACACAAGATTGAAATTGGAACAAATCAGTATTCATTAGTAAAGGATAAAATGCAAAATAATCAATGTGGCTGAAGTTTATGCATTTCAAAAAACTGAGTTAAGAAAAATCTCAAGTTTAGATGTTTAGTGAAAATGGGGCCATATTGATATCAGAGGAAACTGGAAGATACATGACAGTAAAGTTAAAAAGATTGAAAATGGTGCAGACAAAGTATGACTGAAGAATTCGTGAACTGCTGCTATCTGTTTATATTTACCCAATATCACCCACAGTGGTACGAACATCAAAGATATGGGCGTCTTTTCATATATAGCGAATGTATAACCTTTAATTAAAGTGTTATTGAATTTTGTGAAAATACAAAAAGACATGAAATACCATTAGAAAGTTTAATGAATTTCTTAGAATTTATTCAATATTTAGATTAAAAGTATATTTGACCTGATTCGAGAACAACTATCTCTCTAGCCATGTAGTATTTGTTTGTCCAAGTAAATACAATGTAGTGCTTACTTAGATACCGGCAGCTTGTCTAAGGAAAATGAGGGTATATGAACAAATATTGATGGACAATTGGATCATCTACTTGTTTGATTGATGGTCCGCGTTGGGTTAATGTTTGAATGATGGCCTGCGTCTGGTTAATTACATAATTTGCTAGATCAATTACATAACTTGTTTTTGCAATTAATGTAAAATAAATGAGTTTAAAACAACTGGTCTTGTTTGAAAACCTGTTCCATAAGACCCATTTCAGCATTTTATGTCTGTAAAAAAGTCTATTATGAATTGCCTTTTCTTTGGTCTGTTTTACATATCGCTCATTATAATATCTGTTATCAGTGGCTATAATAAACTGTAGTTACCAAAGAATTGCTAAAATCTTACCATGTAGTCCAGGAACTGGTACCCCATTTTTACTGTTTTCTTGTTGATCATAGTACTTGTACAAGTTAGGATCTTTTGGTGTGAACCTGCCAAAAAAGTAGAGAAATGTATGAATATATTGTTGGTTTTGTGTTATGTTGCCTTATTTTGCAGGAGGTTTTATTCCATTTATGCCATGTAACAAATCCTCACCTAGGAACAATTAAAGTCTTCATCTACAACATCTATCTATGGCTGCAAAACACATACTCAAACACAAAATAAATATTTTGATATAAGAAACAAAGCCACCATTTTCACACAGTTCTGAAATCTGCAACATCAAGTGAAATATCCAGTCAAACCTGTGTTAAGCAGTCACCTCTATTGAGCAGTCACTTGTCTTAAACATCCAAATTTGCTATTTTCCATTTCTATGCTTTCAGAGCAAGTTAACGTGTATTTAACAACAACCTGACTCATAAGACCACCTTGCTCATTCCCTTGAGTAGCTGCTTAAAACAAGTTTGTATGTACGTAGCCAAGAGAATGATTTTTCCAAGACTATGTGCACATGTATGACAATTAGCCATTTTTTTAAAATCTAGATAAGATTAATCGGAATCTGGTATGTTTTTCTTCATTAATAGAAATTTCCCTCCAATGAACAAAGACTTAAATAAATAAAGTAGGATTTACGTTTCATTTATAAATTGTTCTAGCGGGATTTTAATAAATGTGGTTGAAAATACTAATTTTAAATTCATGAGCCATTGAAAATCTGTATTATACTGAATTTCACATTATATTAGATCAAATTATGCCAAGACATCAGTATGACCTACTACACATTCAAATTTGGTCACCTCTATTAAGCAACCACTTGTCTTAAGCAGCCATATTTGCTATTATTCCAGATCAAATTAGCAACAACCTGTCTTAAAAGGCCAACTTTGCTCCTTCCCTTGACCGGCTGCTTAAGACAGGTTTGACTGTAATTACTTACCACAACCTGATGGAGAAAGGTATTTCCTCGTCAAACATTATAATTATCCAGAATAAGCATTTCTCATGAATATTATACACTATGTTGTCTTTTCAACAAACATGACATTATACAAGTCAACATGCATTGCACCCCCATGATGCTGTTCAATCAGGCAACTTTTGTTCTTCTTTGTACAAGATGTGATTAAGTCCAAAATATCTTATCAAACTTTTAGGCAATAAACAACTTTTCATGCACACAACAACAACATAAACTAATTAACGGAACACTCTTGGCAATGCTCCATTGAATTTTTTAATTTAATTTTTTCAACTGCTACATTTATTTTTTCACACAAAAACCCTATCAAGTGAAATTCATAATCTATATTATTGACCCTAGTACTTGTAAATATCAATTATCATTTTAATTACCCAAACACTGACTGTCAATAATACATTTTACAAATCGGAGAGTTTGAATAGAATCTAAGATACTTCCGCGCATACTTTATTTTTATATTTAATATGACGTTAAAACTTTAGTTTCAACATATAAAGATATCAAAACATGCTTAACCAAGTATACATACACTTAAAAGAAGAAAAAATAGAATAAAATACAGTTTTTAAACCTAAACATAACATAAACAAAGGATATAAATGAATAATGCAAATTGAATGAAGGTTATTCCCAGCATGTCACATTCTTATTCAAACAATTTATTTAAACCCTGCAATACAGCTAATAAATCAAAATATCAATCAATCGATCAAACAATAACCCTTTAAATCAACAGATCAACAAGTCTTTCAATGTACCGGTAATACAAAATTAGACCAGTATGTAAACATTGGGGGTATTGTCCAGCTGAGATGGCCCACAGAGATAATCTCTAAATCTGTAATCAGTTTAAAGGGAGTATATCTGGAAAAAAATGCTAAAATGTTTTAAAAAATAAAATAATTATCAAAATGTATAAAAATGATCTCGTTATCATTAATAATTTCAATCCGAATGGTTTGATTCAATCAACCAAAAGTTGATAAAATCAATATTTAGATTGGAGTGGTAAACTTGAAATGAAATCCCCATTTTAAAAATAGACAGCACTTAAATACTGATTGATGACCTTCATATTGATACGTGCAAATATGTATAACAGATCAAATTGAAATCAAAATGAAATCACATGACTCGTATAATGTGTCATAAAATATGTTGTAAAATAAGTGGGAAATCTTTTTTAGTATAACGTATGCGGGTAGCCCAAGTTAGGAAATCCCTTTTCAAAATACTATTTTGGCATGTTTAAATATATATCCTTTTGACAATATGGGGTCACTGAGTATATATAGGCATGATGTATTGGAAAAAAATGGTTTTAGCCAATTTTAAATGTTTGAAAAATCCTGATATATTCCCTTTAAATGTTTAGCAATGACTTGAGTAAATTCTTATTTCATAATCTGGCAAACAGTGTCAATATTTTGGCTTGATTTTAAATTTAAGCTACCCACTCTGCTGATCGATCGAATTAGAAAAAAAAAATGGTTGAAACATCTTACTTTTTATGATAAAAGAAATCAAGCGGATACCAAGCCTCATGGCATATACGTCATCAAAAAAGCAAAAACAACAATTTGACGACAGAAAAATGTTTCCATGACAACAGCTTAATTACCCTGTAGGAGTTGGGCTACATCCAGTAGAATCTAAATTTACTATATAATCAGGAGTGTGCTGTGTAACATATATGTCATTACTGAAATTTAAAAAAACAAAACAAAATCACTTTTCTGAATGATCAGTTATATTCAGTTACAGTCAAACCAGCCTGCTGTCAGAGCAAGTTAACTGGTTTTCTTTTTTATGCAACAACCTGTCTTTAAACACCACCTTTGCTCCATACCTTGCCTGGCTACTGAAGACAGGTTTTACTTTAAATTCAATTTCTTCCCCTAGAACACTCTAAGCAACTTGGAATTGTTATTAAATTGTTTACCTTATAATTGCTGCATATCACTTTATAAACTGTACAAAGTTTAAAGTGTAAATATCATCATTTAGTTTATAAACTAATTTATTTTAATTAAATTGTGAAACAAGTTATTACAACCTATACAAGTCTCGCTCGCAGTCTACCTGGGTAGAACTCGCACTAATCACAAGCAGAATAAGTGTCCTGCTCAAGGACACCAAACTGTATAACCGTGGGGGAGGATCGAACCCACAGCTCTCCGATCCTGGATTCAATGCTCTACCACTGGACCATGCGCTCCGCACAAAATATCATCAATTAAGTATGTAACACATTATAAACTATCTAAATCAGTAACACATCTACTTTAAGCTTCCATATTCAAAACATAATGCTACCCCAGGTAAAATATACACAAATGCGTGTATTCAAATACATACTGCATACTTCATTCAACATGTACAAAACACAAATGTGAATTTAACAGACATACAGGCAACTCGAATCAATGAGTATTTAAAAAGCACACAGGTTACCTCTAACAACATGTATTTAACAACAGAAAGGCAACCCCAATCAACAAGTACTTCAAAAAGGCATACAGTTACCAAAACATGTATTTAATGCGCACACAGCTACCCCCACCCAATCAACACATATAAAACATCTATGTGCATTTAACACAAGCTTCACTACTTTAGACAACATTGTATGTAACATAAATTCACTATTAAACAGAGACCAACAGGTATTTAAGGTAACAGGCTACAGTACATAATAGAGGTTAGCAGGTTACCTCAAACAAAATAAATAAACAGGCTACCTCAAGCAACAACTACAACACATGAATCACAGAATTCAACAGGCAACAAACACAGTCATACATTACAGAATTCAACAGGCTACCTTCGGCAGCAACTACATCAAGCAATAAGCTACATCACAGAACAGAGATGAACAGGCTATCTCAGATAACAGAGATCATTAGGCTATCTCAGATAACAGAGGGCAACAGGCTATCTCAGATAACAGAGATCATTAGGTTATCTCAGATAACAGAGATCATTAGGCTATCTCAGATAACAGAGATCATTAGGCTATCTCAGATAACAGAGATCATTAGGCTATTTCAGATAACAGAGAGCAACAGCCTATCTCAGATAACAAATGCAACAGGCTATCTCAGATAACAGAGATCATTAGGCTATCTCAGATAACAGAGGGCAACAGGCTATCTCAGATAACAGAGATCATTAGGCTATCTCAGATAACAGAGATCATTAGGCTATCTCAGTATCTCAGATAACAGAGATCATTAGGCTACCTCAGATAAACAGAGGGCAACAGCCTATCTCAGATAACAGAGGGCAACAGGCTATCTCAGATAACAGAGATCATTAGGCTATCTCAGATAACAGAGGGCAACAGCCTATCTCAGATAACAGAGGGCAACAGCCTATCTCAGATAACAGAGGGCAACAGGCTATCTCAGATAATAGAGATCATTAGGCTTACTCAGATAACAGATCAACAGGCTATCTCAGATAACAGAGATCAACAGGCTTTCTTAGATAACAGAGATCAACAGGCTTTCTCAGATAACAGAGATCAACAGGCTTTCTCAGATAACAGAGATCAACAGGCTATGTCAGATAACAAAAATCAACAGGCTATCTCAGATAACAGAGATCAACAGGCTTTCTCAGATAACAGAGGGCAACAGGCTATCTCAGATAACAGAGGGCAACAGACTTTCTCAGATAACAGATCAACAGGCTTTGTCAGATAACAGATCAACAGGCTATCTCAGATAACAGAGGGCAACTGGCTTTCTCAGTTAACAGATCAACAGGCTTTCTCAGATAACAGATCAACAGGCTATCTCAGATAACAGAGGGCAACTGGCTTTCTCAGATAACAGATCAACAGGCTTTCTCAGATAACAGAGATCAACAGGCTCTCCAGATAACAGGCTATCTCAGATAAAAGAGGTCAACAGTCTTTCTCAGATAACAGATCAACAGGCTTTCTCAGATAACAGAGATCAACAGGCTATCTCAGATAACAGATCAACAGGCTATCACAGATAACAGAGGACAACAGACTATCTCAGATAACAGAGATCAACAGACTATTTCAGATAACAGAGATCAACAGACTTTCTCAGATAACAGAGGGCAACAGACTTTCTCAGATAACAGATCAACAGGCTTTCTCAGATAACATATTAACAGGCTATCTCAGATAACAGAGATCAACAGGCTATCTCAGATAACAGATCAACAGGCTATCTCAGATAACAGAATTCAACAGGCTATCTCAGATAACAGATCAACAGGCTATCTCAGATAACAGAGGGCAATAGGCTATCTCAGATAACAGAGATCAACAGGCTATCTCAGATAACAGATCAACAGGCTTTCTCCGATAAAAGATCAACAGGCTATCTCAGATAACAGATCAACAGACTATCACAGATAACAGAGGGCAACAGGCTTTCTCAGAAAACAGATCAACAGGCTTTCTCAGATAACAGAGATCAACAGGCTTTCTCAAATAACAGAGGGCAACAAGCTATCTCAGATAACAGAGGGCAACAGGCTATCTCAGAACAGAGGGCAACAGGCTATCTCAGAACAGAGGGCAACAGACTATCTCAGATAACAGAGATCAACAGGCTTTCTCAGATAACAGATCAACAGGCTTTCTCAGATAACAGATCAACAGGCTATCTCAGATAACAGAGGGCAACAAGCTATCTCAGATAACAGAGGGCAACAGGCTATCTCAGAACAGAGGGCAACAGACTATCTCAGATAACAGAGATCAACAGGCTATCTCAGATAACAGATCATCAGGCTATCTCAGATAACAGAGGGCAACAGGCTATCTCAGATAACAGATCAACAGGCTATCACAGATAACAGAGGACAACAGACTATCTCAGATAACAGAGATCAACAAACTTTCTCAGATAACAGAGACCAACAGGCTTTTTCAGATAACAGAGATCAACAGGCTATGTCAGATAACAGAGGGCAACATGCTATCTCAGATTACAGATCAACAGGCTTTCTCAGATAACAGAGGGCAACAGGCTATCTCAGATAACAGAGGGCAACAGGTTATCTCAGATAACAGAGATCATTAGGCTATCTCAGATAACAGAGGGCAACAGGCTATCTCAGATAACAGAGGGCAACAGGCTTTCTCAGATAACAGAGATCAACAGGCTATCACAGATAACAAAGATCAACAGGCTATCTCAGATAACAGAGATCATTAGGCTATCTCAGATAACAGAGATCAACAGGCTATCTCAGATAACAGAGGACAACAGGCTATCTCAGATAACAGAGATCATTAGGCTATCTCAGATAACAGAGATCAACAGCTACTTCAGACAACAGGCAACAACACATAGATAACACAGGTTGACAAGCTGCCTCAACTGGACATGTAGACATTACCTTATATTAAGGTCTAGTGGTGCAGGTGTGCTATTTGCAACTGACTCTAATCTGAAATTGTCCAGATTAACCTTACATTATCTGATGAAATTATACCGAAAAAACATTCCAGCACTCCTAACACAACTTGTTAATTGTTAATTTTTTTTATTTTTTTTTAAGAAACATTTATTGTTAAACAAGAAAACATTTTAAATCATTTTAACAAGAAAATTTGCTGAAATCAGATCACATTCCCAAAAAAAACAAAAACAAAACTATTAAAACCTGAAAGGAGTAATACTTGCTTGGAAAGTAACATAAAATGAATGTTGAGACAATATTTGAATGTCCAATATATTTTAATATTTATCTCCAAGTCTCAATTAGTTTAAAGTATGAGAAATGATGTATTAGATGAATACTTGTATAACATACTGTTGCAAAGATTTTTACCACAATTTAAAAGTTTCATTAAATTTGTAGTGATGCAAAACATTTATATGATGGATCTAAAGACTGTACAATCATCAATGGAATGTACTTTAACAGAAAAAGATACGCACAGCATTCCAACAACAAGCAAGAACGAATGAATGAATGAATAGGGTTTAACAGGGTACCAACACATTATAGGTTATTTGACGCCAACAGGAAGGAAGATTCCAAGTTCACTCTACATGTACAAAAACAACAAATTAACAGTCAGATTAAAAAAAATACATCAATCACCAAGCAAGAACAGCAGTACTGCGTCCACTTGTTTGTATATTCTGGTCTTTCCCTCGGTACACCTATGTTTGCCGATTTTTATAATGTTACCCATGATTCAGTTGTGTCATTATGCACGTGCAACTATTCGGGATATGCTGAAACAGCTTGGTGCATTTCGAGAAAAGATTCGGTCGGCTATTTTGCTATCCCGACAACATACTTGACCATGTACCGACCATGTGACCAGCCTATGCAGGATATACCTACCTGGAGGCACAAACAACTGGACCCACTCATTAATGTTATCTTATTTTATCAAAGGCATTGTATCAGGGAAAAAATCTCTTAATGCAGTCATTTTTATTTTTATTTAAATTTTTTTTTTTATTCTTAAATACCAATGATTTAAACTTTAAAAACCAACCAAATTATGACAAAAACGATATTTTATGTTTCCATACACAAGTAACTAGCAAACTTTCATAAATATTTGGAGGCTCACGACCGCAGCGGTAATAGCTTAGTGGTCATAAGACAACAGTGCCTAAGACAACTTGCCTACGGTGACGCTATGTTCTGTTTCAATGGCAATTTTCAACATGTGGCATGGTTTAATCGGAAAGGAATAAGGTTTAATGTTATTTTCAACAGATTACAAGTTATAATTATACAGTATCTTGTGTTTTGGGTATCCTTATTGTCAATGAAAGTCCTTCAAATATTAAACAAGGCAATTTCCTTCAGATCCTTCTGCCGTAGCAGATCTCAACATTACAAAATTACTCGAGCGTAACAGGACACCAGAGCATTGCAAACAATGCATGAGTCCCCTACCGGTTCCCAGATTGTACCTGTAATTTTACATATTTTGTTGCCATAGCAACTACATTATTTGACCGACTGAAAAAATAAAATGACCATTTTTAGCTCCTCTATCCACAAAACTAACTTAAGATACTTTTTGAGTAAACTTTCTGAAAAGACACTGGACAGTAAACTATAGTTATTTCCAGTGAAAGTGATTGGGGACTAAAAACATTGTTACATATACAAAAAAAATATATATATTTTTAAAACTTAAAAGAAACAACAAAACAAAAACACCACGTCTTTCACAGCAAAATCTTGACAATGACAAGTTCAAATAAGAAACTTTACGTAGGAAAGCAACATAAATTGTTCAGCAAAAAGAAAAAAAGAGAAAAGCACAATGACCACAAATTAAGCCTCAACATTTAGTTACCTAGGTGACACAACATCAGGGTCAACACCAGGAGTTTCCAAATGAACAACTGCTGTTTTAATTGGAACAACCACTACAGGTTCCTTAGCAACAGCTGATGTTTCTTGGGATACCACTGGAACAGGGGGAGTTTCCTGTGGTTCAGCAGGGATTTCCTTGGTAACTGCAGTTTCTATGGCAACAGGTGGTGTTATAGGTAAAGGCGTGTCTACTGCAGCGATGGGAGTTTCTAGTGAGTGTGATGAAGCTTCCTTAGAGACATTTAAAGTAGACGGTTTATGCTCTACGGGTATTTCTTTAAGAGCCAGTGATTCTGCAGTTGTTTGTGTAGATGTTACTGGGGTGTAATCATCTAGGGAAGTAGGAAGCTTCTGAAAGTCAAGATCAACATCTTCATCTTGTGCCTCAACTGTTGGCTCCACATCATCTTGTCTGGATGAGGAAACGTTACATTTTATTGAAAAGAATTGTAAACCAAACTCATTTTCATTACCGACAATGGTTGCTTGAGTGCCAATTTGCTGCCTTTTTTTTTACTTTTTTCTAAAATGATGAAGATTTCTGAGATTATCTCTATAAGCAAGTTTTGAAGTAAACTTAAAGGTGTTTTTAAATAATAATAATAATATTTCTGTATGTTTCTTAGCCGGGCACAATTAGCTCAGTCAGTAACACGTCTCACTATCAATCCAGGGGTTATGAGTTTGAATCCAGCCCGGCAACATGCAGTCTCCATGATGAATGATATACGACATTGCGTCTCAATATCATTCGTCTTTCATCACTGATTCAAGTTGGAAAGGAATCAGTTACTTGTGGAGATCGGGTGTGCTCTAGTACTGGTTAACCTTTCAGGATCCAAGAAACAGTGGTTAGATTAACTGATCATCTGTTAGCCGTCGATGGCATAAAAATGACATTAAATATTCAATCAATTATTGCTCTTATGCTATGATTTGTAGATTGTAGAACATCAGAAGTTCGCATTAACTTAGGTTTCTTGTAAGTTTGTGTACAAATTTATAAGGTTGCTTGCATACATTTCAAAAACACAGGCACATTTATAAAAATCACATAAATGGGTACAAACCAAATTGTATTTTTAGCAAATTAGGAGGGTAAAATGACAACTGGCAAAAAAGGGAAGAACTATGTTCATGTTACCACAACAGATAATACCTAAATGATGGCGACCTTTCAGAGGGTTTGTATGCTAAAATATTGCAATAAAATAATAGTGGCACTTAAATATTACAGAGTTTCTAAAAAAAATCCTTGCTTTTACTCAGATTATAAAGCTTTAGTTCAATACTACAATATCTACCTTCTTTTTTCGTAATGACTTAGACCAGCTCTGAACTATTTTTAAAATTAAACTGGTAAGCTCCAAGAGATCGGACAGAGAAAATTTTAACCTGAGGGTCATGGTTTGAACAAACCTTAGACAATTCTACATGTAAAGTATTGAAACTCCAGGCCCTGTAGTTTTGGGGAAGATTTTTGAAATTTTCAAAATATAAAATGGCACATCCAGTTTTACCGATGGAGGATGACCTCAGACTGAGTGAGACTGAGAATCTTACCACTGTCTTTCCGTAAGTAACTGAAAACTTTTTCAAATAAAGTTTTTGGAGTGAGCAGAACTTGAACCTATGATGAGAGGCAAGTGATCTTGAGACAGCGCCTTAGACCACTAAATAGCCACAAAGGACCCTTTGCTTCAGGGTAAAATTTGACCCCAAGGTCATAATAAAACCAACTAAAGAGAGCTTCACATAAGGATGTTTCCCAGTAAATTTTGTTTTCAGTAGAAGTCTTTAAAAAAAAATTGCAATCCTTCGGCTCAGGTGAGCCAACAAACATGTACTATGACAACACCAACCACAACATTTATAGTTTACCTAAGAGAAATACCATCTGTGATGTGAGCATCTGGATGATCACTTGTGGAATTTCTGAAAATTTAGTTTGAATAGAATGATAGGTATAATTTTCAACTTTTCTTTAGTTTGTATAGAACGATAGGTATAATTTTCAACTTTTCTTTAGTTTGTATAAAACAATAGGTATAATTTTCAATACAGCACACATGGTTTGTTAGCAGAAACCATCACCACAAGCTCTTTGAAGGAAATGAAAGGAGTCTATAATAAATTATGTTGCATCTATTAATATATAAATCTCGGACTTTTATTAAGATTTGCAAAATATATAATATTACAGTTACAGTTTCCAATTTCCCTTACCATGACAAGCTATGCTTTCAAATTTTATAAATTTGTAAAAAACAATGACTTTTTTGTTTATATTTTTTAATACTTGTTTACTTCTATAAGAATGGAAGCTATTATAAATAGGTACGACAAGAAACCTGTATTCACCACTACTACAATAATTCGCAGTACTACATACTGAACTGAACAGCTAACCCGCCACCTGATTTTTTGCATTAATGCAATTTTCTTGAAATTTGGACCTGAATGCGAACATTAATTTAGGCTATGTAAAAATACATAGTTGTCTGTTAATGTCATATACGAAATTTAATAAGGTTACTCACTATACTGACGAAGGTGTTGGAAATACATAGTGGCCGGTGAGCTGTTCCGTTTAGTATATTTATACAATAAAATTACACTACAATAGTTACAATCCTTCCAATAAAATGTTGTTTTTTTTATGTCATTCCGACAGTTTTATAACAAACTGTTGATTTACTATTCCACAAGTTTTAAATTACAGGTCTTTCTTATACTAGCACAATACCGGGCTCAATTGACTCAGTAGGTAGCATGTCTGACTATCAATCCAGGGAGTGTGAGTTTGAATCCCCACCTGATGATTGATATATGACATTGAGTCTCATTATCATTGTCTATCACTTACTTGCTTGAGTACTGTTTTTATAACGTCAATGCATTCATTTCTGTTGATAAACTGCCTGCCTGATAAACATAGGTTTATCACATCATTGCAAGTTTATCAGGCACATGACGTCCTTATGTATACTTCATGACGTCATTATGTATACTTCATGACGTCATTATGTATACTAACATTTTGACCTGGATTGAACTACCTTTAATCTTACTTATAATGAATAAAAAACAAACTAGAAATATTGACATGATAAATAGAATACCATGTAAATGTCTAATATTATCAACTTCAAATTATTGCAATGTTTAAAAGCAATACATGGTTTAGTTTTGTACTAATTTATTTTAGCTGGATTGCGATGAAAACTTAGAGAATATATGAATGGCTCTCGCGTGTCATTGCCGAGTTGTTTTATGAGAGGCATCAGGTCGAGTGGGGATCAGACCCGCAACCTCTGGTGTGAGCAGTCAACACTATCCATTACACTACTGCCCCGAAAAATGATTTCAAGATGTAATTCTGGACAACAAAATAACAAGACAACAGATTCCACAAATACCTAATTTTGACAGACATAATTGGCTCAGAAACATTGTCATCCTCAACATCTGCATCAAAATCACTTAAATGACTCAAGTTGGAGTTACTCCTGATGCTGAAAGAGTAGTGTTCGATTAATTGCCAAATTGTTTCCAAAAGCCACCAACACGATCATTGATCATTCTCCCATATGTGTTGTTGTATGGTGTTAAGCATCACTTTCAACAATTTTTCAGTTATATCACGACGTTGTCTTCTAGAGACAGTATTCTAAGCATCAATAATCCATGGCCAGAGACCTGATGCAAAAACGACTATTGTTCTGCCCAATTGCCAAGTGGCATTGTTTGCTCAAGTAAATACAATATAGGAAAAATGACAGATTAGCAACCAATATCAATCGCGGATTTGATTACTGACTTGTTTGATTGAAAACCTGTGTCAGGTCAATTTTGGCACCATACATAGCTGTCATACTAAACCAGAATATAACTAAATCCTCAGAAAATCTTTAAAAGTATGAAATTTTAGGACCAGCAAATGTCCCACTTTTATTCCCATTTTTCTGTACTCTCTCATTGTTCAATACACAGTGACTGGGACGAATATTTCTATATATAAAAATAACACTATTTACTATTCATTTTCATGCAAAATTGAAAAAAAATAATTCAAACATGCTTTACATAATAACTACAAGAAAATATTGATGCAAAGGGACTACATTGCACCCCATTGTATGGCTGAACATTTATACAGCTTATATGCAAACTGACTGGATATAACTGTCTTGTAAAACCAACGTCACAAAAGCTCTGATTACGACTGCTGCATAATTTATACAAACTACATGTATCAGGCCTTTTAAAATTCCAAAATGCAAATCGGTCCTGGTTTTTTTACTACCGTAAGAATCGCACTTATTTTAAGAAAAATCACTATATGATATATGCATACCCCACCCACCATGTCAGCTGCACCATGTATTTTCTCCATTTATTCATTAATAGGGAACTATTTCAAGTTTATTTGTGTAGTATTAATAACATACTTTATCACAATAAGTACATTTTAATGACCGACATTATGTTTCCTCTTAACTAAATAATTTTCATTATATTAAAAACGCTCGATCGAACCGGAAGTGTCGTAAGAATCAGAAGCTGCTTGAAATAATCACCATGGAAACCAATGTAATGGTTCATTCAACTTTTTATTTTTGATATGCGTTGTGCTGTAGCTAGCCACTACGTACAATTACCAAAACCAAGTTATTTTTTTTAAAAAATGAAACAAACAAGTAACACTGCACATTTTATAAAATATTTTAATGACCGTCCCAGCTTTGGCTAGCGGTATATCAAAGAAATTACGAACGCAAACACAATCTTTTGATAACCCGACTGAACGCTATGGGTCGCTGGTCACACATTGAAGGCGTGCTATATAGCGATAACCTCTTCCCATAAACTCCCCCTAATATAGTTAATGGTTTAGTCAAAATTGACATCATTTTGCACAGCAGGTGACAAAACAATCGGATTATTGGGTCAAATGATATTGCCGCAAGGCGTATTTCACAGGTCAGTATGGCATGGTAAGAGCAATTTATGAGATTTTATACGACCGATAGAAAATATATGAACCGATTTTTTTTTTATTAAACTTTGAAAATATCTGGATAGATCTTTTATTAAAAAACGGTTTTGAACTTCAGAAATCGGTCCAAAAACCGAAAAAAAAATGGCAATTTTAGAAGGCCTGACTTGTGACTGCTTTATTCAAGTAAATCATATTCCAATAATTGACAACCTCAAATGATACATTTAAAATAAAGTTTCATCATCACAGACTACCTGTATGAAGCTGTAACTCAAAACATTGTGAGCCAGCTATATTCAGCTTGTGCCCGTCTCTACTGTATCAATTCAATAGACAGGAAACTAGATAATAGCCAATTAACTCACTCACCAGAGGGAGCCGAAGTTCTTATTATAATAATTCTGTGTCACAATAGATGAGGAAACAAACGCTTTCTACTCTTCTAAACAGTACTCAAGACTTTAATCTTGTATTAAACATATATCTTATGATATGATTAAATATGTTTAAAGAAACTGAGTATGTTTCTACATATATTTAAAATTATTATAATTTACCACATACCGCCGAATAAACGTTAACTTGGGACAATGCATTTGGCAAAAAACAGTGTTGGGTGTATATTTTGGGCCCTTGAGAAATCAAAATTTAGATTTTGTATGAAGCCCGAGTAAAATGCCTTAAAACACACTACTTGTAAATGAACCATTTTCCCCCCTATCTTTATATAATGCAATCTTTAATTTGGATTAAAACTGGTTAAAGACTAACTTCTTATGTGTTAGTCATTTCTTTTCTATAAAAAAAATGAGGGGAGGGGTGTATTTAGTAGGATGGTAGCATTCATTCCGTGTTATACAGTATGATATTTTTATAATTTTGTAATTTATGATCAATCACGATCTATGGTGCCCATACCTTTCACTGTTTCTAGATTTTATGCTGCCAAAACTTTTGTCGGAGATAGTTGAGAAACCATCTCCATCATTCAACTTCCTTCTCATTGTCGACCTGCAACAGAAAACATGTCATTGTATTTTAAGACAGATATGAAATCCACATTACAGGCATATACATATATATGAGGCTATTAAGTTAAGTGTCACAGTGTATTCGTAACCTGTTAGAAGAGGCAACTTTTGTCAGCAGCTGGTCTAGCCTTGTCAGTGGAGCATTTGCCCTGTCAGCAAAAGGTCCAACATTCGAGACCCGGACAGGCTGCATTTTTATATATTTTCTACAACTAGAACATTTTAATGTCACCAGTAAGTGACCAATGCCCCTCTAAACATATAGTGATGAGATGTAATATTTACAGAGGTTATCTCATAGGAATGTCCACGCTGTTGCAATATGAAGAGTAGTAAGCGACAAATGGCCTGTTGACACCAATGCCTCTGCTCTGCCTATAGCCTTATTATTAGCCGTGCCATTTAGTTTATACAAATTTATTTTAGCTCGATTGCGATGAATGCTCAGAGCTTATATGAACTGCTGTCGAGTCCGCTTCCTGGGTAGAACCAGTAGGTGTTGTTTTATGAGAGGCATCGGGTCGAGCTGGGGATCGAACCCGCAACCTCTGGCATGAGCGGCCAACACTCTATCCATTAGACTACCACCCCACCTTCATGCCATTTGATTGATGGATTTTGACAAAACAGCAGTAGAGACTAGAACTATTACAGAGAAAATAATGTGCCCAACTGAACTGCATAGTTTGCCAGCAAGTTTGGCTAAAATTAGTTCAGAAATTTACGAGTTGTGCTGACAATATTTACAATAAACAATAATTAATTGGCAAGATCAAGGAAAAACATGTGGAAATGGTATGCTTAACTGGACTTCACACTGATACTTCCCAACAAGTTTGAACATAAACGGTTGAGAAGTTTACAAGGAGTAATGCTGGAAAGATTTACATCTCAAAATTATCAAAGGGCAGTAACTCTGCCAAAAGTTGACAGACTGGAATATTCTATGCACAACTGAGACTAATACTGATACTCTCTAGCAAGTTTGGCCCAAATAGGCTGTAAAGATAAATTGTTCTGGCAAGATGTGCCATTAAAAACATTTAAAATAGGCAAAACTCTGCCAAAAGACAATGGACCGGAATGCGATGACGGTATGCACAGCGGGATTTCATACTGATGTACTTTAATAGCAAGTTTGGACAAAATTATTTCAGAAGTTTAGAAGGAGTAGTACCAACAAAATTTACAATTAAAATTACCAAAATGCCATTACTGGTACGGGAAGTCACTTGTGACACTCCATTCACGAATAACTCGTGAACTAATTTTCAGTTTTTCATTAACTTACTCAGTTTCCGCTCTTTTTCTTGGAGTTGTTGCTTCTTTTTTACCTGAAAAAAGTCCAAGCTGAAGTTTAGTTGAAGTTTTGATTAAATATTAAACCCTTTACTCCATAGATACGCGTTTTCCTGCACCAATCACAGAAAGCCTTTGAGCAATCTGAACACTTCCTGCACTGTTTTCCCCTCTGTCAGTAAATATAAACATAAAACACCAAATAATTCAAAATCCTTCTCTATTACGTGTCCAAAGGTGTCTATATCAGAGGTGTCAAAAGGCTTCTATATGAAGTAAAGGGTTAAACAAGGGAATTCAGTCGTCTAGCAACTTGCCATTACTGATATAAATTAAATAATAATACAGTATGCAGTTGTCGTGGAATACAACTGAACTGCTGGTTTAAACAAGAGGACCAACAGGGCTTGTAACCACTCCCTATGGAAAGTATGAACCTGGAGACTACATTTATATAATACAGCATTCAGGACAGTTTCAAGTAACGATACTTCCGTGAATGTGTTTTTAAACCTGTGCACAGTTTCAGTTCCAGTAAGACTATGATGAAGTTTTATAGAGCAAAAAAAAAAAAAAATTTGTTTTCACAGAGAAAAATATTGATATTTGTTATTTTCTAGAAAGTCAGTTTACCAGCTATTGTCTTGATTATTTTTTTCTGTTGTTTGTATTACGTTAATATACCAATTTTGATTGAAATAGCACTTTCAAAAAAAGAATACTTGTATAAATCCATAATAAATAAAAAAGTATGATTTCCTAAGTATGCGTCCATAATGTACATAATGTTTGTCGGTACTTTGAAATTCGATGTGCATAATATTATTACAAGAACTGGTTTTATATAAGTTTTCTTATACAGTTTGTTACAATATATAGAGAGGGAGTAATATATGTACAGTCAATTTAAAGGTTGTTGAACAGTATAATGTTCACGTACATGATTGAGAGGTATACGGACATTAGCCCTTCCGTGGTTTTGCTGAGGCGGACATTTGCCCTTCCATAGTTTTGCATAGGCAGATGTGGCTCTTCCGCTCAATTTACATACATGGACATTTGACATTCCATGGTTATGCAAAGGCGGACATTTGCCCTTCCAGTTTTCTATAAATATATATGTACGGACAAATGTCCCTTCAGTCTTATCCAAACCATGGAAGGGCAAATATCCGCCTATGCAAAACCATGGCAGGGCAATTGTCCACCTATGTAAATTTCAGAGAAGGGGCAAATGTCCGAAAACGCAAATGTCTTACATTCTTATTGAGAACTAATACCTATCCTACCTGTACTGAGGATACAAAGTGAAAAATATGTTTACAACGTTGTCAACTAAACAAAAACGGACTGTACATATAAAACTGTTTATAGCCTACATATTATATGGCCTCAAGTTTTTAATAACATTTAATATTCATTGAAAATATATACATAATACTATGTCCAATCGACGCATATCATAAACAATATAAATATTTACATAACCTCAATGCAAAACCATATGCACTAATCAAACAATAAATAATATTAATTACCATTTTCAGTATTTTTGGGTCTTTTAACAAGGTGCAAATTGTAACACATACTTATGGTATTAAAGCCTCATTATACTTCCGAAATGCACATTTTTTGAAAAAAAATTATTATAATTAAATGTGTTTAAAGTATTGCTAAAAATTTTAAGTTAGTGACTGTTTTTAAAAAAGCAAGAAAAAAAAAGACTGATCGAAATAGTAATTTCTTAGACGAACGGACCAAGCTTTTTAACTTTTGTTTACATTTTTGTAATTCTGTAATGACTAGGTTGCTTTCCGACTGTACCTCCGCCAGTGTTCGGAAGTACACACATGAATATTGCAGTGGTACTGTGCAGATTAAGACTGTCAGATAAGGGGTTCATTAACAAGATTAGAAACGTTATGGCTTCACTAGTATTATGTATTGTTATTGGGTTTTCTTTGTTTGTCAAATATATTGATGTCTGCAATAAAACTTATCGAACGTATAATGCATTATATATATTTTATATGAACTAAAAAACAATGAGTACGGAATACTAGTTTGGTCTAGTTACTCTTGCTCAGGATCCTCCCTTACATAATATGCACGTGATACTATCGCTATTGCAGTCAATATTGAGAGGCTACCGAGGGTGGTTTGTTTAGTACAGTTTAACTTTTAATATAAATGAACAAATAGCCACTTACATGCAATAAATTAGCTTGTGGGTTCCAGTTCATTAATATACTGAGGGGAATAAAGGGGTGTTCTTAAAATCTATCTAACCACAAGTGGTTATTTAATTTTTAACCGCATCCCCTACAGTTTCCCATACTATGTTTCTCTCTGAAGTGAATTGATTATATATGACCAACCGACGCATTTCCGAACAAATTTCGTAACTCCCCGTTTTCTGCTGAAGGTGATTATCGGAAAGAGACGAACATTAATTTGTAAACAAAACCCATTTTTAATGATCTACTATTAATGTGCTTTGAATTTATTTTTTTTGTTTGCAAAGTCTCTCAGTGATCAAATAAACATGTATTTTATCATCTGGAAGAGTAAAACTGACTTAAATTAACCCTTTACTCCATAGATACACGTTTTCCCACACCAATCACAGAAGGCCTTTCAAAACAGTGCAGGAAGAGTTCAGATTGCTTGTAAAGAGCAATCTGAACACTTCCTGCACTGTTTCCCACTCTGTCAGTTAATATAAACATAATTCACCCAATAATTCAAAAGCCTTCTATATCAGGTGTCTAAAGGCGTCTATATGAAGTAAAGGGTTAAAACTAAAAACGACCTTTTTTGAAGTTTAATGAGCCTTTAATCTAAAAGTTGTTAAATTGGACACATTATAATGATTTTATCATTTTTGCTGCCATACAATCCACATTGTTGTAGATGTGTTATATATCATTCATTACTCATAGTTATAACATTGCTTATTAATTAACTGTTTTAATAATGGGTTAATTAGTGGAACAGAGCTCCGGATAAGTATTTATATAAATATGCAATTGAATTATACCAAAAGCAATTAAAAGAATGAGCTTGCATAACATATACCACAATAAAATTCTGTTTATACAATTAAAAATGATTTTATGCCTACAAATGTTTGTTTAAATCAAATTTTGTTAACTAGGGGTTGTTTATGCCTTATACTTTTGTTGCAGCGTAATAGAGTACATTTTATAGTTTACCCTATTGTAATTAAACAAAAAAGTTGAAAAAAGTATGGAGAAGTGAAATACCTAATTAATAAAAATTGGTGGAATAAAATTCTAAATTATTAGAAATCTTATGTGGTGCTCTGCAGTAATTATACAATTGTTAATTAGATGCACTGAAGCATTAAAAAAGATTTTTGAATAAAATGGCAGAATTACAAAGTAAATACATGAACTTGAAACAACTCATTTCTTATTTTGTTTCTTTATTTAGGTTAGGTTAAGTACACTCTCTTTATTTAAGTTGTACAAAGTAATTTGATTAAACTTGAAAAATGAAGATTATTAAAAATTACTTTTATGACAGATGCCATTTCATGGTTTGTAAGGTCCAGTAGTTGTTAGTTCAGTAGCCATTTAATCTTATTAAACAAGAAAATACTGGCATGTGTCAAGCTTGAAGATGGGCATTTGTAATTTTAGAAAATTACTTTCAAAAGTACCATCTAGTAAACATAACCATAATATTACAACCACATTCTTTACACACAATGGTAGAGTCTGTTAGTTACACCATTAGAGCAAGTAAAAAACAATACACCAAACAAATTAATGGTTAATTCTACAATATTTTAATCCATATTTTTAAAGATTAGAATATGCAACGCACTACACACATACATATCAAAAATGTTAGAATGCATTACTCTTAAAACATTAATTAGTGAATCTTACATGAGTGCTCATTCATTATTAAATTTATTAAATTGGTTGGTAAGGCTAAATCAGGCATTTTACCATTTTTATCAACTTGTTTAATAAATTCAATAATAAATGCATACAAATTTAAGATTCTTTTTATCACATAACTCAGGAAAATGGTGCATTTACCATTTATTTAACATATCACCTATAGAAAGAACGTCAATAAAACATTCATATATTTGGGCAATTTGAAAAGTAGCTAGGCATTTTTTAATGCCAACAGCTGAGTTCTACAGAAAACAATGAAAAATGAATCAAAAGTGATATTACACTAGGTCAATATAAAACAAGAAATGTCACTGTTAAGTGTCACATGCCCCCCAACATGTCATGATGTTATGTTGATCATTTGTAGCAAGTATCATTAAAATTCATCTATGCATGACAATGTTACAGGCCAGAAACGAAATCTCACAAACTCAAAGTGTTGTCAAACAAACTCAAATGGTGACATTAACCTTTGAGGTACGAGTATGGGTCTTACTCGCGACACGTCGTCATGATCTGTTGATCATTTGTTGCAAGTATCAACATTTTTGGGGGGGGCATAAAAATGTATCATAGGTTTATTATGCTGATGCACCGTAATTTATGTGATAAAACAAATTATTTTCCATTAGCCCTCATCAGACACATAAAGTACAAATATCAAACCAGACAACTCTTTACCACTTTCTCTCGGTGTGATGAGAACAGTGATCTCCCTTGGAACATATTCCTGAGATGACTTATCACTACTCATGCTGTTAGTTTTAGTTTCATCCATGGTGCATGCAGCCACATCATTGGCCAAACTCAAAGACAAACCATCATGCTTCATCATGCTGTTATTGTTGTCAGTCCCATCATCAAAGTTATCAGTGTCAGTGTCAAAGTCACCTTCGTATTCCAGGTTGGAGACCTGTTCCACGTCAAACATGTTGTTCTCCTCCGACAGCTGGCTGTGTTTCGAGCTCTGCTGGTCCAAGTGCGAGACTGTCATCTTCTCGGAGAAGTGAGAATGCGCATACTCACTGACGGAAAGTGAGCTTTCAAAAGCACTGTCAGTGGAGATGTCGTCAAAATTACGACCTACATTATCAGCTGGAAGGAATTTTGGAAGTGGTCCCACCAGCGACAAGTCAGTCAGTGTACGTTCCGTCAGTAACATGTTCTCATATGATCTCGGACTCGTGCGGGTCGTGATGTTGGTCAAATTGCTTTTCTCAAAATTCAGCATTTGCTCCTCCATAAATGGACTTAACTGCCGTTCTTCCATAAACTGATCGTTTTCAATATCTGATACGGGAGTTGGCTGCTCCCATCTGTCGCTAGGGACAACAGAAGCGCCACCTCTGTCAAACAATTCCATTCTGGCGTTGTAACGACTCTTCTCAGACTTCAGTCCAGTGCTTTTGGCCTCAAATCTACTGACCCCTCGAGAGATGCCGTTAAGATCGTCAGCATCGCTAGAGTAACCAGGGGTCGCGGGGAGGTCGGCATACATTGTATTACGACCACTGGTATCATAGTTGATCATGTCTAGAACTGAAATTTTTACCAATAATTTGTCATCTGTCTGACAATTGAAAATAACATTTCTTTAAATATGCTGAAACAGATTATTTTTATTTTATCAGCAATAGAATGATTTTCTTTTCGTTTCCTTTACCAATAACCCAGGTTTAAGAATTGTTCCAAGATACACAATCATTGCCGATTTGATAAAATGGAGGGTTGGTATTGTGTGTAAGTATCAACCCGACACTCATCAGTATTACATGTTTATCCTTAAACTAATGCTCGGTGTCTGAACGTAAATAGTGATATTACTGTTGACTAACCGATACCAATACATTACTTAAAAGGCATCATTTAGCTGTGTGGAAAAGGCGTTTAAACACCCGAACATATCAGCAAAGGTAAATACTTATGCACAATAATTAAATTAAAAACATATTTACGTTATGTTTATTATCAATTATATAAACAAGACAGTATTCTGTATCATAGGAGACTATGCCAAAACAAGAGATTTTTGAAAGTTCAAGGACCTCAACTCAGAAAATTTATTATCAACTTATTCCTGTTAAAAATATTACCTTGCTTATACTATAAAAAAAGAATCTCTCCAACACAGGTAATTTAAATTTAAGCTTTTACTTACCGCCTTCAAAATTCTACAACTTGATAAACAGTCTTAATATATTAAGACTGCTCACTATAAATAGGAAAACACTCTTACGATTGTTAGAGTAAATACCTGGGTATGTTATTGTACCATCTGAATGATAACCTCCTTAGAACGAGGTTTTCAACCTGGAGTTGTTTCAATAACTGACTAATATGCTTCTCCCAACCTAGCATCCAGGACAAATACGGTGTCTGAGATTATTTAATTTCATTCCATGCTCAACTAAATAATTCACGCTCAACTAAAAAATGAATGGATTCATTATAGTCAAAAAAATGTAAAGACTTTCTATCTAGAATCAGCATTAATACTTTTAAATTTAAATTTAAGACCAAGTCAAGCGTCGGCTCTTTTAATTTTTTATGTTTTTTATGCATTCTGGTCATGAATTGGAGTTGAACATAAAAAAGTTTTATAACCTCGAAATTATTCTTATACTTATAAAGTCTCAAGTCCTTGTCACATATTAAAATTGATAAAACTAGCAGAAATATTACAAAGTTGGCATAAGGCTACTACCCACAATGCACTTGTGTATATAGTGTGTTTCCCCGTTTAAGAAGCTGGAAAGGAATATGGGTATTATATGTGAATAGAATCGGTAATGATAATATTTTCTCTTCTAAATTTTTAAAAATGTGCTTATATCTATAAAGTTCCGTACCTGATTTCCCACCATCAGAAACAAATGAGCACTCTTTACCCTGGTACATTGATGATTTTCGTGACCCCTCCTGCCACAATTGGTTGTCACTTCTCTGTGGGTAGGTAAAACAGAAATAGATGAATAATAATTATGTAACAATAAAAACACGACATTGGAGTATAGAAAGCAAACATAAGTCATTTAACAATTTTGTTGACATCGCAACCACAATTTTTGTCCAAGTGAAAAGTAATAAAATTATGTGCATGATCTCCTTATTGCCCTCGATCCACATTAAGTTTCACAAATGTAGCTAGGGTAACTTTAGAGTTACCACAGGATCCAGCTTGTATCTGTAATTGTATCTATTTTGTTGCCATAGCAACCACAATTTTTGTCTGCCTGATGAAATAAAATGACCTGCTTATTGCTCTCTATCCATATGCAAAGTTTCACAAACCTAGCTTGGATACTTTTTGAGTAATGTTTCTGGACAGTCGCTAGATGGAGGACAAGATGTGCAGAGGATAAACCTATTGTCTTCTCCAGTGAAACCAACAGGGGAGTAATAATGAAATAGACGGTGGTTGTAACATGGTGATAAGTTTATTAACAAACTGCATGTTAATGACCTTCTATTGGTTGTTTTTCTTTACCATGGCTTAATGTAATAAAATTGAAAAAGCCGACCTACATCTTCTTCAAACATGTCGCAGAGTCCTGGAGTTGTGCCCTCTACCCAGTCCAGTATCCTTTCATAGTACTGGGGATCCTCCCTCTGTTCTGCAAACCTCTCTGCCAACACACGTAAAGTTAACTCCTATAGATAAAAATATTATGTGAAAAACTGTCAAAATTTTCCATTTAAACTATTTATCTGTTAGTTTTGTTTATTCTAATTTAATTAAGCTTGATTGCGGGAAAGACCAAAGCTTAATATGAATGTTTTCGAGTCAACTTCATGGGTAGAACCAGTACCGAGTATTGTTATATAAGAGGCATCGTGTCGAGTTCGGAATTTAAAACCTCTGGTGTGAGTGGCAAACACTCTATTCTCTACATACCACCTGCTATTTATCTGTTACCACAATCAGAGCAAAGTTTTTCTGAACGTAGCGGGGCTTGAACCCATAACCTCTGCAGTTAGCGGTGATTTGGAGCCATTGTCTTAGACCACTAAGTCTTGGTCACATAGCACCCTCCCAAAGACATAAGTGTGTGAAGTTTGTGTGTGTTAATTTGCTGAAAGTCTATAAAAAAATCTTTGAACTTTATTCCTGGACCATTTCATTAACAATTAGAAGGGGTGTTAATTTGCTGAATGTTTATAAAAGACTGTTCAAACTTTATTCCTTGATTATTCCATTAATATTTAGAAGGAGGGGTGTTACAAGTAGAGAGCCGTACAATGTAGACCCTGACAGTACATGGGGTCACTTGCAGATTGAATCTACATTCAGTTGTTTACAAAATTAAATGATGTGATCGGCAAACTGTCTTGTACCTCATCCTCTTTACTATTGTAGATGCCCCCAGTAATCCCCAGTTCAGTCAGTGCACTTAGAAGTGCTTCTTTATCATGGACCCCAGTGAGAATCTCTATGGTTTCTGCCGCTACTTTAGCTATGATTTCCTGGAATTAAAACAAGATTTAAATTATAAATCATTTTTTGTTTTAAACTAATCAATTCTACATCGATTATGAAACAAATCCTAAAACATCTGAATGATGATGTGAAGGTCATCAAACAGTATTTAAGTGCTGTCTATTTTTAGAATGGGGATTTTGTTTCAAGTTTACCGCTCTATTTGAAACATCAATTTTGTCAAGTTTTGGTGGATTTGGTATACCAAACCAAAAGGATTGTAGTTATTTAGTGTTATGAGATGCTTTTTATCCATTTTAAAAATAATTTCATTTTTAACCCTTTACTTCATATAGACGCCTTTAGACACCTCTAATATAGACGCCTTTAATGGACACCTCTAATATAGACGCCTTTGGACACCTCTAATATAGACGCCATTGGACACCTCTAATATAGACGCCTTTAATGGACACCTCTAATATAGACACCTTTGGACACCTCTAATATAGACGCCTTTGGACACCACTAATATAGATAGCTTTGGACACCTCTAATATAGACGCCTTTGGACACCTCTAATGTAGACGCCTTTGGACACCTCTAATATAGACGCCTTTGGACACCTTTAATGTAGACACCTTTGGACACCTCTAATGTAGATGCCTTTGGACATCTCTAATATAGACACCTTTGGACACATCTAATATAGACGCCTTTAGACACCTCTAATATAGACGCCTTTGGACACCTCTAATATATACGCATTTGGACACCACTAATATAGATGCCTTTCGACACCTCTAATATAGACGCCTTTAGACACCTCTAATATAGACGCCTTTGGACACCTCTAATATAGACGCATTTGGACACCACTAATATAGATGCCTTTGGACACCTCTAATATAGACGCCTTTGGACACCTGTAATATAGACGTCTTTGGACACCTGTAATATAGTCAGCTTTGGACACCTAATATAGTTGCCTTTGGACACCTCTAATGTAGACGCCTTTGGACACCTCTAATCTAGACGTCTTTGGACACCTCTAATCTAGACGCCTTTGGACACCTCTAATCTAGACGCCATTGAACACCCCTTTAACCCTTTACTTTATATAGACGCCTTTAGACACCTCTAATATAGACGCCTTTGGACACCTCTTATGTAAACGCCTTTGGACACCTCAAATGAAGACGCCTTGGGACACCTGTAATATAGACGCCATTGGACACCTCTAATGTAGACGCCTTTGGACAAACCATATATAGACGTCTTTGGACACCTAATATAGATGCCTTTGGACACCTCTAATATAGACGCCATTAGACATCTCTTATATAGACGCCATTGGACACCTCTAATATAGACGCCTTTGGACACCTCTGATGTAGACGCCTTTGGACACCTCTAATGTAGACGCCTTTGGACACCTCTAATATAGACGCCTTTGGACACCTCTAATATAGACGCCTTTAGACACCTCTAATGTAGATGCCATTGAACACCTCTAATGTAGACACCTTTAGACACCTCTTATGAAGACGCCTTTGGACACCTCTAATATAGACGCCATTGGACACCTCTAATGTAGACGCCATTGGACACCTCTAATGTAGACGCCTTTTGACACCTCTAATGTAGATGCATTTGGACAACTTTAATATAGACGCCTTTGGACACCTCTAATATAGATGCCATTGAACACCTCTTATATTGACCCCATTGGACACCTCTAATATAGACACCTTTGGACACCTCTAAAAAAGACGCATTTTGACACCTCTAATATAGACACCTTTGGACACCTCTAATATAGACACCTTAGGACACCTCTAATGTAGATGCCTTTGGACACGGACGTTCTCACGAAAGGGTATTTAAGTGGCTTCTTCGGTCAATTGTATACTTGTGTGGCTAAATTTTGGAAAATTTAGTCACCTAAAAGAAAAAAAGCCACATAAAAGCCGTTTTTAAGTGGCTAGAAACAGCCACGTAATTATTTTTCAACTGATTTTCAACTGTCCATAAAAATTACTAACCCTAAACTACCCATTTGTGTGTACCTCTAGTATAGCCGCCTTTGGACACCTAATACAGATGCCTTTGGACACCTAATGTAGAAGGCTTTTGAATTATTGAGTGAATTATGTTTACATTAACTGGCAGAGATGAAAACAGTGCAGGAAGTGTTACAAGCAATCTGAACTCTTCTTGCACTGTTTTCAAACACCTTCTGTGATTGGTGCGGGAAAACGCGTATCTATGGAGTAAAGGGTTAAAGAAACAACATAACATAATTGAACATTGTCACATTTGTTATAAATAAGAAATATTTACTATATATATATATATATATATATATTAGGAAAGTTATAAATCTTAATTATTTTTATTAATTACTACATTTTTAGCCGTAAGACATTGTAATTATAAAAGAAAACCTTGAACTACATTCCACCTTGCTTTTATATTATTAGATTTTTCCAAGGGGTACGCAACTATAATACAATACTTCCGTAACTCTTCACTTGTTTAACAAAAACTGAATAAACATTTTATTACAATAAATATATATACTCTGATGGTGGTGAGCACATGTGACATGCTATGGAGTGGTGTAAAAAAACTGGATGAAAAGGGCTTCAGGTAACATTTTTGCTGATAACAAGGCAAAGACAATGCCATCTAAGTATAGAGATAAGCCATTAGTGCTATCAAGTTGCCATGCAAAACTTTTACTTTTTTGCAAAAAGTGCAACAATGTTATAAATTGCACCACTCCATAGCATAATATTTTTAACTGTGCAAAATACAACATTGCAATTAGCATTTGGTCACGGGGGTTTGCCACCATCTTACTCACTTCCGGGTCGATAAGTATAGGCAAAACCAGCATAATAACGTCCTTCCTTCCCAGCCCGAGCACTTGTAAAGTCACTAATGTATGTTTTCTTATGGCAGTGTTGATGTTGTTAAGGTTGCCACCAAGTTTGTCTATCACAAAGTCCATCTGGTCTTCTGGGATGCCCAATTCTCTGGAAAGAAAAAATAAACACTCAATATTGAAAGAAAAATGCAGAGTGAAAGAAAAATGGTTGTCGATATCTCGTGCTTAACAACGTGTATCTGTAACTAAAATAAGGTGAGAACTGCAGGAAACATATCATGGGTTTACTTGAAATATAAATTATCATGTCATGTCACCACTTCTGTTTGTCTGTCTGCACCACACACAAATGGGTATTTAAGTGTCTTGGGTTGAGGTAAGTAATATTTTTGAATGACTGAAAAACAGTTATATGTCTGTTTCTTGACACTTATGTGCTTTTATGTGGCTAAACTCTGTTGTGTGGCACTCTCTCAAAATATTTTTAGTCAGCTGATACTAATTTATTTTAGTTTGATTGCAAAGAAAACTCAAATCTTATATAAACTGATCTCAAGTCCGCTCCCTGAATAGAATCAGTGCTGAGTGTTTTTTCTCTGAAAGGCATGAAATGGAGATGAGAAACCTGTAACATCCGGTGTGAACAATCAACACTCAATATTGTTTTCCAATGGTAGCATTAATATGAAAAGAAATCTAAAAAAATTGAACTTACTTGAATATGGTTTTAAGATATGTGCAGACGCGGTCGTACACTATTGGGTTGTTGTTATCCAGGACGGTAATCAACGAGTCTAGGACGTCCTCGTACTCAAACTGTTCCTCCAACTTGGGCATCCATTTCTCCTCGATCAGCTGTTGGATAATTCCACTGTTCATATTTGCCTTGATTCTGCGCCCAGACTTTGTCTCCTGGAAATACAATGGGATTGTTTAGTTGTTTTCCCCACAGAAGTATTTCAACAGAGGTCAGTGCACCTATTTATCATTTTTGGTTTTGTTAACCAGTACTTGACACACCTTATCTCTGCAACTCACAGACTTCTTCCCCGCATATTCAGTGGTGATTCATAGCAATAGAACTAAGTTCATGACAAATCAGAGACTGCAAGGAATTGATGTCATGACCCCTGGATTGACAGACATGTTACCGACCAAGTTAGCCTCGCCTCGCTTGTTATACTTACTGTTGTAAAAGCATAAGATTTATGAATTCTAGGACAAGAAAATGGGGGAAATCATAGTTTCCTTTTAAAATCTATTAAAATAAATACCTTCTGATTTTTAATATTGTTATCATTTTGAGTTTTCTTTAACATAATACTTTGCCAAAATATAAGTATATAATAAACAGTTTCTTGACATACTAACTTAACCCTTTACTCCATAGATACGCGTTTTCCCGCACCAATCACAGAAAGCCTTTGAAAACAGTGCAGGAACCGTTTTCCACTCTGTCAGTTAATATAAACATAATTCACCAAATAATTCAAAAGCCTTTTATATAAGGTGTCCAAAGGTGTCTATATTAGAGGTGTCAAAAGGTGTCTATATGAAGTAAAGGGTTAATACAGTTACCTGTATCATCTCCGTGAATATGTCAGATCCGATTGGCCATGGTGAAATGATGTTGTTTTGAAAAGTTACATCATATGACGACTGACAGAAATCAATTTATTCTCGTTCATTATGGAGATAACATGGATAATATATTAAATAAATGGTAAAATTAATGTACCATTTTCCTTAGATATGTAATGATATATATTTGCCAACTTGTTTTAATGATAAATTCAATAGTAAATGAGCACTCATTTAAGATCCTATATGTATTCTTTTCAATGGTTTGAATATAAGATACGCGAGATAAAATCAAACCTTGATATGGATCATGGAGGAATCTTCATCTACAGCCAGATTTGTCAGCTTGAATGACTTGGTTCTCTCGACACTTTGACCTCCTGACCGTCGACCCCGTCTGGAATCTGGCGTCCCCATCTCCAAATCTACACGTGTCAGATCCAACCGCTTGCTCTTTACTTAAAAGTAATTTGTACAACATTAATCTTGTTATACAACAAGAGGCACAAGAAGGCTTTTTTTTGCCAGTAGAGCTAAAATTATTTAAATTTTAATTATTTTACTATTATTCGAAATGATCTGATGCCTTATTTGGTAATGAAATGAATAGCAATTGTATCTGTTCTCTGTTCCACAGACATTTTTCTTAAGTTTTACTTAAATACTTAAATTAAGTTAGATTGGTTATCTATTTATTATAAAACCAATTTCAATGAAACAAAATGCATTTTTACTTGAACCAGTCTGAAATCATAATCACCTGACTGCTTTTTCTAAGATTTTAGCTTTTAAGTATTTAAGTATATACTTAATGTGTTGGTGAAACAGGCACCAAATCATTGACAAAATACATCATTAATCTCAAATCAACTATAAACTATATCGATCCAGCTGAAAATGTATTTATGAAGGCTGTAGCAAATCTCTGTAATAGTAATCAGTGGGGTCTTTGTATTATTAAATTTTACCATCATTCATTTGGCACCCCAGAATATATAATTACCATATACATATATGTGATACTACAATGATCATTATGGTAAAAAAAACACATAAAAAACTGCTGCTTAATAGCATAGATAAATATAGAAATGTTTAAAAACAGTAGTTTTATAATAGAACAGTACAGGTTAAGTCTTAGTAAGATCAAAATAAAAAACAGCTATAATCCTGCAAGTATGGAATTGTAGTGTAGTTATGAAAAGTAACAAAAAATAATATAAAATATCAAATAGTGAAACTGGAAATGTTTCAATGGGACACAGATCACACTTCCCCTTCCCTGAATTTATAGTCTTGTTAATAATCTGAAAACAGAAGTCAGTTTTTGTTTTCCTTCAGATTTTAATATTCACTTAAACAAAGAGTAGTGTAAAGCAGTCATAATAAACAACATTTCGTGAAAATATCTTAGAGAAAACCGGGAAAACCAATTTTGTTCTATTTTAAGTAGCAATGACCATGACCCAATTAAACTCAGCTTCTAACATATATATATGGAATTTCATCAAATTATCTCACAGAAAACTCCCACATTTATTCTTAAAATGAAAGGCATCCAAACACATGTTGTACAGTGTTATCTAATTTCAATTGAACTGTGAAAACAGTCAGAGAATCTGCAAAATGCATGACTGTGACAAAATAAACTGACAATAATGGGGATGAACAATTGTGATATATTATAAGCATATGATCGCTGGAGATTAACATTGTATACTGTGGAAATGTGCATTAAGTCAAAGATGTGTGATTCTGGACAGCGTTTTTTTAAAGCTTCATTGTGTCACCCAAAACTCAGACCTTACATGAAACACTCTCGAGCCAGCTTTCTGGGAAGTACCAGTACTGACAGCAGTTTTCTGTATCGAGCTGGGAACTTCTCCAGCCTCTGACATGAGCAGCCAACACTATCCACCATGCTACCGCTCCGCTTGATGGAGTATAGCACAATCAAGATAAAAAAACGATGACACAATGTGAAACTACCAGTTATAACATGCAAGCTGTATCTATTAGTGTTAGTAATTACTTTTACTAAAGTGTTACAGTTATGGTAAGTAAACCATTCTGTTGACTATTTCAATCCACTACTACTATTAATTTACATTGGGGATTAAAATACATCAAAGTTATCTTTGAAAGATATGTCTTTGCTGTGCTCAGGCTCATCGTCTATTTTTTACATAGGTAGATTTTTTGTGCAGATTTTGATTTTTTTTTATGTCATTTTGAACAAAAATTGACAGAAATCATTAAACAATAACAAAGTTTTCAAAATTTAAGTTTAGTTAGCTGCCAAAGGAAAGGGTAGGTAGGAGACGGCAAACAAATATTGTTTTAAGTATGGCCTTGTATGAACTACCAGTAATAGCTATAACAGATGTTTTCCTTTTTAACAGTTTCAAAATTGATAGATCAAATTATTCTTCAGTTTCCCTTCATTTTTCAATCACAAAGTTTTAATTGATGAATCAATAATGTAATTAATGTTACTCATAAATGTATTTATAACTAATTACAATATCACCCCAATGGTGCAAAAAGGTACCAAGTGTCTTCTTATTTCATATACACTTATTGCTCTAATGGGACGATACTTACACCAGCAATATGAAAACTGATGTTATTGTTAACGTAATGCTGTCGGCCATTATTTTTGAGAGCTATTAGTTTATACTTATTTATTTTAGTTCGATTTTGAAGTATGCCCAAAGCTTATATGACTCAATCAGAGTCCGTTTCTGTACTGTGCGTTAATTTTAGGAGGTCATCCATTGAGCCTGATATTGAACCCATGACTTCTAACATGAGCAGCGATGAACCATTTAACACAGCAAACTTGTTAATTTTTTTTACCTCTCTCATAAGTCATTTACAAGTCGTTATTTGAAAGTGCCTATATTTATCTAGGTATTCAATTGGTCACTCTGAAGCATATTATAAACACTTCATTATGTTCAAGTTCTTAGACAATATTTTTATCTACCAATTAAGCGATTTTGCTCATTTAAACCAGAATTAAAAGCGAAATTTTATTATGGCATGAACATATTTGAACACATGTAGTTTTAAACATGACACTAAGAATGTACCAGTACATTCCCGAAATATGCAAAATGCTCAATAAATATTAAAACGATAAAAGAATTTTCACCCATGGAGATTAAAATTGTATACTGCGGAGATGCTCCTTTGTGACAGATGAGTGATAAACTGTATCTACAGATTTCCTATTCTCCAGTTATATAATGCTGTGAGTGTAGTAAGCAAGGTGCATGCATTATAAATTGTCCATGTGAAGCACTACCACTGATGTTACCTGATTCTGCGGATGACACACGACTCTTAGCACTCCCAGCTGAAATTTTTCATTTATTCATTATGACTGAATCACATTTTTCTTAATCCCTCCAAGTTTTGTTGTAGAATATTTACCTTCATGGCTTCTTCGTCATAAACCGTTTTATTCCTCCTTAATGATAGGTGAGGATTTCCAAAATATTTTAAAAACTTGTTATAGATGTTATTAAATAACCTGTAATTGTCTTTATTACAATATGAGTCAGATGTCATTTTTAAGCAACACATTTCCAATCATATGAAAGTTGGATTATTTGAGGTAACATATTTACAATTATATGAAAGTTAGATAATTTGAGGTAACCCATCTACAATTATCTGGAAGTTAGATTATTTGAGGTAACACATTTACAATTATATGACAGTGAGATTATTTGAGGTAACCCATTTACAATTATATGACAGTGAGATTATTTGAGGTAACCCATTTACAATTATATGACAGTCAGATTATTTGAGGTAACTATCTACAATTGTTTGAAAATCAGATGATTTGGGTAACACATTTACAATTGTATGAAAATCAGATGATTTGAGGTAACACATTTACAATTATATGACAGTCAGATGATTTGAGGTAACACATCTATAATTATATGAGTTAGATTATTTTAGGTTACACATTTACAATTATATGAAAATCAGATGATTGGAGGTAACTATCTACAATTGTATGAAAATCAGATGATTTGAGGTAACACATTTACAATTGTATGAAAATCAAATGATTTGAGGTAACACATTTACAATTGTATGAAAATCAGATGATTAAGGTAACACATTTACAATTGTATGAAAATCAGATGATTTGAGGTAACACATTTACAATTATATGAAAATCAGATGATTTGAGGTAACACATTTACACACATTTACAATTGTATGAAAATTCGATGATTTGAGGTAACACATTTACAATTGTATGAAAATCAGATGATTTGAGGTAACACATTTACAATTATATGAAAATCAGATGATTTGAGGTAACACATCTACAATTGTATGAAAATCAGATGATTTGAGGTAACACATTTACAATTATATGAAAATCAGATGATTTGAGGTAACACATTTACACACATTTACAATTGTATGAAAATCAAATGATTTGAGGTAACACATTTACAATTGTATGAAAATCAGATGATTTGAGGTAACACATTTACAATTGTATGAAAATCAAATGATTTGAGGTAACACATTTACAATTGTATGAAAATCAGATGAAATGAGGTAACAGATTTACAAATATATGAAAATCAGATGATATGAGGTAACACATCTACAATTATATGGAAGTGAGATTATCTACTCCATACTATTCAAAATTATCCCCACCACCACTATTTACAATACAAGATGATAAGTTATTTCCATCACCAGATACAGACTAACATATATATTTCATACCATCGTCTGGTCTCGATCCGTTAGGTGTAAGAACCAGCATGGAAGGAGATATCACTGAAAAGTTACATTCATATCATAATTTTTAAACAAAAAAATAGGGTTGAAAGACTGGGCAGTTGACTATTTTTAGTTTGTTGCAGAATTACAATATTCATCAAAAATGATTGTTACAGATGATTGATTAGTTATTTATGCCATCGACGGCTTACAGCCGATCAATTAACCAATCACTCTTTCCTTAGATCCTGGAAGATTAACCAGTTTTCAGGTATACCATCTCCACAAGTAACTGATAACTTTTGAATCAGTGGCGAGAGATGAATGATACTGAGACACGATGTCTTATATCAATCATCATGGACACTGTAGCAAGACAAGGATTTAAAACTCACTCAGACCCCTGGATTGATAGTCAGACGTGCTACCGACTGGACTACTCTTGATGGGCAAACCATTAAAGTGAAACATTAGTTTGGAATTTTTATTTCGGAGTATTAAAAAAAAATCAAGATTTTGACCAAAGTTGATTGATTAATTCTGTGTGTTGTACCACACGACACTTACACACATATGCAGCTGTTGGCGTCCCTGGCTTCATCTTATTGAATGCTTTATACACGCCCGTTTGTGACTCCGACAGTTCTGGTGATCGTCGAGCCTCTCCACTCAGGGCTGATGTAAGGTTTGAACGACCAAGGTTTGTATCCGGCCTCTCGGATAAAGAGCTGTCATCCCAACTGGACTGGAGATAAAATTGAAAGTTTTACAATAATAACTGAGTCCTGTGTTCAGTTTTAGAACTTTGTTCCATTCTTAACTCAACAGTTCATTCTTAACTAGAAAACAAACAGGCCCAATTATAACAAAATAAATGTAAAAACTTATAACTTTCTTCTACAAAGTTGCATTTATACTTTTGAATAGAGGCCAAGGCAAGTATTAGCACTTTAAATTGGGTTTTTTATATGAATCCTGGAAATTATTTTCAGTAAGAATTCGAGAATGAAAAAATAATTGATAGCCTTGGGGCCTGGCTTCTGTTTCACCAACATTTTTTTTAAGCTTTACCTAAATACATAAGTGGATTTTGACTGGTAATCTATTCATTATTTAATCAATGTCAGTTAAAACATAATTATGCAGTTGTACTGAAACCAGTCCAAAATCATGATCACATAGATGCTTTTCTTAGACTGAAGTTTTTAAGTATATAAGTATATTCTTAAATTTACAAATCAAAGGCTCCAGCTGAAATAAAATTTGGTTATAAATGAGAAACCAAAATCTGTTATCCCTCGTGATTTGTACTGTCGCTTCTGATATAGTTACATTATAAAGGTACTCTTCTTTCAGTATAGGACCTCAACATTCAACTGACCTGATGCGAGAACGACTATCACCCCACCCACTGATAATGTGGTGATGTTTGTCCAAGTAAATACAATGTAGTGTTTACTTAGAGATCGTCAGCTTGTCTAAGGAAAATGGTGGCCATGGAAACAATGTTGATAATTGATTGAATTATCAACTTGATTGCTTAACCCTTTACTCCATAGAGACATGTTTTCCCGCACCAATCACAGAAGGCCTTTGAAAACAGTGCAGGAAGTGTTCAGATTGCATGTAACGAGCAATCTGAACACTTCCTGCACTGTTTTCCACTCTGTCAGTAAATATAAACACAATTCATCTATTGCTAATAAGTGGTGAATCAATGCTTTCAATTTGAAAGAGTCCAAGACAATGCATATGGAGTAAAGGGTTAACAGAGTATGTCAGGTCAAGTTCAGTGCATTATTAGATTCAAAGAATGTATAGAAAACTTTTATTCAGCAAAAAAGAATTGCTCAAGTTAAATATCTTATTACTAATCATGTACATCTTTATATTTCTTTATTATTTCTGGCAAGGCAGTCATTTGTTTTTATTACAAATGATAATAATAATAATAATAATAATAAAAAAACAACAACATTGAAACTTTTGTCCAAAATACAAACATTTATAAGCATTACAAGTGCAAGTACCCAACATTTTATTTAGATTCTTAGATGAATGCAGTGTCCACTTTCCCTCTGATGTTGACCAGCATCTAACATTTACGTTACAGAATGTCTAGATTATTTGGGTTACTCAAAGCACATCAAGTACACACTGATTATTAGTTAATAGTGAAACTCAACAAAACTTACTTTTTTTTCAAACAGAAATGTTAACACATACGAAATTTACTTTTTTTATGATTATTTTTACTAATTATGTTTACCAATATTTATTACAAATGAATGGAAAATGGACTTAATTTTGAAATATTGAACCTGTGTAGGTAAAATATTGTCTTTTTATCAATTCTACAAAAATATACTTCTATCAAATTCGAGTCGGCACTAATTTTAGAAAATACAAGATCCAAACCTCATTTTGGTTTCCAGTACAAATGATAGTAAACAGATGAAATTCTCAATTTTTTTTATATGATTTTCTTTTACTATATATCTCTAGTGGGTAAACGATCAATTGCTCAAAAAGAAAGCATCTTAAAATAGACTGAATCTTAACATACAGATATCTAAAACACCTCATAATCAATATCACAAGTAGAAATTGTTCAGAAAAACAAAATCAAATCTTCTGAACCTTTGCATTATGTATGTCCTTCATGAAGATTAACAGGTGGTCATATGAATGATAAAGGCACTGAATTATCTCTGGCGCCCTCTCGCTTTATGCAGTCTGTGCCAACAACTTTTCAGGACTAAAGTCCTTTGGACTAGAGACATTCCAAAATTACGTAGTCTGAATTTAATTATTATAGTCTGTAAATAACGGAAGACCTAATATTAAGTTTCATTTTCTAAATTTTTATTATTTAACCATAATTTAATTCAGTTTCAGCAAAGAAACTACGTAAATTTCTCCCTACATCTTGCTCAGATTGTTCCATTTCGATAAATTATCATAGAAATAGTCACACTATACGTTTGAAAAACTTTTGTAGTCCAGTTAAAAATGTCATAGACTGGGTCTCGGACTATATCTATTTTTTGCAGACTGGTTGTGTGAGAAAAACATAAATAAGATATAAGATCAGTTAAGTTAGTTTACGATGCATTAATCTGAAACTGCAACACAGTTAGTTTGTTTATTCACTCTCCATGGCAACTTCACACCAAGTACCTTCTTTTTCTTATTATTTACGTTCTTTTTATTCATTTTCATCGTTCTTTTTACATTTTCGACAGGCTGTCGATATTTTTTGTCTCTAGAAACAGACTGGCTACGCGACTTTGTCTCCACTCTTGGTGTAATCTGCTTAAGTGTCCGCGGAGTGGGACTTTTCGGAGTAGTGGTCTTACTCTTGCCCTCTTCGATGTATCTCTTTACTGGAGACTCTATCAAGCTCTCAATCGACACAGATGAAACGGATGGAATCTCAGATCTAGGTGACGAAGCTGGGGAATCCTCCCATTTCATCACCCGGTAAGTGGGTTTCTTTAAATTTGAACAAGTTATTATATAGAGAGAAGGAAATGCGACTGATTGAGAGTTTGTGACACTCACGTATTCACACAAAATCTCGCAATATCTCGTTTTCAGTTATCTTAACTCGCATTCACCTCAGAAACACAAATCAAAATTCTTACATTGCAGAATGAAATTTTCATCAAAACAATAGTATTCCAAACAATTGTTTAAATGAATCTGATTACAAAATTGGTAAATTGCGATAAAATAACAGTTTACGAGAAATTTTCCTTTAAATCTTAATATCTTTAATTCAAGATCATTTGATGATTGCAAACATGTTTAAACATCTAAGATTACATATAACTTACAGTTTATGTTAGGAAATCAGTTGCCTGTGAGTTATGAATGATTAATTTGTCAGATATTGAATCCTTCGTGTGCTGTTTTATCAACATTTAGTCAGGAGATACAAGTTTCCTATCCTTCTTTACAACTCCTTGATTTGCAATTTGTATAAAAATAAAAATGTGATATATACTGTTGGCTGTCTTAGTATATAATAACAAGAGAATTCTGTGAATTAAATGTCATACCTATATCACTTTATCACAAAGTGAGACTGTGACAAAGTGACGTAATACCAGTACATGATATTGTGTCAACTGATCTTTAATGACAGAGATATTTGCTTAGAAAACCAGTTAATTATGTATAGGGGTCAAGGTCACCTGGAAAACGTTTTGAGCACACATTAGTCCACTATAGACCAAGAATTATTGATCAAGGTCCGACATAACCAAAGAAATGGAGTAAAACAAAAATATATAACATTTTGTTAGATATTGTAATTTTATATTGTAGGTGTTAAAAGGTCATGGTCATATGAAGAAATTCTGCATGATTTTGAGGGTATGAATGGCAGCACAATCACAGACAAAGTGTGGTTACTCTTTACTTAACAATTTCAACAAAATAGAGCAAGTTAAAAAAACTCAATGCAATTAAACAGGACTTAAACAGCAACTGACCTCCCAGGCAGGTGGCTGCTTAATACAGGCGAATTAAAACTTAAATTATAAAAATGGTAATTAAAAAAAAGTGGTTGCTTAATAGATGTGACAACTAATGCAGGTTTGAATGTATTATAATACTCTAGTCATATATCCCAAAGGTCATTTGGAAGAAGGAAGCATTCGTGGTACTGAGCAAGAATACTTAATTTAAAACTGTGGACCAGGTGACTCTAGGTCAAATAGTTCCAAACACATATAAAAACGTAGTATTATGCATATCAAGTTAATTACCCATAGAGGTCATAATACCAAACCCTTTCTTCAGTTATATATGATCTAAATACCAAAGTTTGATATTCAGAAAATGATGCATCTACCATTAAAATAATTAAAAGTACATAATTCTGCCTAAAGTTGATATACAGAAACATGTCAATATATGCAGATAGACTACAAACTGATACTCCCTAGCAAGTTTGACCAAAATCAGTTGAGAAGTACAGAAAGAGTAGAGCTGACAAGAAAGAGTGATGGACAAAGGCAAATCCCCTCCTCGCCCACAAATGGCTGGGGCACAAAACTAGGCTGCTTCTGTGACAAAATTTTCTGAAACTTGAAAGATATTTCTAAGAATTCCAATACACAATACAAACAGATTTCATACAAAGTGGTTTTAGAATATTTTTTTCTTTTGAGAAAACAAGGAATTTTCAAGGGGTGTCGTGATTATGGGTTACAAAATACTTACAGGGGTCATCTCTTTTTCGTCTTCTTTTCCCCACCATGATGGTAGGTGGTCAGGGTTGACTTTTGGCACCTGTAATTTCATCATAATCATTTACAATAGTCAAGAGGAAATACTGAGGTAACAAAATTAACACCCTGGTAAAAACATTCGTTACAAAGTTAATAAAAAGCTCACGAATATCCATTTATGGTTGATCATTTCTACATAAAAATTCAGAGTCAAGAAAGGAGACATATAACTTGCAACAAAATTTGGCAGTCTTTAGATGCATGTTTAAATCATGTCTGAGCTAAAGTGTGTATAGAAAATTTGAAAGCAATGGCAAGGCAAGAAAACTACAAGAGGTCAAGTTTCAGAGACACAAACCCCTACTTTGAAAATGTGGCTGACAACAACAGGGCGACCCTTAATACATTGCTTGTTTGCCACTTCAAACATATACCATTTAGGCGTGGGTAGGTAGGTAGGTAAAAAAAATTTTTTTTTTTTTTTTTTTAATCAATCAGAAAATCTTTTAAAGGACATGTAATGACCGAGAATATTTTAAATGAACACCCCAAAAAAACACATTCAAACAATTTTCCTGACCGGCGGGGTTGTTTTGGGCTGGCAGGAAGAGGCAAACAATTTTTAATCTAGGCCCAACAACAGATAAATCCAGATAGGCAGCACAAAAACAGCACAAAAACCATCACTAATGTTAACATCTACTTCATCTGAAAGTGAGACATATGTTTGGTTTTAATAAGTTTGAAATTTTTGCATTTTCATTTACAATTAATTTCTTTCTACTCACAGGTTTGAGTTTGAAAGGTTTGTCAACTCTCCTAAGAAGATTTGGGTCTGCTGGAGGAGGCTTCAGTTTCCGCCGGATCACAGAGTTGGGAATATAGCCTGAAGGAAACAAGTAAATGAATGAATGAGTGGGGTTTTACTGTGAACCAACACATTGCATGGTTATTCAACGCCAACTGGAAGGAAGATTCTGGGTTCATTCTACAAATTAGTATGTATATTCAAAAAATCACATTAACATATGAATATGCAAAATGAACCTAAAACACTGAGTTTCAGCAAATTCTATTGTATTACTCAAAACTGTGGCTTATGACAAGCATGAGCCAGTGATCCTATTCCTATCCGGAACAACATGGACTCTGAAGGAAACAAATTAGTACTCTTGTTACTTCTTTGCTAGAATATATTCATAGTTTGACAGATGGGATTCAGATGTTTTAATATTAGGCCATTATAAATTAATTGCTAGATTATCATCAAAATTTTTCATAAAAACGGGGAGGGTGGATTTTATTTTTTATTTTTATTTTTAAAATTGTTGATGTTTTTTTAATAATAATAATAATAAAAAAAAAAAAAAATGAAAATTAGGGGGTGGGGAGGGATGGTAATCTAGCAATAAATTTATTATGACCTTAGCCCAATTTTCAATATTTCGGCAAGCCTTTATATACTGACTTAAAGTCAATATATGAATATCTTGTTTAGGAATGTAATAAAATCTGCCAACATAAATTTTTAACTAATTTCTAATAAAAAAAAATTTAACATTCCATTAAAATAATCTGTTAATTTGATTTCCATTTTTTTCTGATATTTATTACATAATCAATAGTTATTTGAAAATACCAAGTGCTTTTCATAGCCTTGGATATTTATATTAAAGGTCAAAATTATTTTACATGGTTTTATTAGCCGAGATTTAATATATTATGCGACAAATTAAATATAACAGAGACTAACTATACTTGCAAAAATTAAATTGAGACGGTGAAAAACATCCTACCATCTGGGGCAATAATTGGCTCCTTTTTAAGGAGTTCTTTTTCCTGTAGAAGCTTCATTTCAACCGATCCGAGGACTTTCTGTGATCCGAGCCGTCTGAGAGCTTTGCCCACTGCAGAGGGGTAGATCTCAATGAGACCTTCCGAGTCGAGAAACTGTGGCTCTGCAGTTACGCTTGGTTCTTCTTTTTTCACTTTGAATTTGCCATTGCCTACCGCTGTAATGAGATCAGTCGTATGTGAATGACAAAATAATAACACTCATAATATAAACGAAACAGACTGATTCAAGGCCCAAAATTATATATAATTTAACTTTGATCTAACACCACCCTTAAAAAGAGCAGGAAAAAAGGTATTTTTTAAAAAGAACACCACAAAGGGTTGCAGATGCCAATCTTTCTAAAGTCAGTGATGTCAATGTTTTTAACATGATGGTGATTTGTTTACAGAATTAATACTATGTTTGAGAAAACATTTAAAAACAAGAAATGTCACTAGTAAGTGTCGCATGCCCCCCAAATGGTTTGTGAAAAATAACGATATAATTATGTTATAATAGGTAGAGATGTATCCATGAATATAAACAGTAATTGATTGATGTTTCAGGCTAGACGTGCAATTTCATGTTTTTTTACATTAAAGTGTGACCTTGACCTTTGTGTAACATTCACCTTGACATCTGATGTAATGGTTTGGGTATTTCAACAGTTAAATGCTGCTGAAACATCATCATGACATGCTGATCACTTGTGTCAAGCTATTTTAAAATCCCTAAATGTAAGACAAAGCTACAGATCAATTACTGATAAATTGAGCCAAGTATTTTTGAAATCCATTCATGTATGATAAAGTTAAAAGACGCACCTGAAAACTCAAACAGAATCAAAGTGTTGTCATACATACTAAAGTGTGACCTTGACCTTTGAGGTATGGGTCTAGATCTTACATATGACACATTGTCATGTCATCTTGATAAACTGAGCCAAGTTAAAGGCAAAGTCACAGACCAGACACACAATATCAAACAAATTCAAAGTATGACCTTAATCTTTGAGGCAAGGTTCTTGGTCTTACATGCGACACTTAATTATGTCATGTTGATCAACTGAGCCAAGTGTTTTTAAAATTTATCCATAGATGACAGATCGGACAAGAAATGTCAAAATGACTGAAAGTGTTGTCAAACAAAGTTAAAAATTGTGACCTTGACCTTTGAAGTGGGAGTTTGGGTATTAAGAGCAACATGTCGTCATGTTATGTTGATCATTTATAACAAGTATTTATAAAAATCCATCTATGCATGACAACATTGCAGGCCAGACACAAAATCTCACACAGACTCAAAGTGTTGTCATACTCAAATTGTGACCTTGATATTTGAGGTGCTGGTGTGGGTCTTACTTGTGACACGTCGTCATGTTATGTTGATCAATTGTAGCAAGTATCATTAAAATCCATTTATGCATGACAAAGTTACAGGCTGGACAAACTCGAAGTGTTGTCAAACAAACTCAAACAGTGACCTTGACCTTTGAGTTAAGGGTGTTAGTCTTACTCGCGACACGTCAACATGTTATGTTTATCATTTGTACCAAGTATCAACAATATCCATCTATGCATGACAAAGATACAGGCCAGAAACGAAATACCGGATGGAAGGACAGAGGGATGCTGCGATTACTATATGCCTACCCAAAATTTTTTAGGGGGGCATAAAAAATATTTATGAAAATCAAACACCGAGATAAACAAAAAACTTAACTTAAGGTTTTACAGCCTAAAGTATGGAACCTTTGGTAACTTAGCTATATACATTGTTTATGAAGTTAAGTCACTATAACATAGTTTAGCCACCAGAACATAAATAGTTTTCTGACAATCTGACAGACAGACAAATACAAGGATATAAACTGTTTCAAATTTAGTTTGTAGAGGTATAATAACCAAACACAGGAAGCTTTCACTATTTCTAAAGTATTGTTGGAAGGAATTCAAATTTAACTTTTGATTTCTGAGTTGAAATTGGGCAGAAAGGTTGGTAGGGCCCTTTGCCTCTAATAAATTGATTCCATTTTCATTACATAATCCATGCATGCAGTACACAATTATGGAGTGTCCAGTATGTCACAGTGTGAAGTGATTATTCACTGTAATGTAGCGGATTAGTTAAATATTTGTCACTGGATTCTTGCAGATTGGTTGTAATATTCAACAGGATGGATTATACTTTAAAATGGTTACAAAATAAATACTTTGTTACAGTGATGAGTAAAACGTTATTTACACAACAAACATAATAGAAAATACGATACAAAAGTGTAGTAAATGGTAAATGAGTCATGTCGGAGATGGAATGGATTAGTTTCCATAGAAAACTGATTACCTCTCAGATTCATGGCGCATGTTTTTTTCTCATTTTTTTTCTGATCTTTTATATATCTTTTGTCAATATTGTGTAAACAATTTATGACCAGAACTGTGAGCTAATCCGCTGCATTACTGTGAACAAATCACTTCACGCTGTGACATACCATACATAATACACCCTGTGACAATGGTTGTACGTAGTTTTTCTACTTACACACACTAGTTTAATTGCGGTACATTTACAATGACATCAGCTCAGTACCTGCAACAGTATTGATTTCAGTCCTGAAGCAATTTCCATATTGTGAATGATTTGCTTTACTCTCTTTATAATTTTTTCTTTAGCAGTTTACATAAAAACAAATTTGGCCTACAAGAATATATATGTATATATATTTATACAAGTCTATCTTACAGGTTGAAGGAAAGCTCAAAAACAAAACTTACCTCCCTTCCTCTTTTCGTTAATTTTATTTCCACGTGTTTCGGTATTGACCTCGTCTTCTGGAATCAAAATAATAATCAGCGTTAAATGCCATAAAACATGTGTCAATAATGAGACATAAAGTAAACTCTAAAATGTTTAAATCACACTTCAAATATATGTGAATTTATTTCCATTAAAGATCAATATTGATATTCATGGAAATATTGGCCTTGCAGATGCTTTGAAACATACCTTCACACCATATATATTTCTCTCTCTTTCTCTCTCTCTCTTTCTCTGTGTCTATGTCTCTCTCTCTTTAGTGTGTGCTGAAGAGTAAATAATACCTTGTGTTTACGATGTAATTTATAACGGAATGCCTCTCAAACATGTCCCCAACTAACCATTATTAAGCATTATAATGCCATCTTACTATAACTAGGAGACCTACACATATCAGCTACTATAGCTTTCTTCTGGATCCATTTCACTTGTAATTTAATGTGTATATCGAATGTATCACTATCTTGTGAATAAATCAATGTTTAAACTAACCGCCAGAGTGTCATTTTAATTTCTTTAAAAACAGTTAGGGGACATTAAGTATTAGGGGATTGGGGGTGATCGAGTGTTTATTTGGTATTCGCATCTAAGAATTATTTTTTAAAAGATACCTAGTCCTTTTTTGACCTGGAACATACCGGTAAATTTCAGTCGGTTTAGTTCAAACATATTTTATTTTCCAGTAATTACAGAAACACATTTTCGATATTGACATTAAAAACTAGACCTATCACTGTAGTGATGAATACCCCCGAACGCCGCCATGACAGAAAATGGTTAACCATTGTATAAAGTTTTATTAAATTATATCCAATAGTTTGAAGTTATGCTCCAGACAAAAAAAAAATCTTAATAAAAGAGAATGTTATGGATTGAGTTGTTTGTATTGTTAATTTTTTTATGGTTTTTGTGCAGTGTACAAGCTTTCATGGCAATCAATAAATGTTATACTTTTTCAAGTTATGTTGAGGGACAACAATTTTATGGATAAGAAACAAACAAGAGCACTAGGAATACAATATCGAACCTGCTTTGCTCCAACTCCATGTATTCATCAACTTGGTTCTTTCATGAACTTTATTAAACTGTTATCACTGATGGCTTTAAAAGTACTTTAAAAGGACTGCACCAGACAAGGGAAATATATCAAAGGGCAATAACTCTGTAATTAGCAAGAATAGAGTTATGTTTCATGTACACTGCACTTCCTGTCATTATATTCTACCATTGTATGAAGTTTGATGAAATTCCATCCAGTACTTTAAAAGTAATGCTCCGGACAAGGGAAATATATCAAAGGGCAATAACTCTGTAATTAGCAAGAATAGAGTTATGTTTCCTGTACACTGCACTTCCTGTCATTATATTCTACCATTGTATGAAGCTTGATGAAATTCCATCAGGTACTTTTCAAGTTATGCTTCGGACAAGAAAAAATATCAAAGGGCAATAACTCTGTAATTAGCAAGAATAGAGTTATGTTTCTTGTACACTGCACTTCCTCTCATTATATTCTACCATTGTATGAAGTTTGATGAAATTCCATCCAGTACTTTAAAAGTAATGCTCCAGACAAGGGAAATATATCAAAGCGCAATAACTCTGTAATTAGCAAGAATAGAGTTATGTTTCTTGTACACTGCACTTCCTCTCATTATATTCTACCATTGTATGAAGTTTGATGAAATTCCATCCAGTACTTTAAAAGTAATGCGCCGGACAAGGGAAATATATCAAAGGGCAATAACTCTGTAATTAGCAAGAATAGAGTTATGTTTCCTGTACACTGCACTTCCTGTCATTATATTCTACCATTGTATGAAGCTTGATGAAATTCCATCCGGTACTTTTCAAGTTATGCTCCGGACAAGTAAAAATATCAAAGGGAAATATATCAAAGGGCAATAACTCTGTAATTAGCAAGAATAGAGTTATGTTTCCTGTACACTGCACTTCCTCTCATTATATTCTACCATTGTATGAAGCTTGATGAAAATCCATCCGGTGCTTTTCAAGTTATGCTCTGGACAAGAAAAAATATCAAAGGGAAATATATCAAAGGGCAATAACTCTGTAATTAGCAAGAATAGAGTTATGTTTCTTGTACACTGCACTTCCTCTCATTATATTCTACCATTGTATGAAGTTTGATGAAATTCCATCCAGTTCTTTTCAAGTGATGCTCCGGACAAGGAAAATTGCAAAGGACAGACCGACAGACCAACCTCAGGGTGACTCCAGTATACCCCCTCAAAACTTCGTATAATAACATCTTGTTTATACTTTGTATTATTATGGTAATCTACATGACTATAAATTAACAAATTAGTATTACTACTATTAAAGGGAGTAAATCAGAAAAAAATGCTATAAATATCTTTAAAAATAAATTATTTTTAAAATGGATAAAGAGCATATCGTAATCATAAATAAATACAATCCAAATGATTCTGTATGTCAAATCCACCAAAATGTGACAAAATCAATATTTAAATGGGAGTAGTTAAATTGAAACAAAATTCCACATTCTAAAAATAGACAGCACTTAAATACTGATTGAAGACCTTTGCATTGTTTTTCACAATCTTTCTAAGATAAAACACTTTTTAATACATATAAACATGTATAACAGATCAAATTGAAATCAAATGAAACTCTTTTAATATGTCACAAATTTAAGCGGGAAATCTATTTTATTCTAACCTAGGTGCGTAGCCCAAGTTAGAAAATCCCTTTTCAATATATTATTTTGGCATATTCAAATAGCTATTTTTTGGCATTATTTTGTAAGTGAATATAATACAGGCTTGTTATACTGAAGAAGTTTTTTAGACAATTTTAAAATTTTGAAAAATCCCGATATATTCCCTTTAAAATAATGGGCCCAGAAGATTAGGTTTGAGAAAAACAAAGTATTTCTCCTTTTATTCTTTGGCCTCATATCTCTTCTAAAATTAGACCAATATGTAAATAAACTCAGTTTAAACAAGATCATGAGTTTACAAGTCATTAATTATTCATGAGCTTACATTGAACTTAAATTATAAAACCAAATCAGCTGATATTTACGAATTATCGTTAACTTACAAGGAATAAAGATTTATTGACATCTACTCTCCATCGTTGAGTTGTTTAAAGCTGTTATAGCTTTACATTCTGTTAGGTGAAATATTGTATTTTCAATATCTTTAACACCCATTGATCAGTACAGGGGGCGCTGTATCGATTGTGCGGAAGGGCGAGTTTGAAAACAGAAAGGCAGAGAGGTTGAGGACATAGACGAGAAAATGTGTCAGACTAAATTAATACACAGGTCTTCAACTCATCAAGTTTTTAGTCTAAAAATCTCCAATTCAAAATCTGAAATTTTGTAATTTGCCTTAAAAACCATTTTTTTCAAGTTATCTACAACATTTACTTGCAAAATCACGGAGTTTCAATGTTAAATTATTAGAAAATATTTAAACAAGAAAATATCAGTGGAACCGATGGATGCTCCCCAAGTGAGTGTTTGACTCTGTACCGGCTACTTGGTTGAAAAATACCAAACTGCATAGCAGGTAATGATGCATCCTAGCAAGTTTCACAGAATTCCAACATGGGTTTGTTAAGAAATAGCGTGGATAATAATTTGGTCACAGACTCAATCAAAGGGCCATAACTCCGTGAAAAAAACATCAAACCGGAACACATAGACACTAATTTTATGCTCATCTGCACTTGGTAATAATGTATCCTAGCATGTTTCATAAAATTCCAACATGGGGTTGTAGAGAAATAGTGCGGCCAATAATTTGGTCAGACAGAAAGTAAGGGCCATAATTCTGTGAAAAATCACCGAACCGAACACAAAGACAATATGCACATCTGAACTTGGTAATGATGCAACCATAGCAAGTTTTAACAAAATACCAACATGGGGTTGTAGGGAAATAGCGCTGACAATAATTTGGTCACAGACTCAATCAAAGGGCCATAACTCCGTGAAAAAACATTGAATCGGTACACATAGACAATATGCTATCTGCACTTGGTAATGATGCATCCTAGCATGTTTCACAAAATTCCAACATGGGCTTGTAGAGATATAGCGCGGACAATAATTTGGTCACATATTCAATCAAAGGGCAATAACTCTGTGAAAAATCACCGAACCAGAACACATGGACAATATGTGCATCTGCGCTTGGTAATGATGCATCCTAGCAAAGTTCATAAAATTCCAACATGGGGTTGTAGAGAAATAGTGCGGACAAGAATTTGGTCATAAATAGAATCAAAGGGCCATAACTCCATGAAAAAATCATCAAACCGGAACACAAAGACAATATGCTTATCTGCACTTAATAATGATGCATCCTAGCAAGTTTCACAAAATTCCAACATGGTGTTGTAGAGAAATAGCGCGGAGAAGAATTTGGTCACAAATAGAATCAAAGGGACATAACTCCATGAAAAATCATCGAACCGGAACACAAAAACAGAATGCACATCTGCACTTGGTAATGATGCATCCTAGCAAGTTTCACAAAATTCCAACATGGGGTTGTAGAGAAATAGCGCAGACAATAATTTAGTCACAGACTCAATCAAAGGGCCATAACTCTGTGAAAAATCACCAAACCGGAACAAAAATACAATATGTGCATCTGCACTTGGTAATGATACATCCTAGCAAGTTTCATAAAATTCCAACCAATGGTTGTACAGAAATAGCCCAGACAAAAAATAGGGGACGCACTGACAGACACACACACAGACGAATCGGCGACTATATTTTGCTTCCCCCCTTTGGGGGAGCATAAAAAGTGTTCATTACTAAACATGTACTGTTAAATAGTATCTAAATATCAGCAAGTTTGTGTTTCAGCATGAGTTTTTATGCTCCAGTGTTTGCTGAATTTAAGCCCAGTACACAATTACTTCATTTACTATCAGATTGGTCGACACTTTAAATTTCTTTCATATTGAAATATACATAACTGCCAAGCCACATGATGTTGTAATTTCATCCAGTCACATTATACTGGTACCCAGCTGATAAGCCCTGCAACTTTCCTTTCAATGCTGAGCTTCAAATTAGGAGGCTTGCACCAACACTAATTAATGTTTCACAGTACTGGATCAAACCCACAAAATGTGTAAATAGAGCAAAATTAGTACACAAAGTACACACACGCACAATAAGTGTGCAAAGTACACACATGGCACAATTAATACACACATGGCACACTTAAATATGTGTAAATACAGCACAATAAGCATACAAAGTACACATAACACAATTAGTACACAAAGTACACATATAGAGTTCACACATGGCACAATTAGTACACAATGGCACACTTAGTATGTGTAAATACAGCACAATTAGTACACATATGACACAATTAGTATGTGTTAATACAGCTCAATTAGTACACAAATAACACAATTAGACCACAAAGTACACATATGGCACAATTAGTACACATATGGCACAATTAGTATGTGTAAATACAGCACAATTAAACCACAAAGTACACATATGGCAGAGTAAGTATGTGTAAATACAGCACAATTAGACTACAAAGTACACATATGGCACAATTAGTATGTGTAAATACAGCACAATTAGACCACAAAGTACACATATGGCACAATTTGTGCACAAAGTACACACAACGCACATTTAGTACACATATGGCACAATTAGTACTTATGGCAATTAGTACATACATGAAACAATAAGTATGTTTCAATACAGCACAATCAGTACACAAAATGGACACATCTCACAATTAGAACAAAGTACACACAGTACACCTATGGTACAATTTTCTATCCAGAAACTTGTCAATTTTCAAATAATCAAAAAAATATATACAATCTACCAAATAATAAGCCATAGCACGTACTGAAATTTACATTATTTACAATTAAACATTATCAAACCAATTTAATTTGTACAAAATAAATGATCATAAAAATGTAAACCATGTTCACTCCATTGTAAATCACAATTCACCAATCCAGTGTTCCCAGTTCTCTGATGTTAATAATCAAAGTTGTGAGATATATTAATTAGGTAGAATGAAGCCAAGGACACAATAGAGACCAGCTTCTATTGTTGTAGATTCCTCCACTACTGGTATTGATTTTGTCATACTTGTAGCTTTGATGTTGTCCGAGTTTATTTATGGCTCTATAGCATTTCTTTAACTGCTACAATAATACCAACGTACATGTTGACTTAATAGGGATCAAGTGTTGTTAAATAAGCTATTGATAATATTTGTTTAAGCATTTTAACGAAACATGATCAGCAGCTATTACCATAAATATATGAATGTTAGTTGACTGAATGGCCATTATGCAGTCAATATCATTTTCATTTGTTCATTCGTTTATTTTTAGGGCAATTAATAATCAGCTTGCAGCAATAGTCATTATTCAAAAATGACAAATTCCTATAATAGTGATAGCAGTTTACCAAATGCTGGCATTAAAGGTTATTTATAAGAATATTTCAAAATTTTAAAATTGGCTATAAACCTTTTTTCCAAGATATCATGCCTATATAGACTCACTGACCCTGTATGTCAAAAGGATATATATTTAAACATGCATAAATATCATACTGAAAAGGGATTTGCTAACTTTGGCTATGCGCCTAGGTTTGATTAAAGTAAAATTCCCAATTAAAATTGCAATATATTTGGTGACATATTAAATGGTCACATGATTTCATTTTGTTTTCAGTTTGATCTGTAATACAAGTTAACATATATTAAAAATTGTTTCATCTTAAAAACAGTCCAAATGACGATGCAAAGGTTGTCAAGCAGTATCTAAGTGCTGTCTATTTTTAGAATGGGGATTAAGTTTGAAGTTTACCTCTCCAATTTAATTAGTATTTTGTCACATTTTGATAGATTTGACATACTAAGCCATTTGGATTTTATTTATTAATGATTAATTAACCATTTTGAAAATAATTTTATTTATAACATTTTTTTCCTGGCATAATCCCTTTAAGAAAAAATCACAGTGATTGTTTACTATGTCCCAAATAAAACATTTATTTGGATATGAGGTCGCCAAAGATTTTTTTAGATCATTTTATATACCATCCAGTGGTTTATTAAATTTTGCCAATAAAAGAAATGATTGTGGTGACAAAAAGCTAAGAACAAGCTTAAGCCCTTGAACTAGATTTTTATTTGCTAGTTTTGGAGTTTTTTCCAAAATATTTTAGTACACTAGAAATGTGTCCATGGGACACAGATGCCCCCGCTTTGTAACTACATTATAGATGGCAGCTATCCCAAATTTCAGTTAAGTTTGACTATCGCAAGAGGTCAGAAACCGTCAGCTTATCAGAGTCCAGATCACCTAATTAGTATGTGCCGATTCCATCCATTGTTGAACTTGACATGGGTCTTGTTAATATAAAGCCAAATATCAAGTTTCATCAAAATCGGTCCATCAATAAAGATTTTAGAGGTCGGAAACCGTCAGCCAATCAGAGTCCAGATCACCTAATCAATATGCACCAATTCCATCCATTGTTGAAATTGACCTGGGTCTTGTTGATATAGAGCCAAATCGGTCCATCAATAAAGACGTTAGAGGTCGGAAACTATCAGCCAATCAGAGCCAAGAACACATCATTTATATCCAGGGATCTTGACGGAAATCGAACTTAAGCTGTAGTTTATCACCATACATCTTTCTACCAAATATGAATCAAATCAATCCAATCCTTCAAGAGATATCAAGCGGAAACCAATTTCTTGACATTTGTCAATAATCTAAGTCCAAAAAGGGGCATAACTCCATAAAAAATCATCAGACCGGAACGAAATACAAACATGACCTGTATTACCTGAATGTGAAGTCACACACCAAATTTGGTTTGAATCTGTTCATTAAAACTAAAGATATAAGTCTGAAACCATTTCCATACGTACATATGTACGGACAGCAGTGATACTATATGCCCTCCCACTGAAAATGGTGGGGCATAAAAAAAAGCAACAAACAAGAGCATGCGGCTTATGTAACCTTGAAACACTGATTAAATTTTCAAGAGGCCTAAATCGCTGATATTTTCAATCTTAGTACTAGAACTGCACATCTATATCAAACCTCACACATTATGGATATTCTATTTAATAACTTACAATGTATTTCCTCTCTGAAATGTAATTTTCTTTAATTTTGTTGACCAAATGCTGAATTACAACTCGAGATAAAGTCACGCACTTGCCAATAAAAGGTTATGCTATAACAATGTCGAATAAAATGGAAAATGCCAACCTATGTAAGCTCCAATATATCGACCCTGTAAAATGGATTTTTTAAGTACCGGTACATGTATTTATTTTTCAGTAAAGTAAGTTGTTTTTATCAAATATACATTATTCTTTTAAATTTTTTATTTTTTCTATTTATAAGATAACTCCAAAGAGGCTAAATAAGGAAAGTGCTTATTTCCCCAAATTTTTGTCCTATTTTTGGCATGGTCCATATCACACATCTCTACTTGGTAGTGATACACCCTCGCAAGTGTCTTAAAATTCCAACAAAAAGTTAAATAGAATGGACTAGGATTGGCTAATGGGCGGAAATACAAGGGTCACAACTCTGTGAAAAATCATCAAACTAAAACACAAAGACAATATGCATATTTCCACTTGATAGTGATGCATCCTAGTAAGTTTCATAAAATTCCAACTAGAGGTTGTAGAAAAATAGAAAGATGTACAGGTGAAACAATGACTATATTCCCCCCTCCCCATCTTACCACATCCTCACCAAAGGGGCACTGTGACAAAGTTTTGTTGAAATTCATCACCATCGTAAGTGATTTCTCAAATCATTTAATAAAAAATGTGTCTAAAGGACAAGGATGCCCCATCATTATAAGATAGAAAATGTTACTAAAAATTAAGTCGAAAAAGGGACTGTAACACCTGTGAAATTTTACACTGACAAAAAAAATGAACTTGACCACTATTTTATAATTAACCGGTCCCGATTAGCTCAGTCGTTAGCATATCTGACAAGTAATCCAGGGGTTGTGAGTCCGAATCCCCACCCAGGCACAATCTATGTGATGGTTGATATACGACACTGGGTCTCATTATTCATTTCTCACTGCTGATTCAAGTGAGAAAGTTATTAGTAACTTACGGAGATGGGTGTGCTCGAGTACTGGTTAACCTTCCAGAATCCCAGGAAACAGTGGTTAGGTTAACTGATCGTCTGTTAGCACTCGATGGCATAAATATTATGCTAAATATTCAATCAATCATTTTAAAATTATACAAATCAAATATTAATTACATACACACACACAAAGGTTTGAATTGTAAACCAATTTGACAGATGGAGGAACAGGGCTAACACGGAATGTCCCCGCCATTTGAAAAAAATTGTCTTTGCAGTAACTGTTGTCACCTTATTCTACAAAACTATGGTATGTTCTATACTCTACTCAAGTCTTTCTCACAGGTCTATCAATAATAGATCACAAGTACTAACTCCCAAGAACGTTTGTTAGCTGTATATTAACACTGATTTGTTATTTCAATAGCTCTTTAACACTCAAGGAGCATATATATTTAAACAGCTGATGGGAAATGGATATTAAAATACTTTTTTATATTCTACAAAGTTTATTGTAGTCCTTAAATACCTTTAATATAAACACTCGAACACGAAGTAACAATATGACTAAAATATTACCTAAAAGAAGTATATACATGTATTATTGCTTCATTCTCTCCAAGGGTTGATTGTGCTATGCTCCATATTGATCTCTGTCAATGGCTTTTGCAATATCAAATCTGCTCCACATTTGACAATATCTAGGACATGGGTTTTTTAAATTATTTTGTTCATACCAAATCAGCCAGGCCCAATTACCTCAGTTGGTAATGTGTCTGACTATCAATCAAGGGGTCGTGAGTTTGAATTCTCGCCCGGCTAGCATCCGTTATGATTGATATACGACATTGTGTCTCATAACCATTCATCTCTAACCGGTGATTCAAGTGGGATGTTATTAGTTACTTGCGGAAATGGGGTGTGCTTGAGAACTGGTTAACCTTTCAGGATCGCAGGAAACAGTGGTTTGGTTAAATGATCCTCTGTTAGCCCTTGATGGCATAAAATGACGCTTAATATTCATTCAATCAATCAATCAATCATACTAAATCAGCATAAATGTTGTACTTCCATATTTGCTTAAATATACTTTGTACATTTTTAAACTAGGTTTATGCAGATTATTTTGCCCAGTTGCAATGTAAGTTAACATCATTCTCTCATCAAGTGCAGAAATAGAAATGTATCTAAGCCAAAAGTTATAATTCATCTTCAATTAAGTTTTAAAACTTTAATCCACTGACCTTGACTATCAAAGTTCCCGTTATCACTACTCTTTTGAATATGTCAGCAGAAATCGTAAACCAGTTAAAACCAATTAATTTGCCCCAATATGCCGCAAGACACTTTCAAAAATTGCAAACTGGAAACTAAACACAAATTTCAAAGTACCTATATGTAAATTAATTGCACTGAAGCTCCGCAGTGAATATTATAATCTGAAAAAAAGTGATGAGGATTTAATGGGCGGATAAATTCGCCAGCAGTGGCATTACTGGGATTCCACTGGCAGGTCATACCCTGCCATCAACCCATGGTCATTAGTACAAGTTAAACAGTGGAGGAAAAAATAGGATCCATGATACAAAACGCACCTGTCAGTGACGATAAGTCTGCCCCGCCTTTCCAACTGCTAAACTTGTTTATAAGTTTACTTTTTCCCTTTGCCCAGTTGAGAAGTCTATCAGCAAAATCCTTTCTGATGACCTTTGTGGTGCCTCCGTCGACAAAGATGACAAACTTTGTAGTGGCCTGATCTTTCTCTGTCGCCCTTTTCAATCTTTCGATGACCTCCTCTTCTAAGTGCTTCCTACGGCGCTCGTAGATGTCGATGGAGTACTGGTTGAGGTTGCCGAGATCTAACCTGTGAAGGAAGTATACCATATTCTATAGTTATAGCCCAACCTGAATGCAAAAAGCATTTATGGCTAATGAAGATTAAAATACATGAAACAGTTTAGTTCTATCAAGGGCTTAATATTGTGGATTTCTCTGGCAGGTCCGGGACAATCCAGCAGCATTTTTGAAAGGTCTGCAAGAGTTTTAGAAAGGCCTGAACTTTACTGATAAAATTAGTAATTCATTTTTGAAACCGGTAGGTTCCATTAGCCTAAGGACTTTTGTAACAAAGCTAGTACAACCATGGACATTGATATAATTTTCACCTATTGAAATTTACTTTATTTTGAACTGCGCTGGGCACATAAATTCTGGCCTCATATGCTGTACTGAATAAATTTATTTGTCTTTTTTGTCACTGCTGAACTTGGCAAATGTTTCATCAGAAATGTGTCTACTGCTTGTATTTTTAAGTTAGATGGCCAATGCTTTATTTTTTTTTAATTTTGAAAGGGCTAACTGACCTAGCTCGTATAAAATTATATGGGTTCAACAGTGAAAAGCAAAGGGCCCGCACTATTTTTAACTTATATATATATTCGCCGGGCCTGGTTAGCTCAGATGTAGCGCATCTGACTATCAATCCAAGGTTGGTGATTTCTAATCCCTGCTCTGTCGGTTTCCATGATGATTGATTAGTGACATTGCATCTTATTGTCATTCGTCACACCGATTCAAATTAGAAAGTTAGCGGTTACTTACAGAGATGAGTGTGCTTGAATACTGTTAACCTTCCAGGATCTCAGAAAAGAGTGGTTAGGCTTACTGCTCATCTGAATGGCACAAAAATTGATGCAAACTGTTCCAACAAACATTATAACTTGACTTACCACGGTTCACACTTGGGGTCAAATTTCACAGGAAGTTCCCTCGCATCATCCTGAAAAATCACAATTCATGTGACAATAGACAGAATCAGAAACATATTGCCAGACAAAAAAAATATGTAAGGCAATTATAAATTAATTGCTAGATTATCATCCAATTTTTTCTTAAACACGGGAGAGCAGGAGGATTTTATTTTTAATTTCAATTTTTAAAATTTTGATAATTTTTAAAAAAAAAATAAAAATAAAAAAAGGGTCGGGGCGGCATGAAAATTAGGGGGCGAGCGAGGATGATAATTTAACAATTAATTTATAATGGCCTAGCCTAACAGAATGGTATCTCAAAATTTGAAGAATCTTGAAAAACGATATTGTTTTTCTTAGAGAAAAACCTGAAATGGTATATCCGAGTGAATAATATTGTGATCAAAATAATCGTATATTCGTGTTTATTTATTGTTAAATTATTAAACTCACTGGTAAAATAATATAAGCTGGGTTATTGTTTGGAATAACAAAGATAATGAAATCAAAATAACTGTGTGTGTTTCACGATGCGTGTAGATTTACAATGTACCAGATGTTCTTGATTGGACATGGCTAATTTCAAATTCTGTAAAGCAGTCTATCGTATTTGGATTTTTTTGTTGTTTTCATCGGCACTTGGGAACCACAACATGGCGACATCCAGCGTGTTTTCGTGTTCACTGAGCATTGTTAACATTATCGTTTAAAAATGCCAACACATTTTATTTGGCCTTAATATACAGGTTTCCATTATAATCAAAATCATAAAATATGTCCGAAATAAGTCTCTTAAAGGTCTGTAACTAAGGTATTTAGAAAACTTAAATATAAATCAACATATTTGCAGATTTTAAATCTCTGAATCTCTTAACGTTGTCACTCAGTCTCAGAAACAAGGTTACCTTTAGTTCGATATTGGCCAATCGTACTACATTCTTAAGGCAGTCCAAGGGCAGGTAATTCACAACAGACACAGAGCTGCAAAAGAAAGCTCAGGTAAGCAAAGATTTACAACAGTTAAAAAGTATATAATACTGGTGATGATAATAGTAAACAATCAAAGAGAAATGTCTTAAAACAACGGCAGTTTATTTATTTTGATAATATTCCTAAAATAAACCATAAAAAATAACTTATTACAAATATTAAATGTCTGTTGACAAGAATTTTTTAACGAAAATTAAGTAAAAAAGGGGCCATAATCCCAGTAAAATTTGACTGAGGTTGACAAATACATGTATCAACTTGACCTCTTTTTTTATAATAATACAGGTACATATGAAATACTAATTAAATACATTAACCCCTTAAGAAGTATTTTTTACAGGACAGACGGACAAACAAACGAATGAATGAACAAACTGACAGGGGTAACAAACTGAGGCATAACAAACAACATTGTATCCTAAGATCTCAAGTGATCCTCGCCATTTGTAATATTCAACAGTTCAACAGGTCATCATTTACTAAGGCATGTTTCAGGATAAGTCGGTACTTGTCATAAAACACATTTCTTGTTAAATATTATGGCATATCCAGTTTTATTGGTGGAGGAGGACCTGATAGAATGAATATGAGTAGAACCCTTGTCCTTCCACAAGTAACTGGCAAATTTTCTCAAATAAATTTTTTTGAGCAAGCGGGACTCGAACCTACAACCTAAACAGTGAGAGGTAAGTGATCTTGAGACAGCGCCTTAGACTCGGCCACGGAGAATCCATCCATAAAACTTAAATTTTTCACAAGATTGAAAACATATAAATCGTTTATGTATTATATTATTTAGGATTAATTGGTTTTATTGCATATAAAAACATTTAACGAATGCTTCAATCATTATATCAAAATGCTGGACCCTGGTCAGGCATTGGCACGTCTGATTGTCAATCAAGGGGTCGTGAGATGAATTCTCAACTCCTCAGTCTCTTTGATGATTGGTCATAAAATTTGTTTTATGGCCAAGCGTCTCTCGCCTTTAAATATGTGGGGAAGCATTCTGGACTTGCAGCAATATCGTATATCTAGTTATACTTTTTTTAATAATTAAAGTATATATTTTTCTAAGCATAATTTATTCTTAGCTGTATTTGCTAAATACTATTCAGTAAATTCTTTTATTTTTTTTTATTTCATATATATATATATATAAATGATAAAAGTTTTCAGGGAATTATTTTCGGTAAGTTCACTGTTTGAAATAAAGATACAATAAATGGTAATTTAACTGTTTTCCATTCATAATATGTAAACTTATGTGTAAATACACGTATCGAATCTCTATCATGAATTAAGCTTTAAATATATAAAATTAGTTTACTTATTTATTTCACGACGATTGTGAAACAAGTTTTTACAACTTTGAAAAAAAATCATGCTCAAAGTCTTCCTGGGTATATAAAATTATGCAGAAAAAGTGTCTTGCTCAAGGACATATAGCCGTAGCGGAGGATCAGACCCACGGCCCTCCGATCATGGATTCGGTGCTCTACCACTGGACTACCTATATGTATAATATGGAGGCACAAAGTGAAAATTCAGCATGTTAAACTGTGTAAACTTTTGAAATAAAGTCTTTGTTATTATTATTATCATCATCACAAAACATATAGTTTTTTTTTCATTTTTAGTGAAATGTCAATTAAATTTCACTTGTCCTTATACAGGTGGTCTGTTAAACAAATAGTAAATGTACCATTCACATACACCTACATCTCCTTAAAAAAATTTTTTTTTTAAATCACATAATACTCACCACACATTATATATTTTTGCCAACTCGTTTAATAAATTCAATAATAAATGAGCACTCAAGTAAGACTCTCTGTAATGTTTAGCCAACAAATTATAACTATATTATAATATCATAACAACAAAATATAGTGTAAAGAATAAAACGGCTAAGTTTAAAAATATATTTATAAAATATGAATTCAACCAAATAAACTATACCTGTTAACAACAAATTATTTATTTTCCACTTGAATGTTTAAGTTAATGGTTAGAACTCTTTTGATATCAAATTTAATTATTAAATGATTTTGGGACTTTCCCAATTCATGGTTTTGTTATCCCATATAAAATATAGGCATTTGTACGTAAAACATCTGCACAATTTCCAATGAAACAATGCCTTTAATTGTTAAATATTTGATCAAATGCCAGCCACAATATTATTTACAGATCATTTTATTTATCATCAATCCAGACCTTTGCTACAAACTTTGCTATAAAATAGCATTACACTTTATATGCTGCTTTTATTTAATGTATTCTTTGGTTCTCTTTTTAAAGGGGAACTGCAATGAAAATGTTGACAAATTTTCATTAAAGGGGCACTGTGATGGAAATGTTGATAAATTTTCATTAATTGGAAATGTTGACAAATTTTCATTAATGGAGCACTGACAGGGAAATTTTGAAAAATTTTCATGAAAGGGGCACTGCGATGGAATGTTGATAAATTTCCATTTAAGTGGCACTGCCATGGAAATGTTTACAAATTTTCATTAAATGGATATGTTGATATATTTTCATTAATGAGGGACTGACATGGAAATGTTGATAAATTTTCATTAAAGGGGCACTGCGATGGAATGTTGATAAATTTCCATTTAAGTGGCACTGCCATGGAAATGTTGATAAATTTTCATTAATTGGAAATGTTGATAAATTTTCATTAAAGGGGAACTGTGATGAAAATGTTGAAAAAAAATCATTTTTGGGTCACTGTGATGGAAATGTTAATAAATTTCCAATTAATGAAAATGTTGATAAATTTTCATTAATGTGATGGACATGTTGATACATTTTTGATAAGTTCTTTTTTAATTTAATATGTTTGTATTATGTAAGCATAATGTTTTGGAAGGCGGCATCACTCTGATTATGCATTCTTCAGCTGTAGTCATTTGTGACAAAAAATGCTAAACATATATATATATATATATATATATATATATATATTTTTTATTTTTATTTCATTGTAATCAGTTTTTATTGGTTTGCTTCAATAAAAGGAAATATCTATTTGAATTTTTAAAAATTGGATATTAATATTTCTCTGTAGGTTACACATTACATAGATGTAAAGAGTTATTTGGTGTGTCCAGGAACTTTTTAGTCTTCTTTGAAGACACTGTCCTCAGGTTAACAGATCTTGCCAAAGTCATGTATTTTAACTTAATTTACCTAAAAAAATTCCCATATCTCTAAAACACATGAAAATTGAGTCTTTTTCCTTTAAAAAGGTTAAAAATCTTGAATGTTATATAAAGTTATCTAAATGATTTGAAATTTCATTCTGAATTACATGTATAAAACAAACTGCCACATTCCACAGAATAAATGCCCCTCCCTCTTCAATTTGTAAATGTGTTCTAATGCTGACAGAAATTAAACCCCAACAGCTGGGTGACCCCCCTCCCCCACCCCCTTTCACTTATCAACTTATGTTAGTTAGCAATTGGCTTGATAAACACAATTAAATACAGATTTCAAATACTAAAAAAAATAATTTAAAAAACAAAACTACCTTATCTATATCCATTTAGTTTCTATTTTAATCTATCCCATTACAACATATATGGTATTTATACCCACACACGCACTCTTTGGTTACTTCGCACTTGAAAGATAAATCTTTAATTACTTCACAATTCTTTAACTGTAGGAAGGATCCATAAATTATTCTTATGTTCTTTTTTATCTGCTTACTTTTAATCCTTTATCCTTTATTACTGAGTTCACACTATACTTTTGAAATTAAATATGCCAAAACCTCAAACAAATTAATTTAATATAAGTTCATATAAAATATAATTTATTTTAGATTTAATACTGTTAAATAGTAGTAAATCCCAGGAAAGAGCAAATTTGTTTTTTGTTCAGGTATTTATTAAATACAGATAATTTAAACCATAGTGAGAGTGGGGAGTTTCGAAATATTGCATATTATTGTATAAAACCACCAATTGCAACATTTAACTGTCTATTAAGGGGTCATGAGTTCAAATCCCTGCCTGACCACAGTTTCTGTGATGGTTGGTCATGATATTTGTTGTACAGTTATGAGTCTCCCACCTCTGAATATGTGGGAAAGTAGTCAATAACCTGTATAGATAAGGTGCTTCTTGCACCAGTTAACCACCTAGTGGACCACTGAAACGATGGTTAGGTGTGCTGATCACCGTTAAATAACAAAAATACTGGTGAAAAAGGCTTATTTGTTTTTTGATTTATTCATTTTACATCAATTGTGAAACAAGTTCTTACAATTTGGAAAAGTGCAGTGTTTTCTCCAGAGCACGTTTCTTGCGTTTTTGACACAATTAAATCTCATTTGATGCATTCAAGTTTGTTTAGTGCATCCACTTTGACACAATCTAAAAATATAGAAATTCAAATAACTCGGCATGCTAGTTTCAGAGTTATTTTTTACAATACCAGCTATTTTTGACAGATCACGTGGTCTGATTCAGGGAATCATGCGGGCCTACTAAGTTACTTAAACGCTTTAATTGGTTATTACACTATATTGATGCAATCGTATAGACGATTATGATCACATACATAATTTTTCGCAAGGCAATATTGTAGTTTGAAGACAACATCTGTGAAAACAAACATATGCTGCAACAATAGCACTGATATATACCCAGTTTTAGGTTGTTTGTATATAGAGATGAAATGTGGAAAATCGTGAAACTTTTCAAAAAAGTTGTTTAAAATGCACGGACGATACTCTATCTGAAAAACTTTTTATTTTGTTTTCTATAAGGTATCGAGACATGCATGCACGACATTTTAATACCAGTTTAAACATCGGCCGGTCCAAGTTTTACGGCGATATTCTCGGCGCCTTTTGTTTATTTAACGGACAATTAAAAGGTTATGGAAAAAAGAAATTAACGATTAGAAAATTATATTCATTTTGAGAAATGATTACCAGTACATAATTTCAAAAATTTAATTAATTTTTGTTAAGTTACCATAAAAATGTTTTTATATTATTGTTTTAAGGTAACATCAATCTAAAATGAGTCTAGCTATGAGCTGGAAGAGAAATGCTTTTGGGAAAAAAGAAAACAACAAAGTTTTGTTTTCCAAAGAGTATAATGTTTACTTACGCTAAACATACATAGCTCAGCCGAAATACAAAATATTGAAATAATTTGAGTGTTTTTCATCAAGATTAGTTAGGGCCATGGTGTTTGAAAAGTTCATGGCCTGTGGCCATGATCATAAAAACAACACTTGTTGTCAAAGGTGAAACATTTGTTTGAGTTAAATTGTTTTTAAGTTGTTTACTAGTTGCAGTTTTGATCGAGAAATTTGTGTTAAACAGGAAGTAAAACTGTTTAAGTAAAATATGTATTTTGTTAACTCCATTTATTCAAGTTGATTAAGTTTAAAACTAGTCAACTGATGACCTCCAGATTTTGGAAATGACCCACAGATTTTTAGTCAGTGGGTCATCAATGACCCCCAAAAAATTGGAGCTGGAGAAAACACTGAAAGGGTCCTCTGTGGCCGAGTGTGTAAGGTCATAGGTTCGAGTCCCGCTAGCTCCAAAAACTTTATGTGAGAAAGTTTGCCAGTCACTTACGGAAGAATTGTGGTTCTACTCAGATTCATTCTGAGGTCTTCATCCACCAATAAAACTGCATATGCCATATATATAACCTGATCTGTGTTGAAAATGGCATTAAACACCATTAAAAAAAAACAGCAACAAAAAAACTTCCTGGGCAGAATCAGTACTTAGCATGTGCAGACAAAACATTTTTCCAAAGGGCACCACACATAGCAGAATCGAACCCACAACCTCAAGAAAAAGAAAAGAAATACCTATTCAAACAAGCAAACTTGTAAATCTGTCCCCTTTTAACAGAAATTAAGATACTTACCTTAATTGCCAATTAATACCGTGTTTTTAATCCACTCTCTTTTTTAGAATCACATGACACAGAGTGAAAGTGAAGTAAAAAGCAAGGTTAGATTTCTATCTACTTTAAAAAAATTCTCATTACGTTATCTATATACATAATTAATAAGGTAAAGCCTTAATTACTGTCTGTCTAAGAAGTATCCTGTCAGGGCAAATAAACCTCTTTTTGTGGTTACACAGAAACTGTTCAGAGAGAGTTTGACATTTTTAAAGTATGGCCAAGCAAAACAATCTTCAGCTGTTGCGTTGTTTGTTTTTGTTTTGTTTTTTAACAATAATGGTCAAGCCATTTCCACACAGTTTACGGACAAACTTATCATATGACTTTTGTTTGAATATTTAGCATCATTTTTATCCCATCAAAGGCTAACACCTAATCACTCTTGCATGAGATCTTGAAAGTTTAACAAGTACTTAATCATGATAAGCTCAGTCAGTTTTGCGTCTGACTATCAATCCAGGGGTCATGAGTTTGAATCCCCCGCCCGGCAACAGTCTCCGTGATGATTGATATATGACATTGTGCCTCATTATCATTTGTCTCTCACCACTGATTCAAGTGGGAAAGTTATCAGTTGCCTGCGGAGATGGGGTGTGCTCGAGTACTGGTTAATCCCAGGAAACAGTGGTTAGGTTAACTGATCGTCTGTTAGCCCTCGATGGCATAAAAATGACGCTAAATTTTCAATCAATCAATCAAGCTTGCCCATAGATCTCTATTTCAGTACCTGATAACTTTACCACTTGAATCAGCAGTGGGAATCGAATGACATTGAGACGCAATGTAATATATCAATCATCACTGAGATTGCCATAGTCAGATGCGCTACGGAGGGAGCTAACCGGATCTGGCTTGGAATTTTGTCTATTTATTTAGGTAACCATGACAACTGCTAATAGGGACAAGCATTTTTTTTCCAGGAGACACAATGTGTTTGTCCTATGGAAGACTGCTTCAAAGATTTAAATGGCAATAATCATGTCCTCCCATTTTAGCAGCATGAAACAAGAACCATAAATTCCTTGTCATGTGCTCAGTATAAAAAAGGTAACAACTTCTTGAAGATGACCAGAAAATATCACATAATCCTTTACTCTCCTTAGCAGCTGATCCTCCATGGCTGAGTGGTCTTGTCCCACTAGCTCAAAAACTTAATGTGGAAAAGTTTGTTAGTTACTTGTGGAAGGACGGTGGTTCTACTCAGGTTCATTCAGAGGTTTTCTTCCATCAATAAAACTGGATATGCCATATACAACATGAAATATGTTGAAAATGGCATTTAACCCATTCTCCTAAACAACTATTCAGCTCAAACCAACTCTTTATATGTACTGGCCTAAGACAGGACTTACCATATATAATTCATGGAGTTCGCTTATTTACATTGGAGACAGGTCCACTAAGGAAAAACAAACTTACTTTTTAATCATATTGATTTTTTCCCTCTTTAGTTTCAAGACTGGTTACATTTTAATGATTTATCAGGATTTTGTAAGTATTAAAAAAGTGTGTTACAACAACTCTTTAAACTCTTTTATATTTCTCTGTCAATGAAATATTTTTACGGCGACTTAACAGGCCCTTTATTATTTGATCAAAATTTACAAATTTTATTTTATGGTATTTTAAGATTTATTATATAACACTTTGTTTCTGACTTGTTAGGATTATGAGTCAATATATCACTAATATATTTTTGTGCTTTAGGCCATTAGAAATGGAATAATTGAATATTTAGCATCATTTTTATGCCATTGAGGGCTAACAGACGATCAATTAACATAACCACTGTTTCCTAGGATCTGGGAAGGTTAACCAGTACTTGAGCAAACTCAATCACCTCAAGTAACTGATACATATCCCACTTGAATCAGCGGTGAGAGATAATGAGACGAATGTTGTATATCAATCATCAGAGAGACTAGCCGAGCAGGGATTCAATCTCATGACCACTGGATTATAAACTGACTTCTAGATATTCATCTATTAAAAACGGGCAGGGGTATTTTTCAGATATTAAAACAGAAGTGTCAGATTAGGCATGAAATAGATGAACATCATTTAAACATAAAAAAGTTTAAAACATGGTGCTATTTTGGCAAATTATGGTTTCATCGGCCAAAAATAAAAACAAATTGTTTAAATTTCTTTTCACAATAAATCATGTTGGTTGGTTAAAAAAAATTGGGGCAGGCAGGAATGAAAATCTAGGAAATGGGGGCAGGTGGGGATGAAAATAGAGAAAATGGTGGCAGGTGGGGATGAAAATATAGAAAATGGTGGCTGGTGGGGATGAAAATATAGAAAATTGTGGCAGGTGGGGATGAAAATATAGAAAATGGGGGTAGGTGGGGATGAAAATATAGAAAATGGTGGCAGGTTGGGATGAAAATCTAGAAATTGGTGGCATGTGGGGATGAAAATCTAGAAATTCGGGGCAGGCAGGGATGAAAATCTAGAAAATAGGGGCAGGTGCGGGGATGAAAATTGGGATTAGCTTATTATGACCTTGTCTTGTTTATTTTAGTAACAGCTGCTTTTATTAATCTCTTCTTGGGGTTTTAAATCACAAAGACAAAATTATATTTTAAAATTATGATAAGAGATAAATGGAATGATTCTCCAATAAACCACATTGTACCAACACCAACCCCTCTGACCATTTTATTATGATCAAAATTCAATAAAAATGATAACTTTAATTGAAAAACAAGATCAAAAGTTATGTTTCTGATAATTTCTCCCACTTGCAGTAATCTTAGTTAAAGATAGCTGAAACTGACTGTTTATTGAACTTGATCAAGGTCATATGCTCATATACAACATATCCAAGTTTTATCAAATTTGTTTGTGGCATTTATTACAATCTAGACAAAATAACAAACTAATGTATTCCAAGATGTATTGTATGTATTTAAGGAATTCCTGTGCTGTGAAAATTATGATAGACACATGTATATGAAAAAATATAAAATAAAACAATTTATCACAAAAAAAAAAAAAAAAAAAAAAAAAAAAAATCCAATCAAAAATTAAAACTTAAATTGGATAATAAGATCAAAAGTTGATTTTTTCGACAATAAAGGACAGACAAGTAAGTCAACTACAGTTGTCAAATTTGACTGACTATAAGTTTTTATTTACCCTCGCACTTTGAACCAGTCATTTTGGCAAGCAGGATAGGATGATTATTAAAAACATAAAAGATGATTACGCATATCTGTGATGATTAATGAGTGATGGATGATAATGACTTCACATAATTAGATTGAAGTTTATCTTTAGCGATTATTTTCTTGGATTCGGTGCTTACTATTTACTAAATGTGATTACATTTATCATAAAGTTAAATGCATAGTCTGATGCTTGTTATAGTATGTAGCTTAAAAACAAAAACTAATAATATTTTTGGTGATAAGAGATGAACTGATCTATGACAGTTTGATTGTAATGGAATATATCAAATATGGCTTATTTTAGATTGTCAAATTTGTTCAAGGTTTTATGGTTATATACAACATATCCAAGTTTGATTACACAATCCAATCAAAACCAACTTTTAGCTGATCAACAAGATCAAAAGTTTACGAACGACAAACAAATCAGCAAGTAGAGCTAAAAATGATATAACTGAGTAAACTGTCAGCTATAATACATGAAAATAAACACTTTTTTGTTATCAATATCAAGTATCAATTGATATTTTATATACTTTTTTTTTTCAACTTTCAGTTTCATAAAAAATGTGGTACGCATCTCTGTAACCATTTTTTATTTTACATTTCACAATTTTTCAGTTTAAAAAAAAAGACAAAAGTAATATAATACATGAAAATAAACTCTTCTGTTATCCATATCAAATACCAATTGATATTTTATATACTGTTACTTCTTTTTTTAACTTTTAGTTTCATGAAAATGTGGTACTCATCTCTGATATCAATTTTAACGTCAGAGATATATATTTCTCAATTTTTCAGTTTTCAGTTGAAAAAAAAGGGCAAATTTTATGGATAATATTTTTACACCTTTTGAATATAAGCTACAGAGAATTATACATATAACAAAACACTTTTCAGGAGCATTGGAAGCATGAAAGATACATAAACGATAGAAATATAAAATACAGCTAGAAATTCTATATGTTTTAGCACTGTAAAAACTGTATAAGTAAATATTAATTTGCTTTATATCTGTTTAAAGTTGCTTATACAAACATTATATCAATGTCTATTTGAAATTGCAACTTTTTTAATATTTCAATACAATTAATAAGAAAACTGCTACCACATTATTAATCATTTTTAAAAAGCCATAATATCTATGAAAAAGAAGATCTTAAATTTGTATCGAATTACAGAAAAATTAATAAAGAAATATAATGAAAACCAAAATTACGTTCTTACTTTTCAACTTTTCAAATAAACTCCAACTGAATTGTTTAAATCTTTTTTATTCTTGCATTCAATGGACACAATTTAAATATCTCATTTTCACAATTGAACTAAACCAAATATTGAAGTTTCTCGAGTCAAAGGAAGTATTTGAAACTGTTTATACTATTCTAAACAGGCGGCGTTAACATCCCCGGATTTATAACAATATCAAACCATATAAATTACATGATATTAATCAAAAAGTTGAGATACAAATTTCAATGGGACAAAAGGCAGTAGCGTGGACTATTGTTCCTGTGTAAATGTTTATAAATATGTGTATTGTGAGGGGTGCGTGCTCAGTTTGTATTAATGACACCACCCCACTTTTGGCTTATAAGTTTATTGAAACCGTTTAAAATTAATATAATTTATAAGTGGATGTAATAAAGAATTAAAATGCAACACAATTTATTTACCTGTATGGCAGTTTGGTAGTTACAATCCTTAAATATTACAATACTGTATTGTTTTCAACTTCTGAGGGGGGAAATCAATTTGATATTTATGGATATTGGTTATACCCTGCAATTTGGATATGAAATTCTTGATTTGATAACATTGTTTCAATAACGACTTATTTCGATTGCGGTTGAATGTACGGATTGAACCAAATCACTGATATTTAAGGATACCTACTTTAACAACTGAAGCATTGAAATTTCTGAATGAAGCAATGAAATTTAAATTTAGGGGTAAAATAAGCATTGGTTATTCTCAATTTTAATGAGTTTGTTTTAAATGGCAATTTGATTCATTTTTACACTTAACATTTTTGAAATAAGCATTGCATACTAATTTAAAGGGTAAAATACTCATTTGAAGAAAAGCTTATCTGGAGCACTAAGACAATGTTAAAGAGTTTATTTTTGTATTTGTATGGTTTGAATATTTTGCGTCATTTTCATGCCATCGAGGGCAAACAGACCATCAGTTAACCTAACCACCCTTTCCTGGGACCCTGGAAGGTTAACCAACACTGGAGCACACCCATCTTTGTAAATGATAACTAATCTGCTTGAATAAGAGGTCACTGACAATGAGGGGCAAAGTCGTATATCAATCAATCACCACAGAGACTGACTGGGCAGAGATTCAAACTTATGACAACTTGATTGAGTTAGATGAACTACCAACTTAACTAATCAGGCCCAATTTAACTGTTAAGCGGACACACCGAAATTTTGATAAATTTTCATATAACACTATTTTTGAAAATATTTACATATATGATGTAAATATGACATTAACAAGAAAATGTGACAAATGCCCCCAATTTGACGTCATCAGTTTTGGAATATAAAACTAGACACTTTACTGATGAATGTTTTGACCAAGATTGGTAAAGATGTAGTGAAAATTACTTGAGAAAAGAAGCTAATATTTCTGCAAATTTCCAACAATTCAAGGGCCATAATTTCGGAGTTATATACAGAGGTTTTTGAGCTGTCTGTAGAACTTAGATGAGATCTTTAATAAATATACATCTTAGCTAATTTTGATGAAGATCAGATTAAAAGAAGTCAAGTTAGTAGAAATAGATAGGTGACATAATTAATTTTGCAAAGGTAGAAGAATCCAAGGGCCATAACTCAGGAGTAACTGGAACAATTTTAATGGAGGACCAACTTTAACAAATTGATCATAGACAATATTGTTACATCCGTGCTTCATAGCATTTATCTGTACCCACTTTACCATGAAAGTTAAAGAGGATACAACATTATTCAGATGGACAGACCCTCCACCCCCCCACCCCCCACCCAACCCTTGTGATCAAGATATTTAAAAATCTATCAGTGAATCACCAGATCAACCTTTGACTGCTATGATAAATCTTTGAAGTATGCCATATACATTTTCTTTGTAGCCTCACTTTAAGGCTGTGTCTCCGTGCAGTTAGGCAGAGAGGAAGGTCACCATACCATAGTAATATTACTGCTACATGTAAACACACAAGAATATCACAATAATATCAATGATATATTTATAACTTACAGACTGGACAAATACACCATTTTTTATATAAAACATCTTGAATATGCCAAACTTTGACCTATGAACTTGAATGCATGTATAACAAAATAATGGATCCAACACAAAATGCCCGTTTGACAAATGAGACGACACTGTGATATCTATATGCCACCATAAAAAAACTCCCTAATCCCAGCTTACCAGTAGCAAAACAATATGTTTCTCCTCTTCATTTCCCTCTCATATTGTTATGGTGAGGGACATGTAAAACAAAGTAATGAACGGAACACAAAATGTCCGACAGACAAATAGAAGGACACCGATTTCATTTTTTTTTTGTCATTCTGCATTATATGGTGAGGGACATGAAAAGGCAATCCAAAAAAACAACAACACTGTCATAATAAACAAAGCTGATTTTTTTTATTAAAACTTACCAAATATGTGTGCCGTATCCAACCAGGATATCTCCTCTATCATTGGCGAAACACGAGGCATATATTGGCGTAGCAAAGTTCATTTCTCGTAGCAATTCATTTTTACTGTTCCAAACCTAAATATGATACAGATAAACGAGAGTTGTCAGAAAACAAAGCTTGTCTATGGGATAAAACTCACCACCCATGCAAAGATTGAGATTGGAGGCAAACACCAAAACTTAAAGAAACTAAACGCAAAAGTTTAACCTGAGTGTCCACAGACGAGGCCGACGTCATGGCAATTGCTCTCCTGGATATTTGTCCCGCGAGCTAAAAAAGACATTTTCTCTCAACCATTAAAACAATGACATGATACTGAAAAGTGTCTAGCTCAAAGACACCACACAAAGCTGTGGCGGAGGATCGAATCCAGGACCCTCCAATCATGGGCTCGGTGCTCTACCACTAGACCATGCGCTCGACTGATCAAGTAAAAAGATATCATTATATACAACCGACAGATTTTTTAATTTTTATTTTAATGGAGCTTAATGCCATTTTCAATATATTTCAGGTTTTATATGGCATATCCAGTTTTACTGGTGGAGGAAGACCTCAGACTGAGTAGAACCACTGTCCTTCCGCAAGTGCAGTCAAACCTGTGTAAGCGGTCACCTCTATTGAGCAGCCACTTGTCTTAAGCAGCCACATTTGCTGTTTCCCATTTCCAGGCTTTCGGAGCAAATTAACCTGTATTTAGCAACAACCTGTCTTAAAAGGCCACTTTTGCTCCTTCCCTTGATTGACTGCTAAAGACAGGTTTGACTGTAACTGGAAACTTTCCCACATAAAGTTTTTGGAGTGAGCACCAATAGACTTAGAGCGCTCCTCATTAATTCAAACACTTATAAATTATGTGTGTTGCTCACATGTGATATTACTCATCAACCATCATATCTATATAACCAGAGTAACAATTTAACAAGAAAATGATTCAGTGATTAGATAGATATCATTTAAAGTTTCAAAATTTAAAACTGGATGGGGTCTAAATTTGCCGTCAGGTTGGAACGTAAAAACACAAAATAGTTCTGAATTGAGGTTATTACTTAAAGTACACTGATGTCAAGTATTATTAAAATCGAGTCTGTGGTTTCTCAAAAAGTTATAAGAAATTATTGATGCCCAGAAGGATGACAGACAAATATGGACCAGATAGCTGATATGAACCTTAGTCACTTATGTAATCTAAATTTACAAGAGTTGTGCCCCTTTCCATAGTATAAACAATATTAAAGATTTATAAACACTTTTCAGAAAAAAGGGTAAAAAATAATCCTTAATCCTTCTTCTACCCGGGAAGCGGGCTCGAGAGCTCTGAGATGTCTTCGCAATTGTGTAAAAATAAATGAATATATTACATGTATAAGTAAAAATACCTTAACAAATCCATCTTTGCCAGCAGTTAATACGACCTTCATGATAGGACATTTGTCTAATGCAGTTAGCTGTAATAGATAATACATAATCAGATGATTGTTAAACCATAATATTCTTCATAATTCGGATTTTCTGTTTGTTCTCTACTGCAGTTGCTTTAACTTTGAATATTATCAGATCTTCATCTTTTCAAAATGCTTAAGTTTCTAATAAGCAAACTTGTTTGTAAATACATAACTGAATCTGTCATGAAGTGCATTTTAAAATGCATATATGTATAATATGGAGGCACACAGGGACGATCAGTAATTTGGATTGTGCAAAAAATCTGGCTAGAACCATAATCCTTACATAAGTAACTCGCAAACTTTCTTACATAAAATGTTTGAACCAAACTGCACTCAAACCAATTATGTACAACAGTAAAAAGAGACCATTTGGCCACATCATGGAAAATACTAATTTCACTATTAATCAACAATAACTTGTGAATCTTTTCCAAATAGAAATGTAACTATGGCTTGAAATTCAAATTGGTCATTTTTGAAATGGAGTTTATCCCCCTTTTCAACACAAATAGGTTACGTATGGCACCAAGTTATATCAACAGAGATAGATCACAGATGAATCAGAGTGGAGCTTTAGTAGCTGACCAACTTTCTTGCTTTAAATGTTTTAACAGAGATGGACTAAGCCCATAACCTCGGAAGTGAAAGGTCAGTGAATTTGCATCTAAAATGTCTCAACTGTTAACTTTAACTTTTGTACAAAAGGTCCAAATTGGCTTTTAATTTTTCACCTGATTAACCCTGTCACTTGGTCACGCGTTTCTTGAGAAGAAGATTTTAAAAATTATAATTTCTCTAGGTTAAACTGGTATGTCCCCTGGTAGGGTCCTATTTTGACAGTAGGATCATGGCAAGAGCAAATTTGAAAGAACTTCATGTAAGCATGCTTCACACTAAATTTAATGAAAATCTGTCAAGGAGTTTCAGAGAAGAAGAATTGCTGGCAGATGGACAGAAGGAAAGCAATCAGAATAGCCAGTAATATTATGATGAAACCCCCCCCACCCCCGCAAAAAAAAAACACACAAGGAAAATCGGTAAAAATAATATGACCACAGTATCATAGGGAGCTTAGTATTTATGGATACAATGCTGAAGTATAGAGTCGTGGAAACTCGCCTCCATGGAATGGTCCTCATCTTCGGAATGTGTGATCTGTAGAGGCATGACGGTATCTCCACTCGCTATGTTCTGTTCCAAGCTTTTCTGCTTTAGTGATGGAGAAATAAGCTGGAACATAATCAGTCTCCTGTAACAAGAAAATAAGACTAATGTAGTTGATTTATCAGGGTATTTCACGTATGTTATAGTATTTCAAATTGGTGTGATTCTCTTATTAATGTCTTCTAGCTCCTCATTTGTTTTGTTTTTTGACAGACTGGCTGCAACACTACACACAGCTGCATTTTATGATATTTTCTACAAGTAAACTTGGGTCCCGTTATAATGCAGTTCCTGGGATCCACGGATTGAAACTGTGATATATGCAGAATCACGTTATAAATATATCCCAAGGTGTACTGCACTACACTATTTGGGGATACTTTATCTGATCAAAGTACCGAAAAACAAACATAATTTTATGACAATGTGTGATAAATATGCCAGACCATTATTTGTCAATTAAAAGCGATGTTGTTTATAACAATAAGAATTTGTTATCATGTCAGTCTGAATTATCAAGGTGTAATTAATGCACAAATACATGGTCACAGTTTTGAAAAACATAATGAGGTCGCAAACACTTAGCGATTCAGTTAAGATTTTTAATCAATTCATCAATTATTATGCCACGAATTTTTACTAAATCTGGTTGAAAATATCAATTTTTAATTTTTTAGCCATAAAAAAAACAAGTTTTGCATTAAATTGGACCACGTTATAATGGGAACCGAGTGTAATTCCATAGTTAGAAGTTTAGAAGAAGTCTATATGATGAGAGCATAAAAAGAATCCCAACATTTTTGGACACAAACTAAATGAATATTACATGGGTTTGATGATTAGATAGAAAATTCTGTCCCTTAGGGATAAATGTTTTTTCAAAGCCATGAATAGTTCCTTTTCCTGCATACCTATATTGAATACTTATTTTAATTTAATTTATCATTATGTTTTGACCAAGATCACTTTTAAGATGTCAAATAATATAATTTACTTTAAACATTTCTATAAGTCACTATAGATGGTTCCAACGTCACAGTGTAAGAATTTTATCTCAGTCCTAGGGTGAGATACAAATATCTAATCCTAGTAAAAATACAAATATCCTTATCCAGTATGCAAGAAAGGTGTATATTGTATATATATATATATATATTACTACCTACCATCTGGGTCCAGTTCTTGTATTTGCCATAATGCTGACACTAACTATGTTGGCAAACATGCATATGTGACTCGGGAAGGAAGGGAGATAAATCTGAAACAAAAAAGTGGTTCTGTTAATGACACAAAGTAATATAAACAAGAGTTGTCAGAAGACAACAAAGCCTGCTCCTGGGTGTCAAAGTCCAAAAAGGGCCATAACTGTGCCAAAAAGCAACCCAGAATTATGGTTTTTGTCTCTGTGTATTCCACTGATGATGGTGAACACACATGCTAAGTTTCATTCACATCCAATGAGTGGTTGCATAGATATCTGAAACGTAAATGCAAAAGTTTAACCTGGGTGTCTACAGTCTCCGCCGCCGGGGTCATGGCAATAGCTCTCCTTCGACTTCATCCCGGCGAGCTAATAAAAGGTTCTTTGTGATTTGTTTTGTTTTAAAGGGAATATATCAGGAAAAAACGCTTTAATTTTTTTTATTAAGATTGATTAAAAGCATCTCATTATCATTTTATATCAACTGAAACATGACAAAACCAATATTGAAATTGGAGTGGTAAGCTTGAAATGAAATTCCCATTCTAAAAGTTGACAGCATTTAAATACTGCTTGACAAACTTTGCATCGCCATTCGGATTCTGTCTAAGAAAAACAATTTTTATTACGGGTAAATCTGTATAACGGATCAATGTGAAATCAAAATAAAATCACGCGACTCATTTAATACATAACAAAACATGTTGCAATTTCAAATAGAAAATCTATTTTAGTCTAATCTCAGGTGCATAACCTAAGTTGGGAAATCCCTTTTCAATATATAATTCTGACATATTTAAATTGATATCCTTTTGGCAATATGGGATCAGTGAGTATAGGTAGGTAAGATATATTAGGAAAATGTTTTAAGCCAATTTTTCTGATTTTCACAAATCCTGGTATATTCCCTATAAGGGACATTGTCTTAAATTGACAAGAAGTTTTCATCTACAGACAAGCAAAAACTTAAATTTACTTTTTTCTGGAAAAGTTAGTTTTAACTAGAGTTTTATTGGTAAGATTTTATTTTGTTTTATTTGGAACTAAAAATGTCTCCAAGAGACTTTAAAATCATGGGTCTCATTTGATAAGATACGAAATATGCAATTTTAAATGGAAATCTAGTTTAGTCTAACCTTGGCATATAGGCCAAGTTGGGAAATCCCTTTTCAATATATTATTTTGGCATGTTTAAGTAGTTATCCTATGTTATGGCAAGTATACGGGATCAATAAGGTTATAGAGGCATGATATAATAATTTAATTTTTTGAAAAATCCTTTAGTTGGTATTTATGAAGTTAACATAGGTGATAGACTTCTGAATACCTTAATCATCTGAGATAGGTTCACAATGGGTCTTCTTTTCTCACAATCTATATCAATGCTCCAAATTTTGATGAAGTTATCCGTGCCCCCAGAGAGAATGATGCTGCTTGTCTCTTGGATACTGTGACCCACTGTTCCCAAGTGCAGACAACTCTCCAGGCATGTCAGGGCGCCCTCATGTGCCTGTACTGGAACCTCAAGTGTACATACAACAGCTTCACAGAGAATTATCTAAAACAGAATCATTCAATCTCAACCTCTGTTCTGCATTTTCACTAAGAATGATTACCTGGGTAAAGATATTTCATAAAATATCCAAAGCTCTAATATATATATATTTAATTGTATTATATTACCGGTATTGCATTTTAGAATCTTTGACAGGCAAAGTAGCCTATGAAAAATTATAGATAAAATTGAATAAAGTTTTATCACAATGTTGAATGTAAAACTTCAGTGCGATAAAACTTATAAAGAAAGCCTTCTGAAATAGGTGTTAGATCGTTAAAAGAAACACCTAACATCATACAAATTAGAATGAAAATGATAAAAACTATTTTTTGATAATAAACATAATATTATGTGAAGTTTTACTGAAACCATCAGAAATCTTTGTCAATAAAACATCTCTTTATTTTTACAGCTAAATGAAGCTTTATACTATGACTTTAGACACTGGTATTATTCAGCTCATTCAGTAGTGCCGACTATACTATCAATTCCGGAGTTGTGCGATTTAATATCCACCTGACCATAGTCTCTGTGATGATTGATACACAACATTCGTGTCTCACTGTCATTTGTTTCTCACTGTTGAATCAAGTGGTAAAGTTATCATTCACTTGCGAAGATGGGTGTGCCTCGGTACTGGTTAAACATCCAGGATCACAGAAAAGAGTAGTTAGGTTAACTGATCGACTGTTAGTCCACGACGGCTTATAATGACGCTCACTATTCAAATAAACATAAACATGTCAATTATACGTATCAGCAATTTTTAACGTGATAGGTTATACTGTATTAACCTATAGGTTACCTTATATTGTTTTAATTTGATGGAAAGCTAATATATCTGTCAGAACATACCTGTCCATTCTTGAGTCCTGCAAATACCAGATTATCCATGTCCATGCCATCTTCACACATAAACTCCTGTAATTATAATAAGTAAACGATAACAATTTGAAGGATAATATTTTGGTTCTATTTTGGAAAGGGGTTAACTCTGATAAATGTTGAAAGGTCATGGTCCTACTTTGATGGATTTGTTACCATCTGTTACCGCACAGCATGGCCCAGTTGTAGAGCATCAGGCCCAGTTGTAGAGCATCAGGCCCAATTGTAGAGCATCAGGCCCAGGAGTGGAGAGTCTTAGGTTTGATCCTCCGAAACAGCAAAGTGTTGCATTTGTGAGCAAGCATATGCTAAGTACAGGTTCTACCCAGGAAAACTCCGAGCAAGATTTGTCTTAATTGATGTAAAATAAATAATTTTAAAAATAAAAAACACATTTGCTGCTTGGGATTTTCCATTAAAAGTCTGTTCTCCATATCATTTTGCGTATACAATGGCGGAAAAAAAATGGTTTTAGTTAGCAGTTACACTGGTACAGGATGTTTAACTTACTAGAAACTTACTTTCTTGTTACCACATAAATGTTTATTATTTCCTATTGCTGTATAGTTGATCTGATGGCTTTTATACCAATATTATGTTTGCAATGCGACCAATATTCTGGTTTACTAAACCATTTATGTTAACTTAATTTTAGCTGTGATAAATCAAGGACTTATATAGAAAAAGAAAAACAACTCATTGGAGTTTGTGAAAACTCATATGAATATATTCACACAAATATATAATATCTCAGGAAACATCGATTTTAATTATCTTTATGTCCTTTCATCTCGAGAATAAAAATCAAAATAAAATTCTAAACAAAATGATCCATATCCAGCAAATTTGTGTTCAAAATTGTTGACGAAAAAACAACAAACTAATATTGAAAATGTATTTCAAAGAGTAATATTATTAATTCAAGAGAATTTTACATGATCAAAACATAAAATATTTAGGGTTACATATAACTTTCACGCTTCAGGAAAACTTCAGGTGGAACTTGTGGCGCAATGTTACAACAAAGCAAGAGATTGTGGTACCAATTTCAGCTCTGCCCAACTGCAAATGCTTTTTAATTTGAAAATAAAACACAATTGGGCCTATATACAGTTCATTTAAACTGATTGCAGTAACAATATTAATACTGTTCTACAAGTAAAGACGTACCACAGTCACCAGGAGCAAGTTGTTCACCTCCTCATCCTCACAGTTTGGAGTCCAGATTTCCTCGGCTTTACAAGGGTTTGTGACTGTGTTGTACACAAGCACTTAGGAAAGACAGAAAGACAAAAAGGAAGAAAATAAGAATATAAACACAGAGATAAAAAGTAATGCTTGAACTTTAAACAAGACGTGAAACTTTAGGCAATAAATTGCTTAGAAGCTGAAAACTGCAAAAGGAATAAAATGTAGATTTCAGAAATAAAGGTCCAAACAATAGCAGAAAGGGGTAAATAAAAGAAACAAAAGCACCACGTTGGCCCCGTGTGAAATATAGGATACCAGAAAACTAACCTTTCTTTCTGGTAAGAATAGTGTTTATTAATTAACTAACCTCTGCCTCCTGTCAAAACAGTGTGCATTTTGTCCTGGTGGATGTCGTAAGCAAAAGAAGTCAAAACCTGTAAAAGCAATAAAATGTCATCATGGTATAAAAAAGCCACCAATTTTGCAATATCACTGTCACAGATTTAAAACCTCTGACTAGCTGGTTATCAAACTATTTTGCCAATAAATATTGTGAACAAGTTTGATGAAGGCTGAATTAATAGTTGAGTTGAAAAATGGACATTACAATTTAAAGGCCATAACTCGTAATATTATACGATTTTCCTTTTTCTGCACTGAACAATAGTTTTTTATAAGAAAAAGGCTAAAATTTATTTGATTGTTTGACTCCCATTATAACTATAAATTCTGTATTGTCTGTTTTAACTGGTTAAATATCGTATAGATATAAATGTATACATAAAAATTGCTTATTCAGTGTAGAGTATCACATAAACAAAATATTAGGTAAACATTCACCAATAAATTTTTGTTTGTTTGTTAAATATTGGTAAGTCATGGAATTTGTTGAGATTGTACTACAATATAGATACTATATAACCATATAAACAAAAGTTGTCAGAAGACCAACAAAGCTCGCCTCTGGGTGTCTTAGTCCAAAAAGGGCCATATCTGTGTCAAAATGCAAGCCAGAGTTATGGTTCTTATCTCTGTGGGTTCCATTGATGATGGTCAACACACATGCAAAGTTTCATTCATATCCAATCAGTGGTTGCATAGATATCTGAAACTTGTACGCAAAAGTTTAACCTGGGTATCTACAGACGACAACGTTGGTGGGGTCATGACAATAGCTCTCCTTGGACTTGGTCCCGGAAAGCTAAAAATTGTGACCAATGTCTGTGATAGGGACTACATCATAGAAATACTGAAAAACACATCTTACCAAACCACTACCCCCTTGTATGTTTTGTATTCCACTACCCCCTTGTATGTTTTGTATTCCACTACCCCTTTGTATGTTTTGTTTGACTAGCTGTTCTAAAGACATTATTATTTTCAAGATCAACTTGCCATTTGTTACAATGCCGAACAATTGAAGGTCAATTACTGACTATATAATTATATAATACCTGGAATGAAGGCATCGGGTAGATGATGGTCAGGGTGAGACCCGTCACTGGTGAAAACACTCGTACACTGCCATCCTAAAACAATATCAATAACACCATGAAGAAGAACAAAGAAATATTGGTCCTTTACTGGATCACCTTTGTGTTATTGCTGCATGTACACTAAAAAATGTACTGGAGATTTTAAGTAATAATGGTCAGAATTATGCACATAAAAAAGTATCCAGTAAATTTTTCCTTATTAAGGAATTAATATTTTTACTGGACTGTACCAGCAACATAAAATGGGATACATTATTTTTATTCATTTCCTTCTGCCTACATATTACATGTAGGCAGAAGCAAAAAGACATAAACCGAATACTGGAGAAAACAATCATAACCTGAATTCAGATTAATTTGGAACGAATGTACACAGTTCAACAAAATTATGAATAACCTGCAGTCCCTGAATCAAAACAAATTGAGCACACACCACTTTTTGAGTATATTGGAGATTTAAAACATAAATTTTGACCTATATTTTTTTATAAACAATCACATTTACTAAATTGTTAGCCCTCTTACATGGATGTGACATGTATATAAGCTAATTGAACCACCTTACCTCTGTTGAACCAAGGATCCTGTTTGGCTTCAATTTTCCACGACAACAGACAAGTTTCTTGGTCTCAGACTCCACTGGTGCAAACATCTGGTAAAACTGTACAAAACATGAATAGTCGTGTTTCAGATTATATTTGCTATCTGGTAAGCACATTTGAAAGTTTAAATTATGTAATTGTTTCTATTTAGTATAAAGCCAGCATTCTGGATCAGTCTTGATATTACATTGCCAGTTTTCATCCCTCTCATTTTTAGGACAATGATTGACATTCGCAGTGTCAATTAGTTTGTTTTTACAACAAATTGCACTGGGTTAGGGTTAGTTGAAATTATAATACACAGGATATTGTGATTGCGGGAGATTTTGACTCCCGTCTGGGAGTCGCAGGTTTTCTCTTTGATTCCAGGAGACTCCCGCACAATGCTTCACATGTTCACATGTCTCGACTAATACACATGCTTAAACAACAGTTCTATATGTTTATATGACCATTTATTATTCTAGCCATTATAATGAAATTTTGTGAATTCTTCAATAAAATTTAAGTAAGGAAACATTTCTGTGAAATTTTGAACTTAATATTGTTGATTTCATTGCAACCTGCTTTTTAAAGATTTTATCCAACGTAAGAAAGATTAAGATATCATAAACTTTATGGATTCTACAACATAGACTGGTATAATTTTGCATTTTCTGTGGCAGTTTGCTGACCTCTACTTTTAAGGCAGATATACCAGCTTCTTTATACATCAGTCTAGCACATCTGACTATCAATCCAGGGGTCAGGAGTTCAAATCCCTTACTGGCCACAGTCTCCATGATGATATACAACATCGCATTGCATTATCATTCGTCTCTCACCATGATTGATGAGGATAAATTATCAGTAAGTTGTGAAGATGTGCTCGAGTAATGTTTAACATTCAAGGTAATTAAGGTGCTGCACAAATTACTAAATGTTATAATTTCATATTTGCATCATGTTGGTATATAATTAAATTATGGGAGTTAATTAAAATTAATTATTAATCAAAATTGCCATGTCTCCCTTAAGAATGACCTTTTAACCTTTGCTTACCTGGTTGAGGCTGTATATCATGATGTCTTTCTCAGTTCGAAAATAAAATTCTGAGTTGCTCAGCAACGCCAAATGCATGATCTTCTCTCCTATATCAAGTCTCATGAACTGTAAAATGAATAATATTTATCAGGAATTAGACGTTTAATGGTGGAAACAAGAAAATGTCACTGGTAAGTGTCCCATGCCCCGCAAATGGTCTGTGAAAAATAATAATATTAATCAGGAATTAGATGTTTAATGGCTCAAAAAACATGCGTAGATACATAACTGTATAAATGTTACATGTATAGATTTACACAGCTATCATCTCCTTATAATACAAATGTAGCTTGGATATCTTTATGTAGTTGCTGTTTTTGTTGTTGTATGGTGTTTAGCGTCGCTTTCAACAATTTTTCAGTCATATCGCGACGGTGTCTACTTGAGACAGTTTTCTAAGCGCTGTCACACTGGAGTATAATGCCGCAGACACATGGTATGATACCCCACCCAGTCACATTATACTGACACCGGGCCGACCAGACCTAGAACTCTCCTCTAAATGCTGAGCGTCAAGCGAGGAAGCTTCTAGTACCATTTTTAAAGTCTTTGGTATGATCCGGCCGGGGATTGAACCCACAACCTTCCGCATGCAAGGCGGACGCTCTACCACTAGACCACGCTGCGGTCTCTTTATGAAGTTACCCATGGTAATCTTTTTGAGGTAGACAGTTATCAAGGTGATGGGAATGATCAAGAGAAGTGCATGAACGAAAAATGAGACAAGAATTGCAATTTTTTTCAAAATTTTGTAACTAAATTATGAGATATACACTATTGTATTATTCAGTACAATAAATCATAAATGCTATTGCATTAAGTTTTTAGTCAATCATATAACACTCCCTCCTTTTAATCAATTTGAAAGTATGCCATTTTACCCATGACCTCCAGAACCTATTGGGTAAATGACTCATGCCAAAAATTATCTGGTACTCTGCCATTTTCAACATGTAACAGGATTGTAATTATGGAATAAATTGTCCTGGTGGACCTCAAATTGAATCGAGTAGAATCATTGTCCTAATTAGACAAGTAGCTAGTGGTAGTGACGAGATATAACATACAATTTGTAGACTGTCCATTCTCCAGATACGGACAGTGCCATCATGAGAGCTGGAAAACAGCAGTGTGTCCTTTTTATGGGGCTCCAAACCTAAAACAAGCAATTATAGAGCTCTGAATTTACAATTCAAAGCAACAATATTAGCTGATGTTACTTATTGTTTACTACAATATCAAATTTATGATTTTATTTATAATAAAAATCGACATTACATTTTTCTTGTATAATTGTAGCCGGGGATGGAAAGTATGAATAACAACTATTCCATGGTTCTTTTTAATTATTTGCAGAGTAATTTACAGGATATTCAAGGTTATAGAGGCTGTAATATATAATAAAACATTCAAATACACATTAAAACAAAAAGAACATTACACAATATTTCACAATACAAATTACAGTATTTCACTATTAACGCGGCTTTTTAAAATAAATAAAAACAATATTAGATCTTACCAGGATATTCGATCAATAAATATAAAACTTTGCAATTTTATAATAAATGCCTGGAGATTATAGATATACTATTTGGATGGATTCAAGTGCCTTTGTCTATTCTAGATAAAGAATGCTGTAGATTGTTAGTTTGGGGATAAGGGTATGCATGCAGTGCTGGGTGTGGCCTAACTTGCATTACTCACTTGTCAATTAATGTCACTCCCAAACTAATTACTAACTCACATCGCTCACTTGCCAATCTGTCATTCCCAAGCTAACTCAGTTCACATATATACAAAACAAAACATGTACAATAAGCCAGTTTGGGTTTACTGTTTTTGTACTATACAAGTAATTAATTGTTTCCCAATACTTTACAGTTAGGATGTACCTGTATGAATTTCATGTATAAAATGATGAGATAATTATAGGTTAAGACAGTGTTGTCTCCCTTGAACCATAAATTGCTGGAACTATAAAAAAATGAATAAGCAGCAATGGGTGACAAAATATTAAAATGCAGAAATTAAAACCAATACATGGTTTGTACAGACCTTAGTGAAATAAATTCAAGCCCTTTTCCAATTTTCACAGATATCTTCATATATTTTACTGGGAAACATCTACTTAAAACATACCTTACTGTTACACTGTAGATGCAGAGGTATAAATTTATTTGGCTGTTTTATCTGTGTTAAGTTTATATTGAAAAACATCAAATGAGATCATAATGACAAAAAAAGTAATCGTATCTCTAAAATACAAATGTTACTTATTTTATAGCTTTCAAGAAGGCTCTGGACAAATATCAGGACTTTTTCTCAAAATCCCAACACTTTTCCAGGACTTTTATCATTGATTCAAAACTCACATAAGCAGTTTTCAAGCACTCAACCCAAATTCAAGCACTTTATAAGGTCTGTCTAAACCCTGCCATATAAACAGATCATTTTGCCATAACTGTTATTTTGGAAGACATATTATCTCATCTTGTACAAAATTTGTGACCAGATTATGTTTAAGATAATATTGAGATATTGAAGTATACATAGTTTTAATGAAGGTGACACTTACTTGTGACAGGCCCATGGTGTCCAAGAAAGACATGAAGAAGGTTGAACACTGTGCCATTGAACAACTGAAGCAATAAAAGAGTTGTTGAATCTTGTTTGTATAATACTGTGCTAAAGAAATGTCTCTTACTTTTATAGTAACATTCAGAAACATTATGTCATTGCTTGGAATGAAATGCAATTAAAGAGTCTGAGAAAACACACGAGGGACGGCTTACTAAATTGAATTAACCATTTTATCAATATTACAATACACAGTATGCAAAAATGCAATACACAGGAGAACTTTTTGCCACAACTTCAATACAAAGTATGGGTTATAGATGCTCTTTTTCATCCCATTCCTCAGTAATTCCAATATATACAATGGTAAAAATGTTCACTTGTGTTTTATTTGTCCAACTGAAAAAAATCATTAGATTCAGAATTTTCACATGCAAAAATTAAATGAAAAGTACAAACACACATTTATCATATGACCAGGTCCACATTCAATAATAATTTTCACCATTACCTCATTAACATGTTTTGAGCATTTACACATCAGTTAGTTACAAATGGCATAAATCTATTATGTAATAATCGTAACAAAAAGTAGATAATTTGGTTTCAACCTTCCTTTATAATAATCAGCAGTGAAATGTTAGCTACTTTTACCTTTATTTTCCCATCGGCTCCACCAGTTACCAGATAGTCATTTTGTGGATAATAGCAGCAACTGAAAGAACATTATAAGATACTTTGTTAAATAAATGTATAAAGCTGGGCGGTGGTGCAGTGTTAGAGTGTTGGCCGTTCTTGCTAGAGGATGTGGTCTCAATCCCCAGCTCAACCCAATAGCCTTTCAAACATTAACACTTAGTGCTGGTTCTACACAGGATGTGGTCTAGATCCCCAGCTCAACCCAATAGCCTCTCAAACATCAACACTTAGTGCTGGTTCTACACAGGATGTGGTCTCGATCCCCAGCTCAACCCAATAGCCTCTCAAACATTAACACTTAGTGCTGGTTCTACACAGGATGTGGTCTCGATCCCCAGCTCAACCCAATAGCCTCTCAAACATTAACACTTAGTGCTGGTTCTACACAGGATGTGGTCTCGATCCCCAGCTCAACCCAATAGCCTCTCAAACATTAACACTTAGTGCTGGTTCTACACAGGATGTGGTCTCGATCCCCAGCTCAACCCAAAAGCCTCTCAAACATTAACACTTAGTGCTGGTTCTACACAGGATGTGGTCTCGATCCCCAGCTCAACCCAATAGCCTCTCAAACATCAACACTTAGTGCTGGTTCTACACAGGATGTGGTCTCGATCCCCAGCTCAACCCAATAGCCTCTCAAACATTAACACTTAGTGCTGGTTCTACACAGGATGTGGTCTCGATCCCCAGCTCAACCCAATAGCCTCTCAAACTTTAACACTTAGTGCTGGTTCTACACAGGATGTGGTCTCGATCCCCAGCTCAACCCAATAGCCTCTCAAACATTAACACTTAGTGCTGGTTCTACACAGGATGTGGTCTCGATCCCCAGCTCAACCCAAAAGCCTCTCAAACATTAACACTTAGTGCTGGTTCTACACAGGATGTGGTCTCGATCCCCAGCTCAACCCAATAGCCTCTCAAACATCAACACTTAGTGCTGGTTCTACACAGGATGTGGTCTCGATCCCCAGCTCAACCCAATAGCCTCTCAAACATCAACACTAAGTGCTGGTTCTACACAGGAAGCTCGAGAGCTGTTTTGTAAACTCAGATCTTACTTTGCAATCAAGCCAAAACAAATTAGTATAAACTAAACAAATATATTACGAATAACTTGTCATGAAGTATCAACATATGTGTTGAAAAGTGAAACAGCAGTTATGCAGCATCCTCGTTCCCTCAGTAATCAAGCATATTTGAGGCTGGTGCAAACTTCCAGAAACAGAATATCACAGATAGAATATAGAGGCACATGACCAAGATTGTCTCCATCATAGAACACAATGTTGTATCACTGGTTTCTTAATTAAGGAACACCAAAATGTTTATACTTTTTTTTTGTATAATTTGGTTATCTTGCGTCAAACTAACCATTTCAAAGGGCCGTCATGTCGGTTTGGGAGCCGGTGCATTTGTTTTCTTGTCTGAAATGGAAGACATATTTTTTCATTTTAAAAATTTATCTGAAAGAGTTATATAACAAAATAGGGAAATAGTATGCACACAGTGGGTAGACTGTTGGCTGCTTAAGCCAGAGATGATGGGTATGGTCACACACTCGACCTAATGGACATAAAATAACGGTCATGACGTCATGTCAGCAACAATAAATCACACCTAAAACAATTCAAATGAGATTACTATTCAGTCATCAGAAATGATGTTTTTTGTGGTTTTCTCTCATATATATTTAGTAAAGTAGGTCCCACCCCCATTGAATGCCAAACCGTGAGCCCCAGAGACATGAAATTCACAATTTTTATAAAGGATCCATATTTGTCAATAATGATGCTCACTACTTCTGATAATAAGATGAAGATTTTTAAAGTTTACCATGAATTTGACTGTTTTGGCCCCGCCCCGCCTCTAAGGCCCCTGTGGAGATGGGGACCATGAAATTAACGTAGGTATTACTGTCATGCCAGCAACAACAAATCACACCAAAAAACATTTATAGAATTCTATTAAGAAATAAATGTTTTTTGTTATTTTCTCTTATATAAATTTAGAAAGTAGGCCCCACCCCCAGGACCAAACAGTGATACCAATGTGCATGAAATTCATAATTTTTATTAAGGACCCATAGGCATCAATAATAATGCTCACAGTACGATGCACAACAACAGACAAAAGGCAATCGCAAAAGGTCCCTTGAGACAAAATCCCAGGTGACCTAATAACACCAAATCAAAATGAAATACCATATCATGATATTTGTCCAATAACTTTGCTTGCGAAATCTAACTTAAAATTGTTGACACCGCTGCTGTCAGAAAAATAAAACTTTTTTTTTCATTCGAAAACACAAAACCGTGGTACCTTAAAGTTAAGGACGCAAATTCCATTTCCATGCAAAGCAAACATCTGATTATTTTGCTTGTCAGTCTGTATGTCACGAATCCACTGAAAACATAAAACAACTTAAGTTACTGCCTAATCCCATATATACAATAATGTAAAGCAACATATATTCTCTTTAACTTCCACTTTAACCCTTTACTTCATATAGATGCCTTTGGAAACCTTTTATATAGAAGGCTTTTGAATTATTGGGTGAATTATGTTTATATTAACTGACAGAGTGGAAAACAGTGCAGGAAGTGTTCAGATTACTCGTTACGAGCAATCTGAACTCTTCCTGCACTGTTTTCAAAGGCCTTCTGATACTGGTGCGGGAAAACGCGTATCTGTGAGGTAAAGGGTTAAGCTATCTTCAAAAAGGGAAGTCCATGTGATTGTTACTGATCATTTAATTTTAATACCTGTCTTTATTGTAAACCTTTTGTGTCCTTTATTGTCTTCTCTTTTAGCTGACTGAGCTGTCAAAACATTGCTACAAATCGACAGAATTGCCTTCCTTTATGCACGAAATTGATGTACATATAAAAAACCATAGAAATTTTGTCTTAACTATAGAGGTCAAACCCAAGGTCATTTGAAAGACAGCTGTACTGGCTTTTAGAAATAGTAATAGTCAATTCTAGGACAAACAGTTCCTAACAAACAGCTAAAAACAAAAACTGTGCATTATGTAGATCAAGTATCTGGAGAGGTCAAGGTCATCCAGCTAAATTCTGCGTTATTACTATAATCCATCTTTGGTGACTATCAGAAACTGTCAAAACATTGCTACAAATCGACAGAATTGCCTTCCTTTATGCACGAAATTGATGTACATATAAAGACCATAGAAATTTTGTCTTAACTATAGAGGTCAAACCCAAGGTCATTTGAAAGACAGCTGTACTGGCTTTTAGAAATAGTAATAGTCAATTCTAGGACAAACAGTTCCTAACAAACAGCTACAAACAAAAACTGTGCATTATGTAGATTAAGTATCTGGAGAGGTCAAGGTCATCCAACTAAATTCTGCGCTATTACTATAATCCATCTTTGGTGACTGGGGGAAATAGTTTCAAAGAACAAGAGTTGTCAGAAGACAAAGCTCGCCTCTGGGTGTCTAAGTCCAAAAGGGCCATAACTGTGCCAAAATGCAATCCAGAGTTATGGTTCTTGTCTGTGTGTGCTCCATTGATGATGGTGAATACACATGCGAAGTTTCATTCACATCCAATCAGTGGTTGCATAGATATCTTAAACTTAAATGCAAAGGTTTAACCTGGGTGTCTACAGACGCCGACGCCACCGGGGTTATGGCAATAGCTCTCTTTGGACTTCGTCCCGGCAAGCTAAAAAGACTTTAAATGCAAAAACTAAACATTTTAAATGCCAAATTAATTATTCTTGAAATTCAAGGTCATGTGAAAAAGAGCTGCATGGTGCTGAGCAGTGAACACTATGGACCAAACTTAAGTGTCTCTAGTTCTAAGAGTTTTTAACAAACAGAACTACACACAAAACTTTAATGGAGAATTGTGACACCTGGTCCACTTGACAGCATCCTCAGGAAAGTAACACCAATTTATCTTTGAAAAGGCAAGGACAAAAACTATAAGAATAGAGTATGGGATACATGAATAAATTCTGAATTATAGAGCTTTTTAAACAGCTTTTTATCAATTAATCAATAAATCTAGTTAAAAAAAATATATTTGAGCCTTCAAGTGGCATTTAAGGCCATAATATATTAATTCCTAGATTTTCATTCAAATTTGTTTCAAAATGGATCAAACAGTTTAAAACATGGTGCAGTTTTGGCAAATTATATTTCATGTTGTCTATTTTTATTTTTTTTTTCACAAATGAAATATGCAAGAACAGGTGAAGAAAAAGCAGGGGAAGGTGGTGATGAAGATCTAGGAATTAATTTATTATGGCCTTAAGCTTTGATTGATATATAATCTATTCAGAATGCGCAAGCAACTGAACATAAAGATGAAATATTACCTCATTACGTGTCAAATCTGTGAAGAATCTTCTGCCTGGTACAACAGAGGCTGCATGCTGAAAAGGCAGATTTGGTGTTTTAACATTTATATGTAATATAAAGTATTTTATGTATGCATATTTGTGTTCTGATCTGGCCAGGAAAAGATTACAAAATGGCATCCCACATTTTCACATATTATTTACTGGTTCCCTGGCAAAGAACACTTGGCCCAAATAAAAACTGTGTGGTAACCAGTCAGTTTCTCAGTTCTAACCGTATTCCCAAGGAAACTTGATGTGGCATTTTATCAACTCGCCAATTTTATTTTTTACCAACCAACACCCTAATTCCTTATGAACTCCTTTCTAGTTTAATTCTATTCTAGTCTTAGTTTATATATAGTTTAGGCAGATCAGAATATACATGTTTGTCATGCTCAATATTTTGTATCTGGCGGTGAATTAATGCTTTCAATATTAGAGTTGTCCAAAGGCGTCTTTATGAAGTAAAGGGTTAAGGTTAACTAATCGTCTGTTATAGCCCTCAATGGCTTAAAAATTAAGCTTAATATTCAAATAAACAATCAAATCAAAAAGCTGAAACAATAACTGACTCAACACATATTTAGATCTCAAACAAACACTAAGACATTCTATAGTTTCTAGACGTCACCAATAAAATCAGTTAAACAAAACACTGGTAAAATAAATAATGCTGTAATTATTGACAGAAAATGTGGACAAAATATAAACAAAAGTATTTTTAATGAATGCTTTATTAGTGAAACTAGATGGCTCTGACAACTAAATTCATTTTGCCAAGTGATAATATCAGACCATACCTCTGATCCCTGTATTTTCCATTCCTCCAGAATTCCAATCCCTCCAGCATACACTTCATCATCCTCCTTATTGTATATCAAACTGAAAATACATCAAAATCGAATGTTTTATAATGTCAGAGCACATTCAAGAAAGTGAAATGATAACAATTCCTACATTTTAACACTGGATATAATATACAGACCCTGGAAAGTGTTATCGGTAATAATTCCATGGACATCTGCCACTTTCATACTATGGAATAAAATGTAAAATGAATTGTTTTCAAAGAAAATTCTTAAAAATTGTTTCTAAAATAAATACTGCAGTTTGATATCCAGTCTTGAACACATTTCCTTTCAGAAAATACAACAAAAGCTTTTATTCTTGTATACCAGACAGATTTTTTATGCTACAACCCCTTTTCGCACTAATCCTGCCCTCGTTGCGCTTTATAGCAGGCATAATGTTATTAGACTTATTCATTCAAAAATACCTTGCAATTTGCCATATTTATTCTTAACAAGAAAATATCTGTGGAACCGATGGATGCACCCCAAGTGAGTGTTTGACTCTGTACCGGCTACTTGGTTGAAAAATACCAAACTGCATAGCAGGAACAACATGTGAATCTGCACTTCACAGAACTCATTCGCATTGAACCGGAACAAAATGACAATATGCACAGGTCCTAGCTAGGTAGAGAAATAGTGCGGACAAGAATTTGGTCACAGACAAAATCAAAATGCCAAAACTCCGTGAAAAATCATCAAACTGGAACACAAAGACAATATGCGCATCTGCACTTGGTAATGATGCATCCTAGTAAGACTCATAAAATTCCAACATGGGGTTGTAGAGAAACAGCGCGGACAAGAACTTGGTCACAAACAGAATCAAAGGGCCATAACTCCGTGAAAAATCATCAAACCAGAACAAAAAGACAATATGCACATCTGCACTTGGTAATGCATCCTAATAAGTTTCAAAAAATTCCAACCAGAGGTTGTAGAGAAATAGCCCGGACAAGGACAGATGCACGCACAGACAGACGAAGCGGTGACTATATGCTTCCCCCTTTTGGGGGAGCATAATAAAAACTATGGTATCCTTGCCCTACTAATCTTAAAAAAATGAACAGAAATGGGACAGAAATTTTCATAAGCACCTCAAGCCAATGAAAGATACCTATGTTCTCTTCCTGTCATTAAAAGTAGAATGGTACAAAGTATGTCTTTTAACTTATTGGTATTCCAGTTTCCACTCATATCAAAACAATTTTAGAACAGGCAGGTACCACAGTGGATAGTGTTGGGTGACTAACAAGCGAGGTAGAAATTTGATCCCAGGCTCAACCTAATGGCCTCATACAAACAACGCTCAGAATTGGTTTTAGACATGAAATGGATTTGACAGCTGTTTATATAAACTTTCTTCACAATCAAACTAAAAATGAATTAATCTATAAACAAATACATTCAAGTCTCATTATAACGCGGTAGCCAGGATCCAGGGAATGAAACCAGGATATACGGAACCGCGTTATAAATATCCCATGGTGCACTGCGCTATATTATTTGGTAATACTGTTTCCTGACCTTTGTTTGTCAGCATTAATTAATTGACAATACGGACAACAATGAATCGGGTTGAAAATATCAAATTTAAATTTGGGAGCCATAGAAAAAACGCATTATAACGAATTTCGCGTTATATCGGACCGCTTTATAACGGGACACGAGTGTACTACAATACTACAATTACACTTTTTATATTTTAACATAATCAGGGCGATTATTTATTATTTTGTAGCTTGTATTGCCATTGACTTTTTATTATAATTCAGTTAACGCTGAATTAATTGTTCATTGAATTAAAAGTCAACTACTCATCAAGTTGACTGTTTCCTGGTGATTAATTTCTTCTATTGAAAGTGTATTTTTCCCTATTAAGAAATAAGATTTAGACTTTATACCAAAGAATAGTTGTCAGGCATGGTATACTGTGAACTTCTACAAAATTTCTATTAGAATCGGTGAAGACTCGCAGAGTGAGGTCTGAACAGAATGCAAGGTACACACGGTGCTTGGACACATATGTTATACTGGTGATTTCACTTTCTGTCTCAAATCTGGAAAATATTAAATAGGAATAAATTAAATATGGGTGTTAATATAAATACAGTCTAACCTGTATTAACCAGTCAGTCAAGGGAAGGAGCAAACGTCAGGTTGTTGCTTAAAACAGGTTAATTTAGCAAATGTGGCTACTTAAGACAAGTGGCTGTTTATAAAGGTTTGACTGTAAATATTGATAACAGTAACTGACAAGAAGCCCAATAGGGATGGTATCGCTCTACTGTTCATTATAATACAATTTGACCACTATAAGAAATAGTTTCAGTTTCTTTAGAATTTCGACAGAAGTTAACTTTTTTCTCATAATTCTTGTCTGATTTGACCAGTTCAAAAACTCATCCATGCTTTTTATGGTCAATAGCATTTTGACCAAGTTTGATCTCAATCTGATGTAAATTAAAGGTGTCTGTCTCTATATGGCAAAAATCAGATTTTTTCCATTAATCAAGGGAGAATCACGGGACACAACTCTCTCCATTCTGGTTCAATATATTTGGTTTGTCGAATCTTTCACTTTAATATCACATTCCTAGTTGAATTTTAACCCAATCTGATGCAAACTAAAGCTACTACAGTGTTTACAAGGCAAAATCCTGCATTTTTCAATTAATCAAGGGTAATTAATTGTCCTAAATAGCTAGTTCAAGAATGGTCAGAACTTTCAGTGTCAGTAATATTCTGACCAAGTCTGGTCACATTCAGATAAAAAATGAAGGTGCTACAGTGTTTTTTACGAGACAAAAGTCAGCATTTTCACTTAAATCAAGGGCCATAACTCTGTCCATTTAGGTCCAACATAGCCAGTCCATGATTTTTTTCCAAGCTTTCATGGATTTAAACATCCTGACTAAATTTGGTCAGAACTCGATACCTACTAAAATGTTTTACAAGAAAAATTAATGGATGGAAAAATTAGTGGAAGGAAAGGCTAGAGACAAATTATAATGACATAAGCCCATCTGGCTTTTGGCCAATAGAGCTAATACATTAAATATAGATCAACAGTAACTAATAAAAGAAGTAATGATGTCAAACATTTTTAAATATAATACATGTACTCTGTTTTATTTCTCAGTTTTGTATTTGTAATTATTAAATAAATTTCCATGGTGTCCAACAATACTTACACCACATGTTTACAAATGCCGTCCCTGTTCTTCGACTCAAGTGTCCATACTTTGACACTCTGTACAGCCCCCTTGTTGTAATGAGCCGTAAAGATTTCTCCCAGTTTAGAAGAAGCATGAACCACACATCGTAACAAGCTTGGGTGACGTAATGTATGCAACAACTGCAGAAAAGAAAAAACAAAAACATAGCAATAACATTATCATAAACATTGTGACTCAGTGGAGGGATTTGGAAACACTGTTGTCTAGCATCTTCAATAAAATCTTCAACAACTCTCAGGTATCTGCAAATGGGTTTGAACAAAGAGACTCAAAACAATCTCGCCATTTCATGTCAAAAGACTAAATCCATAAAATATCAAACAAATTGAAAGTGTGACCTTGACCTTTAAGGAAAGGTTCTGGGTCTTACATGTGACACTTCATCATGACATGTTGATCAACTCAGCCAAGTGCTTTTGAAATTCATCCGTAGGTGACAAAGTTATAAACCAGACATGAAATCTCAAACAGACTGAAAGTGTTGTCAAACAAAGTTAAATTGTGACCTTGACCTTTGAAGTGGAAGTCTGGTTTTACACACGACACGTTGTCATGTTATATTGATTTTGTAGCAGGTATTTATACAATCCATCTATGCATGACAAAGTTACAGGCCAGACACGAAATCTCACACAGACTAAAAGTGTTGTCGAGCAAAGTTAAATTGTGACCTCGACCTTTGAAGTGGAAGTCTGGTTTTACACACGACACGTTGTCATGTTATATTGATTTTGTAGCAGGTATTTATACAATCCATCTATGCATGACAAAGTTACAGGCCAGACACGAAATCTCACACAGACTGAAAGTATTGTCAAACAAAGATAAATTGTGACCTTGACCTTTGAAGTGGGAGTCTGGTTGTTACACAAGACGCGTTGTAATGTTATATTGATCATTTGTAGCAGGTATTTATACAATCCAGTTATGCATGACAAAGTTACAGGTCGGTCATGAAATCTCACACAGACTAAAAGTGTTGTCAAACAAACTCAAAGTGTGACCTTGACCTTTGAGGTACGGATGTGGGTCTTACTCGCGACACGTCATCATGTTATGTTGATCATTTGTAGCAAGTATTAACAAAATCCATCTAAGCATGACAAAGTTACAGGCCGGACACGAAATCTCAATATGATGTGTAATTGCTTATGAAACAATTATCAAACACAATAGTGTATTTAAAAATTCTCCCCCCCCAACCCCCTTTTGACAAATGTGTCGCCACCTGGGGTGTTTATTCGGGGGGAATACGTCTAATCAAAATAGAATCCGTAAAAACAAGGAAAATTAAATGATTTATTATGTCTCACCTGAGGACCAATATCGAGAGTTATCCCTTCATCAAACTTTTCGGAAGCGCTGATTTTGTTTAAGATGTCCTCTTTCAACACTTTACAGGATTTCAGCTTGTCCCATCTTGCTCCTTAATAACAGTTAAAAACACCAAAATGATGACGGACAACAAAAGTTGTAAAATATAAAAATATCGTTTTTGCATATCATAATCAAGTCCTTTAAAGGTTTAATTAAATCAAGTCGGCAATAGTGAAGTGGAAAAAGTATTGGCTGGCCTACTCATGCTTATTACAGTCTCTATGACGGTCTTCCCATGATTTGTCTTTACATTTTACATAATAAAGAAAGTAACAAAACCAAAGTAGGGGAACATGAATTATTATTTCTTTTTAGTAGAATGAAATAAAATGAAATGAAATAAGTATATTTTGAAGATGTTACTATTTAAAATTACTATTTCAAAGAGAAAAATTAGAGACTTAGCTAGTTGACTAGTAAGGTTACCTTTAGCATCTGTGAAACTAAGTACAGTACACACATTTATTCTGGCTTATATAGCCAACATAGACAAAGTATCACAGAAAAAGCATGCAACATGAAATTTACCTGAGAGAGTATAGTTAAACTAATTCATTGTAGCCTTGCACTTTTTAAGAAACACACTTTCATATGTAATGACAAATTATATTATACACTTAAGGCCATTATAAATTGATTATCAATTGCTAGATTAGGAGGGCGGGAGAATTTTATTTTTTATTTTTATTTTCAAAATTGTTGATGTTTCATTTTTAATTTTTTTTTTTTTTTTATGATAATAAAAAAGGTCGGGGCTGCATGAAAATTAAGGGGAGGGTGGGGATGATAATCTAGCAATTAATTTATTATGGCCTAAACATATTTATAATGAAACAGAAAGAGAATATTGAAATCTGTATGAAATAAGAACAATAATTAATTATAGTCATTTCTTTATTTGACCTTTAAATGTCCAACATGTCTAGTGGACAGTTTATGCTAGCACAACAAGAAGTATATATCTAAGGTAATGCATACCATTAAGGTAGCAAAATGTATCAAAGTGTATTGATAAAACTTCATAATTATAAATAGAGAATAATGATTTACTCATAAAAGCTCTGAGCTTTCTTCACAATCAAGCTAAAATAAATTAGTATATGTCTAGGTTTTTTTTCTAACCTTCCCCTCAAAATTACTTTCTATAGATCCCATTTTGTTTTGATTGCATTTGTAGGCTTTTTATTGTTAAGTACACTTCACTTACCTATAGGGTTATTTGGTTTAACCAACTGACCCATTACATTTCATCACAGTTTATCTCTCATCTGAAATGGAAATTAAGTATGACGGGGGTAAGGATTGACAAAAAAATACTTGTTCTTAGGGTTACCAGATCGACCCTAAAATTGAGTCCCAACCCTAGCATTTTTTTTTTTTTTTTAATATTAATGTCGAAAAAACTGCAAAACAAATCTGCTTAATGTGTCAAGAAAATTATATTTGTATTCTTCTTTATTGACCTTGCTATCATAATTGTTTATTTTATAGGACAGAAAAACAAATTTAAATCAATTTGTAATAGTTTTTCTCCACAAAAATTAGAAAAAATATAGAAGAGAAAAAAATGCCTTCCTACCTACCCTATTTTTTTGGTCAGTTAACACTAAACCCATGTATTATTTCATAACCATAACAGATTGTATTACTTTCTTAAAAGGATTATATTGGCATATTACTGTCAATTTGCTGTCCTAATTACACACGTAAAGCATGAAGATACACTTACAACATAGAGATATATGTGTCTAAAGTGTCTCATTGCATGACCTCTTTGGTTTCTGAAGCCATGTTTTTGATTTTGTTTACATTTGCCATTTTTAACGAACCGCTTTCGTGTTTCCGATAACATCAGATAACATCGTGAAGACTCGTTCCCGATCTCATTTTCGAGGCTTTGTTCGGGAAGTTTACGGAGTTCAATGTAAACATTGCGCAATACTTTATTTTTGGCCAATATTAAATTACTGTTAATTTGATAACTTTCAAGTAAATAAAGGTTATACATCAATACATAAGCATAATTTTGTGCACACTGCATACAGGAAAAGTCTGTATTAACAGCGTGTTTGTGTTACTTGCTAATATAATCTCTTTAATGAAATGAAATACTGTACAATGTACACATGGCAAATTATTGGAAAGTAAGGTTCTGTGAATAAATTCATGAAAAACACACAGAAACTGTCAATCTCAGTTTGCTGCTGGTGAGCCTACACATATAAAATCAGGTACACAATTGATGTAAAAGGTAAACAGGACAAGAAAATATATGCAGCTAGTCCAGGACTCAAACCTGGGTGCTTCAACTGACGGCAAATGCTCTACCGACTGAGGTAGCCAGACTGCTTACATAAATTTCACCTTGTTTATAAATATAGATTACTTTCACACTATGATATTTTACAAATCTGAGTTCAGTGCTGGTGAACCTACAAATTTGGACTTGGGTACACAATTCATATAAATCTGAGTTTACTGCTGGGGAACCTACAAACCTGGACTCGGGTATGCAATTTATGTTTATCTTATATTACTGCTGGTGAACCTACAAATTTGGAATCATGTACACAAGTAACACAAATCAGAGTTCACTGTAGGTGAACCGAAAAATATGGACTCGGACCTACACAATTTATACAAATCTGATTTCAACAACATGTTTTGTACAATTTCTATATTAATTTTTTACTTTAGCACATATTATAGCAGAGACAAAATAATATATAATTGACCTTTATGCTTGAAGCCTTCATTCCTTAAATACCAGCACACTGCATTAGCAGTGACTTTATTTACATATTTGTATGATTATAACATAGTGACAGCCACTACCAAACTACCAAAGTAACTGTACAAAAATAAGAGCCATAGCAATCAAAGGACAACCAAATATTTGCATAGAATAATCATGACTTTTTTACAAATATTTTGGACCAAGGGGCTCAGACCAACGACCTTAGCGACGAGAAGTGATGTGGGATATGGTACCATGCACTCGGCCATGGAGGATTTCAACAAGATTGGAACAGTCTCATTATTCAACAAGTTGATAGTGTCAGAAACATACACAATTTTGAAAACAGCAATTGTCACCACTCACACATTAAAATCAATGTCCCACAACCACACTGAAATACCTTTTTTTTAATTCAAAAGCTCATCTAGTGCTTATGCTATTTGTCTTTCAGTGGTCAACACACATACAATTTTGGGATGTTTAAGCATTGAAATACGTGAACTGGCGTAGCTTCCTACAGGCACTGTAGAAATGTGTCTAAAGATTTTTCCAAGAAATTGGAAAATAAAAATGCCAAAAAATGCAAGTGGGGAAGGGGTAAACTATAAGCATTGAAATCATGATAGAAAATGTTATTTTGTTGTTCCTTGTATTAATATAAACATACCTTGAAACATAACATTAATTATAAAAATAATGGGTGGGGCATGGACCCCCCCCCTCCCCCCCCCCCCTGAAACCTACACAAACTATGCATCTGGTCTGAATAAAGCATTGCAGTGGTGAGTGGTTTATTTCAAGTAGTAATTTGATAAAAATGCTCATGTATACTTTAACATTTGTAAAATAAGTCTTGCGTACAAATTTAAGGGTAAATTGATCATTTCAAGAAAAACTTATCTGGGGAGTCCCATGCTATCAAAATTCGCGAAAATGTATTGCAAATTACTGTCGACTGCAATGCTTTCTCAAAACTATGAACTTCTCATTATGTCTATATAATTTCTTATCAATATATTGTAATCACAAAAGTGTACGTTCATTGAAAGCTATAAATACTGTAAAATCAACTGACAATGTTTTACAAATTTGCATGTTACTGCCCTGCAACATCTCGCGCCTCTTGCAGTCACTCTTTATGACGTCATAATACACATTCGGAATATTTAATCGGGTCAGATGTTTCGCCGCCATTTGCAAGACGCCATTTGCTTTTCTTCAAAACAAACTTCATGTCTTAGTTTAGTTTTGTATATATTTAAATATTACAACTGTTATAAATAACTCTCGATGTCGTATTTTGCAATTCGATACAAGTGTTGAAGTAAAATTGGAATAACTCATCATTTGTCGTGATGGAAGAGGTGCGATACATTTGATTACATGGAAACGTAACAAAAATGTTTTATTGCTTATTGGAAGATTTTTTTTGGTTACGTTTCCGTGTGCATTAAATATTTTTCAGGCAAATATATGAATTGCTGCAATGTTTTTTTTGTTTATCTGCTGTTGAGTTCGCCACAAACTTGTTCGAACATCGACTCAAAATTATTATGTTAAACTGATAAAGTTTTTATCAATCATGAACAGAATCTTACCGAATTTGTCCATCAGAAAGCTACTGAGAGACGAACATTTTACATCTGCTTTTATAATAATGGTTAACAATTATCTTATTATAACAACCATTTTATGTAGAAGTGGAGTACAAAGAGATATATTTAAAATGACCATGGTCACCCGAGTGCTAACCCGGTATTTCGTTGTTTAACTTCCTACAGTCGGTGCACTTCAATCATGTCACTATAAAATCTAGAAATAATGTTACTACCTTTGATTGCCTTTGTACATTAAATGGGAATGGATGTTTCTGTATTGAAGCTATATAAAGGTAGCTCAACAGTGAGGACTGCAGCGTGGTCTAGTGGTAGAGCGTCCGCCTCGCATGCGGAAGATTGTGGGTTCAATCCCTGGCCGGGTCATACCAAAGACTTTAAAAATGGTACTAGAAGCTTCCTCGCTTGACGCTCTGCATTTAGAGGAGAGTTCTAGGTCTGGTCGGCATGGTGTCAGTATAATGTGACTGGGTGGGGTATCATACCATGTGTCTGCGACATGATACTCCAGTGTGACAGCGCTTAGAATACTGTCTCAAGTAGACACCGTCGCAATATGACTGAAAAAAAACACCATACAATATCAACAGTGAGGCTATTGTAAATGACTTATATATTAGATTGATTTATATATATATACACTGAGTAGAGAGAATAACCATTTTACAGTGTTAAAGCATATTGCCTGTTGCACAGTAAATGGGCCAATTTTTTAAAAAAACAGGTAAATGAATAAAAAAAAATATATATGTGTTAAATTCTAAATTAAACCATTATTTCTATAACATAACATAATTACCTAAGTGTACTTTTTTTTTTTTTCATGCAAAAATCCATGATTTTTTTTAAGAGCGCTTGTAATGGCTCAAAACAACTGTTTTAGGGCGTAATGTGTTAGCATCTAAAATTTACCCATTATTTAAATACACATAAAATTCATTTAGTTGCTCATTTACCCATTTTATTAGAATTTATCAATAGATATTTTAATTACTTTTATTTTGATGTATGGCTTTTCATAATCAACTAAGTCGTTTTTCTTATGTAGACTTTTGAACGATACCACTACTTCGTAATGGAAAAAATTAAATTGAAACCTTTGTTCTCTTATTTATTCATAAATATATGAATATGTACTAAATGAATGTTTATTTTCCTTCCTATGCTTTGCTATTGTATGTGATTCAAAAGGAGAGTTTTATTTTTACTGTTAAAATAGTGTATTTGTGAAAAAAATACCTAACATCAGAAAATTTCAATTTGTGACAAAAAAACTGTAACGTCCGTCCCCCCGCCATATATTCTTCCAAAAAGATAAACAGAATAATACATTCACCTGCTGACATACATATCCATGTACTATCCAAAAAAAAGTTAAATAAAACTTGGTCTGAGCATATTTAAGGAAAATATACACTAAAATGTAAAATTGACATGTAACGTCCGTCCCCGTAACGTCCGTCCCCCTATATATACAAATAATAAATCTATGTTTTTATCATCTTTTCACATTTTTTTTCACTTTATAAAAGTATTTTATGTTAGCAGTGTGCTGTTTAGACTTGATTAAAAAAAAATATCAATATATATAGATATATTGACCATATTATAGACTTTTTTAATAAATTCATAATGCAAGATCAATGAATTATGGTGTTTAATAAAATTTTATAGCTACAATCTCATGGAAGAGTACTTTCTTAAATTTCTTATACACATGTTTGTTTAGGAAACAAAAATTAAGAGAATTTGCATTTAAATTGAATGTTTAAATTCACTTTAAAAAATAGGGGACGGACGTTACAAAAAGGGGACGGACGTTACATGATTTTTAGTAGCATTGTACAATTGATACAAACCCTCTAATTTAACTGAAAATGTTGAAATTAGCAATAGGCCATAAAATGATGTAATATTACATACATCCTGTCATTAACCCAGGGGTTATTAAACATGGGGTGATCTATGGAGGCACTGTGTGCAGTATGCAGACAGAGGGGGGCATTATGTCTCCAGTGTATATTACCACATGGTGTGAATGTAGTCCTTGGGGGAAATTAGGAGAGCACAGTAGGATGTCAGGTAGATTGACAGTAGCATATACCTTGTACAATATAGATGTAGACATTATATTCCATTTTGGCACTTCTTAAAAAGGTGAGAAATTCATATTTGTCCTGGGAACTAGAATGGGTAATGATGTTAAAAGGGGGTAAAATGGCAGGTAGAATAGACAGTATAAATAACAAAGTGGCATGTCAAAAAATACTGCTCAACTTGGCTTCATCTAAATTTACTTTAAAAGGGTATGAAATAAAACTCTTATCATTCGTTTCTTTTCGTGCAATAATGGATGCAGAAGCTTAACGCGAGAAAGAAAGAGACAAAAAGTGCCGCCAAAGAAAAATTGAAGCTTAATAAGGTAATTATATGATTATTTTATTTTAATATAATCCCTTTATTAATCACATGGTTTATAAATGGACCATTCTTTATACCTGATTTATAAGGTGTTTTTTTATAATTTATTGACTGAGTAGCAAACACTGTAGACCCTGCTCAGATTGCATGGATGGCTGATCTGGGTCAACATCTACACAGATCGCAAAAAACATTTAAGTTGTTTTTACCTAGTTAGGGGTTATTTTGATATGTTATAATCATGTTTGCTAGTTAAAGGTTATTTTAATATTTTATAATCATTCTTGCTTGGTAATTACTGCACTTTATCTGCATACGCTTAGTACTGGTTCTATCCAAGAAGACTTCGAACATGATTTGTCTAAGATGTAATAACTCTTTTTTCACAATTGATGTAAAATAAGTTAAAAACATTATTTAAATAAGTAAACTAAACTGTCTGTAAATACATACCATATATTGTGTGTATAGTTGAGATAGACAGACAGACAGACATAAGTATTGAATTTAATAAAATATTGAAAAACAGTATCGGATCTATGCTGTTCAAATTATAGGTATTGTAAACACTAGTTCATTTTGTAATATTTTACTTTAACATAATTGCAGGAAAAGCATGCAGAAACTAAGAAAAAAGATGTAGCTAGGAAGAAAGGAGAACGACAAAAATTGAAGGACACTACTGAAAATCAACCTAGAAAGTTCAAAGCTGTCTTTAATAGAGAAAATTAAATCAGCAACAGCAGACCGTTAGTAAATTCAGGGAAAGACAACACCAAAAAAATGAGACCATCATGTCTACAACCCCGAACCCCCAAAACCAAAGACAAAGGAATGAACAACATAGGGAAGACATGAAACTACTACGCAGCCAGAAAAAGATTGATAAAGAGGCTAACAATTTTCGACTCCGTGTTCACCCAAAGGACAGTAAGAAATCGGTTTCAAATTCCCCGATAGTTGACAGTAATAAAACATACAAGTATAAAAGTAGTGAGGCTCGAGCATTCAAACGTGTTAAAGAAACTTTGCTTGGAACTCCAGCTAAGAAGGCGCGAATCATTGAAAAACTTGTTGAAAATACGACACCACGGTCTCGCCAGATGTCAAGTCAGAGTCTCTCTGTACAGGCTGTGTTAAACCAAAAAGTGACTCAAAAAAAACTAAACACACAATTCTCTATCATTGAATCCCTGAAGCAGAAATTAGGAAACCGAAAAGAGAAACAAAAATCCACAACAAGCATTGTTGCATCTAAATTACTTGGATTAATAATATATTAGTTTAAAAGTTTTAGAATTTAGTAGTGGTTTCCTTAAAATGTAGTTTTAATATCATCTCTTTTAAATGTAACGTCCGTCCCCTTGTGCTATAGACAATTTTAAGTTCCTATAAAATTACTAAAACTTTGACAAAAAGGGTATTGGATGCTGAAAACAAGTCCCATTATTATTAAATATTGTGTAATAGTATGACCAAGTATAACCAATAATTCAAACGGAATAATTTCAATGAATGCATGACAAAATCATGAATTAGCATATTTTAATTGAAATATATTATAAAAATACTATTTTGAAATTGCATTTTTTTTTTAATTATAAGTAGCTACATTTCTTTTACACATTACTTTTACTAAATAAGAATTGTATGAACTCAAACAATTGTATCTCTCTTAGAGTGATGTTCAAATTTAATGTAACGTCCGTCCCCATATATTGTAACGTCCGTCCCCTGAGCCCTTATGTTGTACATATGCTATTTATTAAAATTGACATAAAAGAGACTGTAATAAATGTTCATAGTATGTTATATTTGTGTTACTTCTTTATTTTATTGTTAATTTTATACAGATTAAACAAGTAAAACCATCTTTTAAAGAAAAGATAAAAGTATGGTTATATTTGTTTTGCCCGTATAGAATCTCCAAAATGTAAAAAAAAATACTTAAAAGCATATTTTTTTCAAATGTTGCTTATGTGTTACTACAGATACACAAGATGAATACATGTACCCATTTTAAAGACTTAGACATTAAAAACAAGCACACACATCAACATAACTCATGAAGCTGTAACGTCCGTCCCCTTGCCTACCTGCCTAGAGAAATATAAGATTTTTTTTAAAATTTAAGTTGAAACTTATCTCTTCTTCAGTTGTCTTACATACTTAAAACATAAATGTATTAGAAAAAAACAAAAACAAATGAATATCTTAAACTTTTTTTTTTACTTAGATGCTAACATAATTGGCCCATTTACTGTGCAACAGGCAATATAAAAATTATCCTGAGCTAGCTTTCGGCTTTACAGCTCCATCAGAGGACGAAAAAAAAACAACAACACAAAAACAAAATTTTTTCTATCTATACAAATATGAAATGATTGACGATACTGCAGACAAACCTGTAACGTTATAGTAGGTTTCCCAGTCTGTCTGCAGTAACTTCAGTCAGTCATTTCACTATTGTATAGATAAAAATCGTTTTTTGGTTATTACTGCTAAGATAAACATTTTGTTTTGTTATTCATGTATGATTTTTTTCTATACATGAATTCTTGAAGTAAATATATGATGACCAGTATCACATTAGAAACAGTTGAAAACTTGTTTAATTTTTTCAAAGGTACATTATGAAGAAATGGTTCCAGACGGTGCAGAGGAGATAATAATTGAGTTAGGGAAAGGACCAAGCACCAACACTCGACTAGAAGAGGCCGAGTTGATTATCAATCTGCAAACAGCAGCAAATAGAGCTATCCCAAGTACAGTAACACCCGTATCCCTTATAAAGGTTAACCGTAACAACAACACTCTGGTGGCAACTCCTGCGGCAAAACCTGCTGATTCTGCAGAAACTATCACAATTGAAAGGAAGACTGTAAGTGAATTTGAAGGGTACATTGTAATTGAGTTGTTAATCTCTGTTGATATAAAATCTATGAATATCATATAGTATACCAGCACACAAAAAATGTTTTATTTTACATTGATTGTGAAACAAATTCTTATGATTTGGACAAAAAGTCTTCTTAGGTAAAACCAATACTAAGTATATGTAGATTGAGTGTATTGGTCAAGGACTTCACAATGCCCCCCCCCCCCCCCCCCCCCCCCCCATCTTTTTCTCGATGCTCTACCTCTGGGTTACAAGCTCAATATGTATAACCTGGTAGGGAAGAAAATCTTATATCAACTCTTTTTCCACATAAAAGGAAATGAATGAACATAAATTAGAAAAACAAAACGGTTCTCCAAGGCGGCGTGGTCCAAGATGCTGTCTTTTAATGACCACTAAACTGTCACTGCTGAAGTCATGGGTTCGAGTCTTGCTCGCTTCAAAACATTTATGTTAGAAAATTTGCTAGTTACTGCGGAAGGACGGTTGTTCTGCTCAGAATTTTAAAAAAAACAAAAAAATATGTGACTGACATCATATACTGTGTCTTAAAAGTTGGTTTAATACTTTTGTCTTCTGTTAATTTAATTAATTAATGTAATTATATTCACAGCAACATGAGTGCTACATCTGCAAGATGACTTTCAAGTCTATCACGGAGTTGCTGCGACACAGAGTGGGTCATAATGAGGAGATTCAAAATGTCTTCAGTTGTGACATTTGTAATCAGAAATTCACAGAACCCAATGAGTTGGAAAAACACAAATATTTGCATATTGAAGTCAGGTAATGTATCTTTGTGGATATGGAGGTATGACATATTGAAAAAACACTGAATAGACACATATTTCAAAACATGTAACCTGCAGCTATCTCTAAATGAAGAACATTTAAATATTATATAATATAATCATATCTATTTCTTGCTTTATAAAAGTTAACTATTATAAATATGCATCCCTATACTCTCTGTTCAGTAGTGATGTAAGTTTATTGAATAACAAAGAGGAAGGCCATGTTCGAAATAATGCTTGATTCCATCCTTGTAGTAATCTTATTGATGAGGATTCGTTAATACAGAAGTCGACATAATCCGTTTTATTTGTTTTAGCATAACCTGATACTGGCCAATTAGTGACTGCATGATGTATAGTTTTGGGTGTATGGTGTAAGGTTCTGTTTGTTGTTGGTATGAGGTATTTCTACACAACTTTGATTACCATTGCCTTCTTCACTTTGCAGGGTGTTTCGCTGTAACATTTGTCTGGAAACCTTTAACAGTTTGGACAACTACAAGTATCACATGAGAATTCACGATACCGAGGGACCTTATGTCTGCAATGTGTGTTCAAAGGTCAGTTGTTTATCAGGTCATCCTTAAAAATTGTTTGTTTGTCATTTCCAACCCATATCACTTAGGGGACGGTAGGTAGAAGGTAAAAAATTTATATTTTTTAAAGATTCAGACAAACTATTTTTAATGATCACAAAAAAATGGTGTGGGGAGGGGTGGTTTATGGTCAAGTGATCTAAGGTGCTGGTGTCTAATGATCACTTATCTCTCACCACTGTGGTCGTAAGTTCAAGCCCAGCTGGAGAACTGGAGAACCCTTCAACTAAGACTAATCATGCTCGAAGTCTTCGTGGGTTAAACTAGTAATAAGTACATGTGGATAAAGTGTCTTGCTCAAGGACATCATAAATAGCTGTGGCGGAGAATCAAACCCTCAACCCTCCAATCATGGATTTGATGCTCTGCCATTGAATCATGTGCTCCACATACATCTTAGGCCATAATAAATTAATTGCTAGATTACCCTCCCACATGCCCCCAAATTTTCATGCCGCCCGATCCTTTTTATTTTCATTTAAAAAAAAATTCAAGAAAGAAAGAACAAAAAATTTAAAATAAAAAATAAAATCCTCTCTTTTTAAAGAAAAAATTGGATGATAAACTAGCAATTAATTTATTATGGCTTTGACTAGGTATTTTATTAAATAATGATATTGCCCAATGCTTAATACTTACAAAAATATCACATGATAGTTTCACACAGCAAGCACTGTCATTAATGTCAGCATGAACTATTGTAACAACAGTTCTTCTTTATTTATTGGAAGTTTTTCAAGATTAGCTCAGTCGGTTACGCATCTGACTATCAATCAAGGGGCCGTGAGTTTGAATCCCCAAACAGCAACAGTCTCCATGATGATTGGTACTTGACATTGTGTCTCATTATCATTCGTCTCTCACTGCTGGTTCAAGTGGGAAAGTTATCAGTTACTTGAGGAGATGGGGTGTGATCGAGTACTGGTTAACCTTTCAGGATCCCAGGAAACAGTGATTAGGTTAACTGATTGTCTATTAGCCCTTGATGGCATAAAAATTATGCTAAATATTCAAACAATCAATCAAGATGAGCTTTGCAAGTGTAACACTAAATGATATTACAATATAAGTTAACTATTAATTTGGTTAATATTGTAAGTTAGAAAGAAGTTCTTTCCTTCTCCTGAGGGTCATCCATGGCCCAGTGTCTAACACCCTGTCTCAGGATCACTTACCTCTCACCACCAAGGTTGTAGGTTTGAGCTCCACTCACTCAAAAACTTCATGTGAGAAAGTTTCACAGTTACTTGCAGAAGGACGGTGTTTCTACCAATTCATTCTGAGGTCTTCCTCAGCCAAATAAACTTGATATGCCATATATAACCTGAAATGTGTTGAACATGGTGTTAATCCCAATTTAAAAATATATGTATTTATAGGAATTGAAGTTTTTCAAGATAATATTTGCAATTGTCCTTACTAAATGATATTACAATCTAAATATACTATTAATTTGGTTGATATTACAAATTTGAAAGTAGTTTTTTTTTATTGTCCTGAATTTTTATCCAGATGTAAGATACAATAGTTTCATGCTGAACTCTCAATAGATCTTTATTTTTACTATGTCTTCCTTTTTACCATGTCTTTCTTTTTACTATGTCTTCTTTTTAACTATGTATTCCTTTTTACTATGTCTTTCTTTTTGCTATGTGTAATGTCTTACTTTTTGTTATGTGTAGGTTTTCAATAAGAAGGCGCCGTACCTAGCTCACCATTTTGAGCATGAGCATATGGGACAGACCCCCGAGAGGAGCCGTTTGCAATGTGAGAAGTGCAACAAGATCTTTCCCGAAGCCCATAAACTTAAACGACATATGATGTACCATAAGGGAGAGAAATTTCACAAGTGCACAGTGTGTCAGAAAACATTCGTAGAACGCAGCAAACTGACGCGACACATGCTGACTCACACGGGAAAGCGCGAGTTTCCGTGCCCCGTCTGTAAGAAACCATTCACCTTGAAACACAATATGAATATACACTTGAATATCCACAAGGGCATACGTCCACATACATGTGACAAGTGCTACAAGTCGTTCACCCAGAAAGTCGTGTTACTCCGTCACATGAAAGTTCACGAACCAAGAGAAGGCGACGAAGACTACTGCAACTATACAAACAGTATATCTTAAGACTTGTGAATTTTTGCAACTATAGGCCGTCCCCCACCAAAAAAACTTGTTTGCCGTGCTCCTACCTACTCGTTCAAAATTGCAGCTACCCAAATTTTTTTATTACCTTTTAAAGCGTTTATTTTTTTTTTCATGATTTCTGTCAAGTGACTCTGCAAAATCAAAATCTTGTACAAAAAAAGTACCTACCTACATAAACATGAAAAATACTGGGTCGGAGCACACAAACAAACATTTAAGGATGGCCTTACGTCTGTTTTATTCACAGAGACTAGTGTCAGTATACGTTTTATATCTCAATATATAGTATAAAAAAGACTTTATTATTCACCTAAAAGGTGCTATTCCAAAGAGCTTCTGGCATTTGTACCACATGATTCTACATGAGAAATTGTTATATTACGCTTCAAACCGAAAGTGTCCAAAAAATCTAGATAGATGTTTTGTATTGGACAGTTCGACCATCCCAACAATTGATAATAATTTTATATTGGATGTTAAGTTACTGTAAAAATACGAATAGTCTGCCTATCTCAGATAATATATAAGAGAAATCACTAAGGTACTTCTAATGAATATTGTATCGTTTGAAACATCAACAACAAGCAACATGTACATACACTTTAAATTGAAGTATACATGTACATTATTCCAGAAGATATAATTAGTTACAGATTGGGCTCCTAGCTTGAAGGTCAAGGTCATATTGCAGGGTGAAAAGGTTTTGATGAAAGTTGTTATCTACTACATGCATATGTGAAAATGTTACTTGGCACAAGGGTGTATGCTTATACCTCGAGATTTTGTACTATCAAAAGACTTTGTATTATTAAAGGGCTGCTATATTTAAGATCGAGGCGAAATATCGGATTGAAAGGAAAAATGGCTTATAACTCAATGTTAAAGTTGTATAAATGAATGAATGAATGGTGTTTTACGGCACGTCGACACATGAACAGGTTGTATAAATAGACATTACTTTCACTTTTGTATTATCTTGTGTCTTATATTAGTTTTTAACCAAATATTTGTTCTTTTTTTCCGTTACAGTTTCATATAGAACCTTGCAACTTTTGGGTTCAGTATCTTATTTACTTTGAGCCCAAAACTGTATTTATATCAGGGATTGGGAAAAACTTTTGAAAGCACTTGTCCGTCATGCAAATGGACTGGTAAAAATTATTCATCTGAATGAAAAATTCAATTATCCGAAAATTTTATACTAAAATGTTGTTTGGAGAAAAGTGAATTTAGAATGGGAATTTCGTTTCAAGTTAACCACTCCAATTTAAATATTGATTTTGTCAGGTTTTGGTGGATTTGACTGACAAACCATCCAGGTTTTATTAATGACAATGAGCTTTTTGTCCATTTTAATAATTATTTTTATTTTTATAACATTTTCCCCAGATATATTCGTATATCAAATATGGCAACATGGCGGACATTTGCCAGATCAGCAACTGGAAACCCATGAATATGAAATGCACATATTTGATTGGTTTAGAAGTGCCAGAATCCAGATATTGAGCGGGGCAGTAGTGTAATGGATAGTGTTGGTGGGTCACGCCAGAGGTTGTGAGTTCAATCCCCCAAATGACCCGATGCCTTTCATAAAACAACACTCAGTGCTGGTTCTACCAGGAAGTGAACTCGAGAGCGTTTCATATAAGCTCTGAGCTTTCATCGCAATCTAGCTAAAACAAATTAGTATAAACTAAACTAGGGCCATGACAAAAATTAGTGAAAATATGTATTGGTCGCATGAAACATACTGGTTCAAGAGGTTTTGTGGCGTAAAAATTGAAGTGATCTATTTACATGACAGTTGAAATCACTATAATTTTGTACCTTTAATAAACAGTTAATTCTGATAGAAAATATTTTAGAGTTTTGTTGTAGTTATTATTTCTACCAATTGATACATACTGGTATTACATTTCAACAATAATTTATTAATCTAGTACACTGTGGTCCAGATATTGTGCAGTGCCCGGGAGCCAAAATGTGAACCACTATATAGACAGAAGCGCTTTATAACTCTCGACTATGGAAAATGAGATGTCATCATTGGAACTTTATATGTAAAAGTCTTTTCTGTTATTTTGATATGTATGCAGTGTTACTTGTCTTGAATTACTCTGGTAATTACTTACATTGTGTCTATTCTGTTAATATACTTTTCTATCGTATATATATATATATATAAATGAGATGTCATCATTGGAACTTTATATGTATAAGTCTTTCTGTTTCTTTTGATATGTATACAGTGTTACTTGTCTTGAATTACTGGTAATTACTTACATTGTGTCTATTCTGTTAATACACTTTTCTATGTGTATATATATATATATATATATATATATTATATATATATATATATATATATTTATATCTCAATAATGAGTTTCACATTATATGGGACTGTAATATTGGGAATGCAGTGCATGAAATTATAGAATGTTTGACATATTTGTCTTGACAAAAGTGTCTTGATTCCGTAGCTTTATCCGGCTTTTATTAGAAATAGTTGCGTCAAACTTGAGACTCACCTTTGGTGGCCAGGCCCCCGAGTGGACTACTCATATAAAGCTATCAGTTCATGTATGTAAATTGTCCGTCCAGTCCAGATGTGTTGCATGTAAAACCATAGCATATAAGTGGACACCAAATTTATTGGTTTGGTAGATGCCTTGATATTGTATCTATGGTTTGCATTGTAGCTAGGCATGTCGCTGTAGTCTGGTCTGTACATTTATGTCTGGTTATTCACATATAATTATCTCAATACATATATATATATATATATATCTCGTACATTGTGAATAAGCATCTGGAAAGATCCCAAAAATCGTAAATTCCGTTGTGAATTTAATTATCTCTCTTTATTACCTATTATTATCCATTATCTAACTGAGGGAAAATGGTAGAAAGGAAACAATACAAAACACTTATAATCATTATCTTCTCTTTTTTAAAATTCTTTTTAGTATTTAAATTACACCTGACATGAAATTGTTACAAAAATACAATTTAATATTATAATAAAAGCAAACACAAGCCAAAACTGATATATACTCAAAACCATGTGTGAAATATGATTTGTAGATACATCAGGGTGCCCTGAAAAATATATAATTATTTTATAGACTTCACATTTTCTTCACGTTTTTTTGCTTTTTTGACCCGTATGTAGTCTTGTTTTATTTTTCAAGTCTGAGAACAGCCATACTCACATGACTTTCTGAAATCTATACTCTTTAGAAAAAATATTTTCTAGCATCATCTGTAAAAGAACATGACTGCTCATTAAAACACAAAATATTTTTTTGTCTGAAAGTAAATCTCTGGCATTCAAAAGCTATTTGGAGAGAGATATAAAAAGCATGAAAACGGAAGGCAAACTTAACTATTTCCAAGGATCATATAATTACATTGGCAAATAATGCATTAAGTTACAGTGAATCTTTGTATTGACTTTATATATTAGCAAGGACTTAAATAGAAGGATAGGAAACTTGCATCTCTCTACTAAATATGTACAGAATAACACTCAAAGAATGAGCAATTTGACAAATAAATCATTCATATTTTGCAGGAAACTGATCTCTCGTACATAAATTGTAAGCTGTATGTTACCTTAGATGTTTTAAACATTGAACAGTCTAAAGTAGAATTTCAGATATTTTCCCCTTTTTTTTTACTTGCAGTATAGTAAATAGTATACAAGTTTTGTAACCACATGTACTTTAAAATAATAAACACAATATGATGGGAATGGTCTCGTTTTGTGGAGGATTTCATTTGTGAAGAAAGAATTTTGATAAGTATTCCTGAGATGAATGGAAGTTTGGATTATTGAAAACAAGATTTAACAAGATATTGCTTGAATACGCAAGCATCCATAAAAGGTCGACCAGTTTCCTTTCCTTCTCTATATACGTCCTTGATATTAGGTACTCATTTTATTTGTAGGCTACATTTATTTCTGATTCATTATGTTGTAATCAGCCGGTGAGTCACCACCATTAGCGGATAAAATACCACCATATATCGGACCAAACAAAAACACCGAAAAGGATTCATACTTGTTTGGATTTCCATCCAAAAGCTGAAAAAGTTGATGCACAAAAAACATTTACCTTTGGAACATATATCAACATAAAACTTGTAACATACAAACTCATTCACAATCATTAACTTAATAAAAATAAAAAGCATAAAATGCACAACTCGGTAATTGAATAATAATTTTAATCAACACACAATATTAAAAAATACAAATATAAGAAAATCATACAAAGTCGTTGAATTCTATAAATTCAAATATCGGCAAAATTGACCAAATTATGGTTCAATTAATTTAATGCAAAATCATGCAAGTGATTTGATTACTAAACATCCAACATTTAATTTGAAATCATGTACAAAAAATATATATAACAGCTCCACTGGGCCTCTTTCTGAACTTGCATTATGGATGTTGTTTATACACGAGATCTAAATACAAAAACTGTATACTTTTATACATTTAAGCAGAAGGATAAATTAACCCATTTCATACTAGTTATCTACCAATTTATATGTAAGTGTAGAATTTTGTTTTTGTCAGTTTACTCCCAAACAACACTGTGGCGAAACCCACATCACTTAATGGTATGGAGTGGTTTAAAAAACAACAACAAATGATGATGAATGCCATCTGCAAAACTGTTACCTGAAGCAGACACTTTCCCTCAGGTATTTTACACTACTCAGTAGCATCTATACCATTACGTCAGGTGTGTTCAGTGTCCATCACCATGAAAATCTCAATATTGGTTAATGTAAAAGTTTTAGGACCTTTGCCGACACTGAAGAATTCTGGAAACTACCGCCCACGGATGCAATCCAAGTATAATTACAAACAGATTTAATCAGTACCCAGCAGCCTTAATTTATCTACAGTATCACGAGCTATCACCTGACACAGCAGCAACCATAAAACACTTGTATTCAGCACCATTATATGGGAAGCTTAGCTTATACACGTAATGCTATTGTAGTGTAAGTAGTTTGGTTAGAAATAAGATACAAACACAATATAACACCAAGATATAAAACATTGTATGGAATTTCAACAAAAGACATTATATATCTAAAAGAAAAATGTCATTTAGGTCATAATAAATTAATTCCTAGATATTCATCCCTGCCTGACTGGAATTGTCCAGATAGCAATTTTTTTTAAATAACAACAGTAATGAATATTTTTTCAACCTTTAGATCTTTCTTATGTTTTTTTTATTTTATGCCTAATACGACACTATCGTTTTAATCTCCGAGAAGTAAAAAAAATAAAATTGCCCTGCCCTAATTTTGAAACATTTTGATGAAAATCTAGGAATTAATTCATCATGGCCTAATGAACAAATATAAACAACGGGTTACATCGAGTAATCTAGAATTTACAGTCAGAGCACCAAATGCGGAAAAAATGTTATTATCATGAACTAAAACTACTTGTTAAGTAGCTAGACACACACAGAGGCATCATGTTACCATAGAAACTTACTTCGACTATTTTACAATAACTATGAGTTGTGGGGAGGTATGGCAAAAATGACAGCGTATACAAGATCAACAGGAGGGAAAGCTCCCTCTCCATATTTTTGATAAAAAATTGCAACATTAATTTTTCCAACATTTGTTTATCTTATATCAAACCAACACCAGTTTAAGTAACTGCCAAAGTCCTTGACATTTGACCAAATAATCCCAAATCCTGTAGGAATCAACAACTTACCAAAGTTGGTCAGACTCCGTGTGAAGTTTAATAAAGATTTATGATCTTTTGGAGTGATCTCAAATCATCAGAGACCATCCATGACCTTTGAGTTACCTCAAATCATCAGAGATCATCCATGACCTTTGAGTGACCACAAATCATCAGAAACCATCCCTGGCCTTCAAGAGACCTCAAATCATCAGAGATCATCCATGACATTCTGACCTTCGAGTTACCTCAAATCATCAGAGAACATCCATGACCTTCGAGTCACCTCAAATCATCAGAGTTCATCCATGACCTTTGAGTGACCTTCTCAAATCATCAAAGATCATCCATGACCTTTGAGTGACCTTCTCAAATCATCAGAGATCATCCAGGACCTTCGAGTCACCTCAAATCATCAGAGATCATCCATGACCTTTGAGTCACCTCAAATCATCAATGATCATACATAACCTTTGAGTGACCTTCTCAAATCATCAGATATCATTTTCCTCCTACGATGTAGGATGTTCACTAGTTTAACAATTATTATCCTTAGAACCTAGTTGGAGGAAAATATAAGTCCTTCAATTGTGCAAAAATGCATGACCCTTTTCATTGCACATACTGTTCTTTAACAAAATGGAATGTTGCAGAAAATTTAATAAATATTATTCATATACTTATCTCAGTTTTCATGTAGTAAAATGTTTACAATATTTATACATAACTACCTAAAAATACAAGTATTTTTACATCATTTTCAGACATAAATTTTATATGGTGATAATATTTTTAGCAGTAGCAGTTTGGATTTCAAAGTCTTATATACAGTCAAACCTATGTTAGTGGTCACCTCTCTTAAGCAACCATTTGTCTTAAACAGCCACAATTTCTATTTTAACATTTTTAAAATTCTATTTATAATGAACTTGTATAAAGCAGCAACCTGCATAATTAAGGGGTCATTTTTGCTTTTTCCAACAAGTGGTTGTTTAACCCTTTACTTCATATAGACGCCTTTGGACGACTCTAATAATAGACGCCTTTGGACACCTCTTATATAGATGCGTTTGGATACCTAATAAAGAAGGCTTTTGAATTATTGGGTAAATTATTTTTATATTAACTGACAGAGTGGAAAACAGTGCAGGAAGTGTTCAGATTGCTCATAACGAGCAATCTGAACTCTTCCTGCACTTTTTTCAAAGGCCTTCTGTGATTGGTTTGGGAAAATGCGTATCTATGGAGTAAAGGGTTTCAATAGGTTTGACTGTATTTCTACAGCATAATTTCATTGTTGGAAATTTTTTATCATAAATATTTACCCCATTATTTAACACTGGGATTTACCCATGCTACATTTCATTTAAAATACATTCATTAAAATAGAAAAGTTTCTAATTCAATTTTTGCAGAAAATTGTTTTAATGCCATAGGTATAGCCCTGCTTTTGTCATCGTAATCACATTGCAGTGCTGATCACCACCAAAATGATCATACACAACAGGAACTACTTTTTATTCTTCCAATTTTTTTCCCCCATGTATTTTATATATACAAGCATAATCAAATCAAACAATAAAAATATATTGTGGACATTGTATTATGTCATTTTTTTAAAAAATGTTCAAGTGATCCAATTATATTGATCCAGTGTAGTTAAATGGTGGATTTTACCAGCATTGTTGAAAGTTAAATTTTATATATACTGGTATGATCATTTACTTGAACTGTTGCTTATCTCTGAAATTTATCGAGTAAAAATTGAGTTTACTGAGTTTAATCATAACCAAAAAATACTTACGAACGTTACCATATTTTTTACTGAAAAGTGGGTAATACCGTGGTACATCAATCTGCAGTCAGGGTCATCTTGTTAACCCTTTAGTAGACAATGATAGTCAATTAAGTCCCTGAGGATAAATTGTATATTTTTCTCAAAATCTACTTCAAAATCTCCATATTAGAATTAATATTTTTCTCTCCTCAAAAATCTTTTTCCCCCCACATTTATTGAACATTTGTGCCTTCCCCAAATTCCGTAAAACTGGCAAAGCATATTACAAAATTCATCCAACAGGAGACGGATGATTGTACGCTAATGGTGTAAACATTTATATTCACAGAAGATAATTATCTCGTGAAAAACTTAAACATTTCTATCAAATGACTGAACAGCAACAACATCAACAACAACACAGCGCTTAGTCACATGACCATGTTTCGTGTGACTGAAGAATCAAACATTGGTTAAAAAAATTGCAGACTAACATGACAAATAACAATGATACATTTAGGAAAACATACAAAAATAAAGTTTCGTAACCTTGTGGATACACGTATATGATCATTTAATGCGAAACTGAACTCCACTACATGCAGTTAACTGGAGAAATTCATGAATAAAGTCATTTCTTATTATCCTTAAATAGCTAGCTATACTTAACTTCTTTGAAAACACAAGTACGGGAATTGTATCAAATCAAGATAGGGCATAAATGATAAACGAAGAAAAAACTTTCTTGCATTGATTTTCAACTGGATTCCAACAACTTGCAATTTAACAAATTAATTGCTATCATCATATAACTTTAAACTGATAAAAATGATAGCAGATATTCAAAATATTCAAAAACTCAAGTTGTTAAATGTGTAAAGCATATTGGTGATAGTACTGCATACACTTGTATATCTATTCCTTTTCTTTAACCCTCAAATCAACATAAATGTTACACAACAAAAGAAATCCATTGAATATCCCAAATAAATGTTCCCCCACCCCATACTCATTTTTGTGAAAAGTAAAATTACTTCACCCACTTGAAGAGAGTCTTCAATCCAAATACATAAACATAGATTTCAAATCTGATTTAAATATTTTTAAGTTGAATTAATGCATCATTACTTGCTTTTTGTTTTATGGCATTTTACACATAATATAAAAAGTTTAAATTTCGATTTCTCGGACCCCAATTTACAAAATTTTACAAAACATTTAGATGAAACTCTAGAAATTAATTTATTATCGCCTTACCCTCTTTCCTCATTATTGCATTTTAAACTTCCTGTGATTTTCAAACAATTCAAAGCACTTATAATTATAAGTTAATGAGAAGTTTGGCCTTGATAGCAACACTCCCAAAAGTCTGGATTCTACCCTTTAATATTTTTTTTTCACACAAAAAATTATGATAACATTGCAATATCTTTTCTTTAACATTTTTTATCTCCATAATGTAACTCTTTATATGACATAGCTAGACATGATATTAATAATTTACAAAATATCTCCAAATATAATTGTTTATGTTATATATAGAAAAAAAATTGTAATTTACAATAAATTTCCACATATAATACATAATTTATCGTCTCTCTACATATTAATCATGTTCTGTAGTATTTCTCCACATATAATTTATAATCTATCATCTCTTCACATATAATTCATAATCTATGGTTAATTTTCACATATAATCACAATTAATAGTATTTCCACATATGACTCGGGTCATATAAACAGCTTATCAAATACATATAAAACTGATGCAACAACTCGTTAGCATTCATTTTATGTTAATGTTATGGAAATATTCCTTCTGGAAAATCCATATTCCTAAAAAAAAAAAAAAAAAAAAAATCACACACGGAAAGGTATTCTGTGAGAAGTACCGCTGAGGTCATTGAAAAATGTACATCACTGGTATTTTGGTTTGATTGTGCATTCCTCGACAAAAGTGCACTGCTATTCAGAACGATAAAGTTCCAGTCTCACTTAACAATAACATATTTAACACTCACATTTATAAAATTGTCTTCCCCACAGACCTGCTTCTTTACCCACAAATATTTTCAAATAGTTTATAGGCACCATGACACTGGTCAGTTTCTCTAGAGGTCAGAGTTCAAACTTTTGTCCTTAATTATTATGCATCTGACCTTTTAGAGCTGACCTTCACTGGAGATCAGCAGGAGTATCTTGGTTCACTTTGATGTGAAACCATGTTAAACTTGTTAAACTTGAACATTTTCACCCTCAATTGTCTCCCTTTATAGACAAGGAGTTTTTGTCTGTAGAGTTCACTCCCTTTTTACTCCTATGTTTATTTAGAGCTTGTTTTTTCTACTGTTTCATCATCTGTATCCTGTTCGTGCAGAAGCTTTTGTTGACTGTCGGATTCATAAAATTGCTCATAAACTGGATTTGCGAAGTTGGTTGACTGAAAATATAGAGAGAATTATTAACAATGTAAATATGATACGATATGTTTGAATTGCATTGCTTCTTTCAGAATAATATTATATGAGTATCAAATGTTTTTTCAAATTAATATTGCTGCCCATTTGTTACTTGTTTCATTTTTGAATAAAAGGACATCTATGTAATATATGCATTTTATAATTATCATTATAATAAATATGTAGTTTTTTTTTAATCTAGACATCCCTTTCAGACATTTTTTAATCAGTATTCGATCTATCTGCATTCAAGTACCGTTAAACCCCCTTTCAGGTATAATTGACAGGTTTCGTCTCCGGGGGAGGTTTACAGGTATATGAATCACTGATTAACATAAGTTCAGTGAAATCTATTAAATGAACTGGTTATGGCTCTCCCAGTACATGGGACCAACTGCTTTAAATCCCCTCCAAAAGATTTTATGCTTTCGCATAACATTGCCCATATGAGGCACTGTGGGAGTGCGTTTGAAAAACAAGAGTACCGCAAGCGGGTGCAGACGCTCATCTTTTTTCCAAATCTATTATGAATGTCCAAGTCAGTGAAATAAACTTTTTAAACATGATGGTGATTAGTTTAAAAAAAATCAATACTATAACTGGGTTGGTAACAAAGTTGAAATGTGGCTGAGTATTTGATTTAATACATTAAAAATCTAAAAAAATAATTGGTGAAAATAGTGGGGGAGGGGGTTTAGGGTTGAGGGTCTTTGGGTAACAAAGTTAACAAAACAAAACTAAAAAAAAAAAAGGGCAGTGATGGGGATGGGTGAGGGCAGTGGGGAGGTAGGGATGAGGGTCTTTGGATTGGTAACAAAGTTGAAATGGGGCAGAGTATTTGATTTAATACAAAACAAAATTAAAAAAAAAAAAAAAAAAAAAAAAAAAATGGGGGGTTGAGGGGGATGGGTGGGGGTGGTGGGGGTAGGGGTGAGGATCTTGGGTCGGTAACCAATTGAAATGGGGCAGAGTATTTGATTTAATACAAAACAAAATGTGTGTGTGGGGGAGGGGGGGGGGGGGGGGGGATAAGGATCTTTGGGTTGGTAACAAAGTTGAAATGGGGCAGAGTATTTGATTTAATACAAAACAAAATAAAAAAAACAAAAATGGGGGTGGGGGGTTTGCTAGGGGTGAGGGTCTTTGGGTCAGTAACAAAGTTGAAATGGGGCAGAGTATTTAATTTAATACAAAACAAATTTTAAAAAAAAATTGGCAGCAGGGTGGGGGTCTTGGTTGGGCCATGGCAGGAAAGTCCATTAAATAGGCCAGTGATGTAAACTTTTTTTTAGTTGATGGTGATCAGTTACAGAATTAATAGTATTACTGAAAAATAAAACTGATTTAAAAAAAAATAATAAAAAATTCAAACCCAGGAAAAACAAACAACTTTAACCTAAGGTTTTAAAGCCCAAAGTATGTAAATTAATGTAAGTTAGCTATATACATTGTTTCTACAACATAATATAAATGTGTTTATGAAGTTTAGTCACCGTAACATGAGTTGTTTGTTCAGAAACAAAGAAAAAACTGAGCTAAACATAAAATTTTAACCAGCGGACAACGACAACGATACGCCAATGACGCCACCATAGTCATGACAATAGCTCTTCAAAAAGACGAGCTAAAAAGGATGAAACCCCACCGGGAATCGAGCCGGGGACCTTTGGGTCTTCGAGTCAGCATGCTAACCACTAGATTACTGCAACTCTTACAGAGCTCCAACATGGAAGTATGGCGCTCCAGATGCCTTATACCACAGACCGGCCATAACCAGTGCACCTAGCATAAAACCTTAATGCATTATTCTAAGTTTATAACTACAGCAGTCACCATGGGGGAGACTTTAATCACTCCACCCCCATATTGAAGTATTTGTTTTCAGTATCTGTACATTTATGACACACCCTATAGTCATAGTCAACAACCATTAGGTAGTTTTAAAAGAGCATCTGTGCTATAACAAAACAAATTACAGGCATTGTCTATGGTCAAACGGAAGGACACATGCATGGAAATGGTGAAACTGGTATGAACCTGAAAACTTCATAGCAGTTGTTATAATAACAAAATTACAGACAAGGCACAAATATCACTTTCTAAATACAAACATGTACATACATTAGGCATTTATGTTTGGCCTCTAAGTATGAGATACAGACCTAAGTTTTGCACACAACACATAGGCAACAACTATGGAGAGTTTGAACCTGATCTGTGTAGTTAGTAAGAAATTACAAGTCAGACTAGACTTCATCTACAGACTGACAGACATGGTGAAACCAGTACACTCGCCCACACTTCATTCGAGGAGGTGCAACTTAATAATGCCATCAAAATAGGAAATTTCAATTTATATGAAAATGAGTAATCAGTAGCATTAGAAGAAGAAACATGCAACGATTTGCATTATGTTGTAATGAGGCTAAAATGGGTCCTTAGGCCATTATAAATTAATTGCTAGATTCTCATCCTAATTGTTCTTAAAAAGGGGGAGGGAGAGAGGATTTTATTTTTTCTTTAAGAAAATAAAAAGGGTTGTGACAGCATGAAAATTAGAGGGCGGCCGGGGATGATAATCTAGCAATTATTTTATTATGGCCTTATATACTGCAGTGCGAAAAACAACATAAACACTCATAATGAAAATAAGATTAAATCTTAACAATAGCATACTGAAAAATTTAGGTTAGTATTCTCTACAAGGCATATAAAACACACTAGAAACAAAAGCAGACATGCCACATTACATACACAAAAGGGCCTGAGGATGCTCTATTGGCTTATAGTGTCCATTTTACAATATACACTGCGGTCCCGTTATAACGCGGTCTGATATAACGCGAATTCCGTTATAACGCGGTTTTTGCTTGGCTCCCATTTTTTCGGCGGGGTGGAAAAGTCGTGATATAAAACTTGAAAATCTGCGCGAATGATCAAATGACAACCAAACAATAGATCGTCGCCATGTTTTGATTTGATAACCGCTCATCTTCTACTCACCAATTAGCCTTGATTATAACAAACTATTACAACCATTACCTCATGGTGGTTTAAAGGATAGTTTAAGTGATTGATTCATGCCAGCATTGACTATTTGGTTTTGTTTTGTGGACCCCAAGAACCGCGTTATAACGGGACCCGAGTGTACTGTTTATACTCGCATATGATACGCATATTTTTTCCAACTTTTACGATCTTCAAGAAGAAATTCGCATTATATGCAAGTACTGAAGATTTCACTTTTTTTTCCCAGGTAATTAGTTCAAGATATATTGATTTGGAGAACAGTTCAAATGTTTACTTCAGAACAATTTCTTTACGAGAGATTGAACATAGATGCCGATTAACTGAGGACCTTTTAATTGTTTCAGTCCTTTTTCATTATACGTGCAGTAAAAAATTGTCAAAAAGGTAAGAGTAGTAGTAATCAAATTGCTTACAAATTGTAAACCAGAAAGAGGCTAGAATATTCTATTTTCTAAAAATAGTGCAGACTGGGTTTACAGAAAGGTAGAGGTGTATAGAACAATATGAAATAAATGTTTTATTGTTGTCATTATAAATTTATTTATTTATCAACACATATTTATTTTGTGTACAAGATCTACAGATGATCTAAAATAGAGACATGTATAATTTATCTCAATATACAATGTATCTTTATGTTTAATGTATCTCAAAATACAATGTATCTTTATGTATAATTTATCTCAATATACAATATATCTTTATGTTTAATGTATCTCAATATACAATGTATCTTTATGTTTAATGTATCTCAAAATACGATGTACAATGTTATTTACTGGTACAAAGATGCTAAATAACTGATAAATGGTACAGACTGGTACAGAATTGGAGCATACTAGTACAGACTGGGAGCAGACTGGTACCGACTGGGAGCATACTGGTAAAGTTAAAGGTTGTGTGCATTTACAATATAAATAAACTTGTATTTGACTTTGATGAGATGAGAGAAAGATAAAGGGAGACTACTATGGGTTTCAGCAATGACAATCATTGTGGTAAGTTAAGAAATGTGTGTTACAAGGACCAATATTACATGGGCAGACTGTAAGAGTTGGGTTTTTGTGCAATACTATGAAGATACACTATTTATATAACAGAGCAAATTACGGCCAATTATAAAATTAGCATAAAGTTCTAGGAAAACATGGGTGAAGTATAATTAGACCTGCCTCATAATGACGTATCACTGTCTACTAGGGTCTCCTTTAAAAATAAAAGTTAAATAGGGTTAGTAAATACTGTATTGGTCCTAATAAATGCACACCCCATCCCCCCACAAAAATGTAACAAAACCCTTACCAAGGAAGAGACCCTGCATAACGCGCACCCCTAAATATGGTACCAGAACGTTATTTCAAAAGCTATTTAAGTGATTTTTCATTTTGGTTTTTGGTACATGTGTGTATTTTATAGTTCCCACAAACCATTTGGGTATTTCACCGATATAGATCAGTGCGATGTACCTCAAAACAGTTAAAGCCATGTATGGTAATGTTTACATTTAGAATGAGACACAACTGTTTGGAGCCAATCTGGAATTGTGTAGACCACACGGATCTATATATTGGTGCAACAGAACTATAAAATCTACACATGTACCAAGAATTGACACAAAAAATCACTTAAACCAGCTTTTGAAACAATGATCTGGCACTGTGTTTAGTGGTGCGTGTGATGTAAGTTTCCACCCTTGCTTACCCTGGGGGTGTTTATTAGAAACAATACAGATCTACAAACACACTTTTACAACTATTAATATTACAAAGCATAAATATTGTTTCTCTATAATATTTTCTCCTAATTAGGCAGTACTCAAAAATGTTTGTTTACCGTGCTCTTACTTACTGTAAAAGCAGCTACTGAAACATTTTTAATGACTTTGAAAGTTGTCAAAAAAGTAATAGCTACCTACCTACACACATAAAAACGCTAGTTTCAAGCACAGCAAACAAATGATTTTTAAGGATGGCCCAAGTTACTAAGTAAAAACCACTGACTTATATATGGAAGGAAAAATAAACTGCATTTTGACTATCAATAAAATAACTTCAGAATAATCATTAATTCAATAACTCATTATGTTTTACAATGTTTTGACCTTGAAAAATGATTTTGGGTTAAAAAGCAACGATAAACATAGCAGTTTAAAGCAGATTGTAAGTTTTTTTTTTGTTGTGGCAGTATAATACGCATTTTGTATTCAAAGGAACTTCAACACTGTTAAATGCAAATTGCTGGAAACAGTATCATTGCGTTGGAAATTTCATCCCGCAAAATCATAAATTGGTCAAATATCACCGAGATGAATGGAAGCAGATAATAAATTAATGAGATTTCGCGAAATTGTTTGCAGAAGTTTTCACAAAATCGCCACAAACTTCTAATCCTTCCTTATATAGATCATTGTAAAAACTGACATACAAAATTACAGCACATATTTAAACATATATTTTTATATGTGTACATGCAATATGATTGTACTATAACATATTCTATAAACATTAAATGATTGAACAATAGCTAGACTTACATCAATAGCATTCCTGTGTTTTTTTTTAATTAAGCAAATGAAATAAAGGAAAAATCTTTTATGTCAACTTCAGTATCTAAGACACAAGCTAATTATAAATACTTTCCTTGCTATTACTGTTTCCTAAATAAGGCTTAAACTTCACAATTAAATATGAAACCATAGTTCAGTTCCAGAATTGAATATCTGGAAAGCAATAATCTGTTTGGATATTGAGCTTCATTCTTATGCGTTCAGATGATTCTTGAAGATAAACCAGCACTCGAGCACACCCATAAGTCGAACATAAAGAAGATTTTGTGATTCTTAAATATTCCATTCAAATTAAATCTGAATTTTTACATAATATTTTTTAACATGCCTTCTCACTTACATTTACCTCCGCGCAAAATAATCCAACACACAAACATGATTTTGATTTTAATTGTTTAAATTTAAACAAATGTTAAAGTATAAATGCTGATTTGGTGCGGAAAAAATACTGTAAAACTGCCATGTTACGATTTGTCAATTGATATGATATTGCAAGCATCTTGCAAAAGTTGAGACGGAGACTTCGGTAAATGGAGCCTGGCGCAGTGCACCCTGGGAGAGATTGCATCCGAAACATGAAGGCAAACATAGACGGTTACTTCAACTCAAACCTACATGTAATTTGGGCCTTAAATAGTGTGGTTACTCAACCATGGCAGAGATGACATCAGACATATGAAGTCGAACACAGACTTTCAAAATTAGAATGCAACAACACAGGGGATACATCAGAAGCAATAAACTGTACCAACTAAAAAGTTACGTTGCGTTATCACAAAGAAAGCAAAACTGATATAATGAGTAAATAACAATGCAGATGATAAATAAAACAATGCAAAAATGGTTGTTACAAAGCAGAATGGCATAAACAAACTTAACCCTTGCACATTCTCTAAAATCTGATTATCATAGTATTACATAAGGCCGTAAAAAATTAATTCCTAGATTTTCATACAAAGGAGTGGTTGCAATTTCATTTTTTCTTTTTTTTCTTCAGATATTTCATAACAGAAGTGTCTTATTAGGTATGAAATGAATGAAAAGTATTTAAAGATCAAAAGGTTTATACCACAGATCAGTTTTAGCTAATTATATTCATTTTTTTTTTACAATATGTTCGGGTGGGTAAAAAAAAAAACGCGGTCAAGCAGGGATGAAAAAATCTATTTGGAATTAATGTATTATGGTCTTATACAGTTATTTTTATGAACTTGAACACCTGGTTGAATGCAGAATATGCTATATAAGGCATCCAGTTATAACTAGAAATATTACTGAGGTGATGAATACCCCCAGATGGTGTCCTGACACAGTTATTGAACCCTTTCCCTGCACGCTTTGACATAGTGAATAAATTAAAGTAACCAAACACTTCGTAAAGAGTCATTGAATTCCAGCAAATGGTTGCCAGAAACAGCGATTACAAAAAAAATGTCTGAAAAATTCAAAGGGCCCTAACTCATTGAAAAATTATCCACATGCAACATGCAGACATTATACACAGTTAGGCTTGGTACCAATCACTTTTTTAAAATTTCATTGAATTCCAGCCAATGGTTGTCAAGAAATAGTGACCACAAAAAAAATGTATGAAATATTCAAATGGCCATAACTCATTGGAAAAATTATTCTTTTGCAACATGCTGACAATATGGACAAATAACTGACAATGATCCCACTTGAATAAGCGGTGAGAATTGAATGACAATGAGGACATTAATCATCACAGAAACTGTGGTCAGGTGGGGCTTCGAACTCACGACCCCTGGATTAATAGTCAGATGCACTACTGACTGAGCTTACGGGGTCCAGTTAGAGAAATGTAGTTGTATGGAGTTTACTGTCGCTTTCAACAATTTTCAGAGGATCAAACCCACGACCTTCTGCATGTTAGGCCGCCACTCTACCCCTAGACAACTGCTGCAGTCCAGTTAGAGCAAAGTAGGTGAAAGGCAAGTGATTATAAAACAGCGTTGGACCACCAGTGCAAGGACCCTCGTTTCTTCAGAAAAATACATCATACATGTGTTCATATGTAGCTTTTGTAAAAAAAAATATAAAACAAGTTATGTCACTGGTAAGTGTCGCATGCCTCCCAAATGGTCGTTGAAAAATAACAATATGATAATGTTATAATAGGTAGTGATGTATCCATGAATATAAAGAGTAATGGACTGATGTTTCAGACTAGACATGCAATTTCATGTTTTTACATTAAAGCATGACCTTGACCTTTGTGTAACCTTGACCTTGACATAATTGTCTGTGTATTTCAATAGTTAAATGCTGCTGAACCATCATAATGACATGCTGATCATTTGTGTCAAGCTATTTGAAAATCCCTAAATGTAAGACAAAATTACAGATCAATTGTTGATAAATTGAGCCAAGTGTTTTTGAAATCCATCCATGTATGATAAAGTTAAGGATGGACTTGAAATCTCAAACAGATTCAAAGTGTTGTCATACATACTAAAAGTGTGACCTTGACCTTTGAGGTATGAGTCTAGGTCTTACTTATGACACGTCGTCATGTCATCTTGATAAATTGAGCGAAGTTAAAGGCAAAGTCACAGACCAGACACACAATATCAAACAAATTGAAAGTGTGACCTTGAGGTTTGAAGAAAGGTTCTGGATCTTACATGTGACACTCATTTATGTCATGTTGATCAACTAAGCCAAGTGTTTTTAAAATTTATCCATAGATGACAGACCGGACAAGAAATGTCAAAATGACTGAAAGTGTTGTCAAACAAAGTTAAATTGTGACCTTGACCTTTGAAGTGGGAGTTTGGGTATAAAGTGCAACACGTCGCCATGTTATGTTGATCATTTATAACAAGTATCAAGAAAATCCATCTATGCATGACAAAGATACAGACCGGAAACGAAATACCGGACGGAAGGACGAAGAAAAATTTGGATAAAAATATAGCAATTATTTATAATGGCCTAATGTTCAGTCCCTTTAAGCCAAAGTTTTCATCAATTATTTTACCATATGTTAATCTTTATTTGAACTTTACCTTTTCTGGATCAAAATCGTAGGGTTGATCTAAGGGCTGATGCGGATCAAATTCGTCATCTTCCTCATTAGGCTGTGGACTGTAGATGGGGTTTTGGACATTGTTTGGTCCATCTTTTAATCTACTATGTCTGAACTGACCATTTCTGCAACGACACCGATATGTTAATTACAGCCTTTGATTTGATATGCCAGCAATTTAAACCTTAACTCAGAAACATTAAATTCTAAGAAAACATTTGAATCCCTGTACAAAAATTACTTAGAAACCTCAGAAAACAACAGGACTGTGTTCAGAATGGTTACATATGTTTACTTTGTTTATAAATGCAAACGGTGGCCAAATGAATGAACAGTAAATGAAAATCAGACTACATCGGCCCTGTCCCTCCATTTCTGTACAAGTCTTGTGATTAAACACAAGCAAATACCTCTCAGAAGTGTCTGCTCTATCAGCAAATGCTAAAAGCAAACATGTCGTTCAGTTGACTTCTGTTATCAAATGTTTGCAAACAAATTAAACGTTTAAACAAACTTAATGCAGCCGAGGTCACTTCTAAATATCTACCCCTCAATAATCTAATTAAGACCTATCAATGACAGCAGGAAGAACTGAGCCTCAAGTTCCAAAAAATATCATATCTAATGTTTAAAAATGCTCGGCTCAGTGCTACAAATAAGGCTCGAACTGTATAACCAGGTGTGGCATATCATTTACAAACATGTGGATGCCCTCCACCAGTTGATGTACATTGTATACTTACATGATAGTCATTATCTATGTTTTTAAAAAATTCTTCACTATTTAATCTTTTTAAGAAACTTGCAATTATTGAGGGAGTCAAAAAAGTTCAACCTGTGCTAAATAAATGTATTGGTTGCCATTTTGAAAGTGGTTGATTAGAATGGATTAATAAATGAATTTGAACTTGATCAAAAGTATATGGTGTACACATTTGGTGTGGTCTCTTACCTTCTCTTGCGAATGATGAAAAATAAAATAATGGCAACTAGTAAACACATGGCCACAAGGACAGACACCACTATTGGGATTAAGTTGCTGCTCGCAGTCTGAGTTTGTGGTCTCTTCTCCATAATATGACAGCGACTCCCTGTCGTATGTGGCTTGCATCTGTAAAGTAAACAACATAGTGCCACTTGGTCAAATCTAAGGTCAAGGTCATATGCAGTCAAAGTTAAAGGTCATACAGAACAAGGCTACTCTGATAGCCCCTGACCATAATGAGTCAATGTCATATCCACAGGTGAAGTGATATCCAGTCAGTTAAAATCATATTGACCTAAGCCATATCATAAGTTATGGCCACAATGACTAACAAGGTCAAGGTCATATGCAGTCAAAGTTAAAGGTCATATAGGACAATGCTACATTTATAGCCCTGGCCAAAATGACTATAGCAATGTCATATCTACAGTTGAGTAGATATTCAGTCAAAGTTAAAAGTCTTATTGACCCAGGTCATATTAATAAACATGGCCACAATGACAGCAAATGAAATATCCACAGTCAGTCATATTCAGTCAAAGTAAAAAGTCACAATGACCCAGGCCATATGGATACATGGTAACATGAAAGTCAAGGCCATATCCAAAGTCATATCCAGACAAAGTTTAAAGTCATATTGACCCAGGCCATATTGATACTTATGGTAACATGAAAGTCAAGGCCATAACCAAAGTCATATCCAGTCAAAGTTTAAAGTCACATTGACCCAGGCCATATCGATACCTATGGTAACATTGAAGTCAAGACCATATTCAAAGTCATATCCAGACGAAGTTTTAAGTCACATTGACCTAGGCCATATGGATACTTATGGTAACATTAAAGTCAAAGCCATAACCAAAGTCATATCCAGTCGAAGTTTAAAGTCATATTGACCCAGGCCATATGGATACCTATGGTAACATGAAAGTCAAGGTCATATCCAGTCAAAGTTAAAAGTCACATTGACCCAGGCGATATGGATACCTATGGTACCATGAAAGTCAAAACCATATCCAAAGTCATATCTAGTCAAAGTTTAAAGTCACATTGACCCAGGCCATATGGATAACTATGGTAACATTAAAGTCAAGGTCATATCCAAAGTCATATCTAGTCAAAGTTTAAAGTCATATTGACCCAAGCCATATGGATACTAATGGTAACATGAAAGTCAAGGTCATATCCAGACAAAGTTTAAAGTCACATTGACCCAGGCCATATGGATAACTATGGTAACATCAAGGCCATATTCAGTCAAAGTTTAAGTCACATTGACCTAGGCCATATGGATAGATATGGAAATAATGACAATCAAGTTTTCTCCATAGCCAAGGTCATGTTATTGATAGTTAAAATCAAATAAGTAGACAAAGTTATAGAAATAGCCAAATACATATACACATGTGTATATACCAATAGCCAAATATATATACACATGTGTATATACCAATAGCCAAATATATATACACATGTGTATATACCTATAGCCAAATACATATACACATGTGTATATACCAATAGCCAAATACATATACACGTGTGTATATACCAATAGCCAAATACATATACACATGTGTATATACCAATAGCCAAAGTCATAGCATTGGAAGTAAGAATATTCTCACCAGTTTAAGTAATATCAATAGCCACGATAAAGACAGGATAGGTAAACTGCATATTTCTTAAAGAAAATGTCTATTACCAACACAAAGGTAAAAAACAGTATGATTATGCTAACTTCACGGAAATGTAAATTACTTTGATGAAATAGCCTTGTTTTTACCCTTACTACTAAATGCATGATATAAGAAACGTAACTCTGTCGTATCTGTTCAAAGAATAACAGATACAATTCTTGTTGTAGAACATTTTATCTCAGACTAATCATAGAAACATTGATTAATGTTAGACTGTTGAATTTCATCATTACAACTTTTCTTTACAATACTGGGGAAATGTACACACTTTGCAGTTGAACATGAATTAGTCAAATCTTATCTCCGCAAGTCACTGACTACTTCCCCACATACTCAGAAGTGGTAAATAAATGACCTTGGAGCAATGACCTTTCATTACAGAGACTGTGAGTGGGTGGGGGAATCAAACTCATGAGCGCTGAAACGACAGTTACAGACTGACCTAGCAAGACCTGGACCTAAAATAATCAATATTTAGAGTCTGAGATTTAGACTCGGACTCAAATGTCAAAAATTCAAGATTAAAAGAACATTATAGTGCTCCAGATAAGCTTTTCTTCAAATGAGAATTTTACCCATTAAATTAGTATGCAATGCTTATTTGCAAAATGTTAAGTATAAAATTGAACATTCTTATCAAATTGTCATTTAAAACAAACTAATCAACACTGAAATTTTGAATAACCAATGCTTATTTTACCACTTAATTTAAATTACAATGCTTAATTCAGAAATGTCTATGCTTAAATACCTCCAAATAGTGCTTATCTGGGGAACTGACATGAAAAAATTCAAGCAAGAAAATTACTGTTGATAATTACAGAAATAAGCAGTTTTAATGATTATTTAACAGAAAATGTTAGGATCACATTTATAATCCATAATTGTATGTTTACAGGGTTTTACAAAAATATAAGATTTGAAGACCTAGTCCGATTCTCAGGCCATCAGATTAGCTTGATGTCACAAGTTTGACATTTTCACCTGTGGGTGACAATTAAGGTAAGTGAACATTCCATAGGGACACCGGCACTCCATTACCTGCACTCTTTACATTGGCCAAGTTTTGTGTTAGTGTTAATAAAGCATCCTATACACTCCCCATCATTATAGCACCAGTCATGGCAGACAGACCTTTTACACAGCTTTCCCTCGTACAGCTTACTCTTACATCTGAAATTCAGGGGATTAATTATGAATGAAGTAAGAAGATTAATTATGAATGATGTCAGAGAATTGGATTATGAATGATGTCAGAGGAATGATTATGTGGAATTTTCCATCTGAAATACAGAACAGTCATTATGAATGAAGTCAGAGGATTAATTATGAGTAATTTTCCAAGTGAAATACAGGGGATTAATCATGAATGATCTCAGAGGATTAATTATGAAGAATTTTCCACGTGAAATACAAGGGATTAATCATGAATGAAGTCAGAGGATTAATTATGAGTAATTTTCCACGTGAAATACAGGGGATTAATCATGAATGAAGTCAGAGGATTAATTATGAGTAATTTTCCACGTGAAATACAGGGGATTAATCATGAATGAAGTTAGAGGATTAATTATGAGGAATTTTCCACGTGAAATACAGGGGATTAATCATGAATGAAGCCAGAGGATTAATTATGAGGAATTTTCCACGTGAAATACAGGGGATTAATCATGAATGAAGTCAGAGGATTAATTATGAGTAATTTTCCACGTGAAATACAGGGGATTAATCATGAATGAAGCCAGAGGATTAATTATGAGGAATTTTCCACGTGAAATACAGGGGATTAATCATGAATGAAGTCAGAGGATTAATTATGAGTAATTTTCCACGTGAAATACAGGGGATTAATCATGAATGAAGCCAGAGGATTAATTATGAGGAATTTTCCACGTGAAATACAGGGGATTAATCATGAATGAAGTCAGAGGATTAATTATGAGGAATTTTCCACGTGAAATACAGGGGATTAATCATGAATGAAGTCAGAGGATTAATTATGAGGAATTTTCCACGTGAAATACAGGGGATTAATCATGAATGAAGTTAGAGGATTAATTATGAGGAATTTTCCACGTGAAATACAGGGGATTAATCATGAATGAAGTCAGAGGATTAATTATGAGGAATTTACCACGTGAAATACAGGGGATTAATCATGAATGAAGTCAGAGGATTAATTAAGAGGAATCATGAATCATGTTCATATTCAAATTTAGTACATTGTTTGTCTTTATCAGAAGGATAATTCACAAGTTTTCTACTACAACTGTTGTAAAATGCCATATTAAGTGCATGGTCCAGTTTGGTCGTTTTGTGAATAGTCTCGACATAATCAAGGTATCATTACATGTAAAGAAGGAATCTATGCAGTTTTATGTAAATATCTTGGGACGGAGGTTTGTACATCTGCAACTAATAGTCCTCATAGATTTACTCACCAATAAAATTATATATATGTAAAAGTAGTAAACAGAGAATCTTACTTGAGCACTCATTTATTATTAAACGAGTTGGCAAATATATATTGTGCAAGGCTCTACCCAGCATTACATCCATTTTGCAGAGTTAAATAAATTCTATAATAGATGAGAATGAACGTAAGATTCTTTTTATCATATAAATCAGGAAAATGATGCATTAAGCATTTATTCCATAGATCATCGCTATAAGGAACAAGAGAAAAAACTATCTGGTGCTTTAACATTTAACCCTTTACTCCATAGATATGCGCTTTCCTGCACCAATCACAGAAGGCCTTTGAAAACAGCGCAGGAAGAGTTCATATGACTCGTAACGACCAATCTGAACACTTCCTGCACTGTTTTCCACTCTGTCAGTTAATTTAAACATTATTCATCCAATATTTCAAAAACCTTCTATATTAGGTGTCCAAAAGCGTCTATATTAGAGGTGTCCAAAGGTGTCTATATTAGAGGTGTCCAAAGGCGTCTTTAACAGAGGTGTCCAAAGACGTCTATATGGAGTAAAGGGTTAACAAGAACAGTGTGAAGAAACAATTCAATGAACCTCAGTTTTAAGTCTGACATTTAGTGAAAAAGCAGGGGTCGATATATCTCACTACCCCAGGATCATTAGTCTCAACTTTTTACCTCTGAACCAGTCCTCTAATCTGCTGTCAATAAACAACCACCAAAACTACCGTGTGGCCAGGATTACAGAATATGCCGCATAGATGTATATATACTTACTTGCAATAAGGTGCACCATTCCCGTTCCTCATGCAGTCGCCATTTTTACACTTGCATTCTATACACCTCGGCCCTTGGTAGACAGTTGGGCATGTGCAATATGGCTTGTCACCTGCTGAAATTATATGCAATTCATGCTCTTCAGGTTTAGGCCATTATAAATTAATTTCTAGACTATCATCCAAATTTTTCCTAAATTCTTAAAAACGGGGAGGGCGGGAGGATTTTATTTTTTATTTTCATTTTTAAAATTTTGATTTTTTTTTTATGAAAATAAAAAGTGTTGGGTTGGCATGAAAATTAGGGGGCAGACGGGAATGATAATCTAGCAATTAATTTATTATGGCCTTAATGTAGAAAAATGATGAGTGGAGATGTGATAAACATCCTGAGATAAAATTTACCATCCTTGCCAAGAGGTCACTTTAAACTTTCTCTTTCCAAAAACAGTTTCAGAATTGAAGGTCTGCAAATATAGTATTGAGGTCTCCTAATTTCATTTTTTTATCAAAATTACTGCACGTTTGTTTAAAAACTTTGAAATGAGTGATTTCTACAACTGATAGTTTGATTTATTTTTCCTTATAAATTTGGGGAAAAACTTGTCATTAATATTTCAAATCTCAACTTTCATAATCGATAATTTGAATATATTGATATTTCGTCAACATGCAATCTAATGAACCAATTCACCAGGCATATTTTCAAAAATTTCATTTAAATTCAGAACCTGCAAAGTAAAATTCACATTTGAATTAGTATTTTGCAGTGATTGAAGTGATAAATCTTAACCTCATAGCAATAAATTCAGGTAAGTCTATGGAAATTTAATTGTACAATCAATAATCTGCCAGTTATTTCAGTGTATCTATAAAGACAGTTATTTATCTCCAATTTCGCACACTTCGTTAACCAGGCTATATATGGCAAAATGAAAACACTAACAAGTACGACTATTTCCTAACTTACCCAGAGTGCAATTGCCGCCATTCTTACAAAATTCAAAGCACTTGTTGCCATTCTCGCAAAATGAGCCGTAGAAGCCCGGGGGACATAAACATTTGACATGGTTGATGGTGTTACCAGTTGTACAGTTTCCTGTAATTAACAAAACAGTAAAACATATACACAAGGGCTGAGATATGTACATGATTATATGTAATGGTGAATACAATTAAGAAATATGATAACTGAAGCATAGAATTCCATTCTTGTCAACAACTTGAAATTTACACAGGAAAGAACATCCGACATGCATATAAAATCATATATATATCAGCACACTAAATTTCTGAACAACTTATAAACAACCATGAGTTGCTTGCGAACCAAATAGTTATTTTCAAATTTTGACATCCTCTTCAGTACTCACCTCCATTCTTACACAATTCGTTTGTACATTCTTTCACAGTTTTAGTACATCTAGGCCCCTCGAACCCTACGGTGCAATCACATGACAGCTCATTACCTCGGAGCCTGCAGAATGCATTATTCATGCAGTAATCATCACAGGTTCGATTTTCACAATTTGTGCGCGCGTCAAACCCAGGGAGGCATTTACAATGGGGTGTGGAGTCTGGACTATCTTTTGTACAAGTTCCACCATTGGCACAGAATATTGTTGAATCTTGTAACCCACATTGTTCACATCTCTGTCCTGTTAATGTAAACAAAGTGAATTAGTTTTAATTTCATCAGAAAAAAAACAAAGTAGAGGTTTTATGCTGCAACAATATTTTTACCACTATTGATATAACTGAACAGAATTTTGTTTTTCCTATAATATATAAAAAACTTTTTAACTTAAGAGTTATCTTTCCAAAATACCAAAAACATATACAATCAAACCTGTCTAGGTGGCCACCTCTATTAAGCAACCACCTGTCTAAAGCAACCATATTTTCTATTTCCCATGTCTATGCTTTCAGAGTAAATTAACCTGTATTAAGCAACAACCTGTCTTAAAATGCCAATTATGCTCCTTCCCTTGACTGGCTGCTTAAGACAGGTTTGACTGTATTGTTAACTAGACCTATTGCCATGGGGTAAATTCAAATATCCCCAACCGACTCATAAGGCAATTTTTATCAAATATTTTATTTGCTGTGCTCCTACCTGCTCAAACAAAATTGCAGCTACCAAAACTTTTTTATTGACTTTCAAACATTTTTTTTTCATCATCTTTGTTAATTTTTCTTGAAAATAACTATGCAAAATCAAAATGAGACTAAATTAGCTACCTACCTACCTGCATGAAAAAAATGGGTAGGAGCACAGCAAACACATATTTTTTTTTTGTAAGGATGTCATAACTGAACTATTCATGACACTTTAATCATGGTCAATGCTACTGGAATAATAATAAGATCTGTGAATGAAGCAAGGAACAAGAGATTTTTGTAAAACATATAACAATATGCTCCCTTACACCATATTGTGTGTCGGTTAATTGGGTGGACCTGGTCCTCAGCCTAACTATTCCCTATTATGACCTCAAAGGTCAAAGTTACCTGTATAATCAGCAGTGCAGTTGCACGATCGTGTACCGTCTGGATGAGACTGGCACGTACCACCATTCTCACAGTAGTTGTCACAGAAACCAGTCACTTGCTTCTCGCATTGGTCACCTGTAAACTCATCCATGCACCTGAAGAATAAAACATATATCAATATTTAGTGAAGGATGTTGGAGCTGATAACAGTAGAATATGACCTGTAATGATTAATTAGTAATTAATTAGGGTAGATTAAACCAAATTGGTCAATTTCCTTTTATCGTTATTCTATTAGGTGAAATTTTGAAAAATGCAAATATAGTTTGTATAAATCTGTTGAGTAAGTACTTCTTCTCTCGCCAGGCCCGATCAGCTCAGTCGTTAGCACATCTGACTATCAATCCAGTGGTCGGGAGTTCGATTCCCTGCCGGGCCAGTCTCTGTGATGATTGATATACAAAATTGTGGTGTCTCGTTATTATTCGTCTCTCACCACTGTTTCAAGTGGGAAAGTTATCAGTTACTTGCGGAGATGGGGTGTGCTCGAGTACTGGTTAACCTAACAGGATCCCAGGATACAGTGGTCAGGTTAACTGATCATCTGTTAGCCGTCAATGGCATAAAAATGACGCTAAACAAAAAACAAACAAAACTTTTCTTACAACAACTAACAATTGAAAATAAGTATATGTTCGTATTCCAATTTACACAATATTTCTATCATTTAATGGCAGTCAGTACGATCAATCATAATTTCTGTGATCCACTAGTTGGTAAACCGGCTCTCAGCATTAATTGCCTTGTAAGTCACTAACTGATTCCTCAAGTAATCAGAAGTGGGAGGTGCTGGTAGTGAAACATGGTTCAAGATCAATCATTAAAGGCTGTGGCTACTCATGACCACTGGATTGAGTCGGACATACTACCGACTGAGCTAGTCCGTCCGGCCCAAAACTTAAAGGAAGAATTAGCATTCTAAATTATGTGGCCTTGTATGTACATGTACTTACCTACAAATGGGGTTCCCATCCTTTACCGAGCATATACCAAGGTGTTCGCAGTAGCCAGTGCATACGTAGTTCTCACATCTACTTCCGCTGAAGCCTGGTTTACAGCTGAAGTTATCAAACATCTCAAAGTCACATTGCGATATACCATCCAAAATAATCTGTAGTACATCCAGTACTGTTTTTATTTTAAATTTATTAATTTTACATCAAGTTCTTAAATCTAAGACAAATCACTCTGGAAAATTTTCTGGGTGGAATCAGTACTAAGTATATGCAGATAAAGTGTTTTACTCAAGAATACGACACATAGCCGTGACATAGACTCAAACCCAGGTCCCTTCGATCCTTGGTCAAATGCTCTACCATGCTCTCCATATGCTCTTAAATACAGGCCCGTGTGGTTCTGGCTAAGAATAGAATCACTGTCAATCTCTGTAGAGGGGTAGGAATCCTCCGAATGGGTGTCATTTTCATTTTATCATTTTTTGTCATGTTCACTATTGTGGTTCCAGGGAGCTATGAGTGATGGCAAGAATAGGATCACTGTGGCTTATGCATGTCGTAAGAAGCGACAAATTGAGTAATACAACAGAATTTGCTGAAACTCTGCAGTTCTGCAGGTATCAAGGATCTAGGTTCATTCTGCATATTCATGTGTTTATGTATTTTTTTAATCTGTATGTTAATTTATTGTTTTTGTACATGTAGAGTGGAATCTTCCTTCCTGTTGGCGTCAAATAACCTTTAATGAGTTGGTACGCTGTAAAACCCCATTCATTCATTCATTCATTCTTAAATACAGTGCCAACAGTTTCACATTCCAGGTTATATACGCAACCTCTGGCGTGAGCGGCCAACACTCTATCAATTAGACTACTGCCATTTTCAATACACTCCAGGTTATATATGGTACATGTATATCCAGTTTTATTGGTGGTGAAAGCCCTTAGAATGAATCTGGGTAGAATCAACGTTCTTCCGCTGGTAACTGGCAAACTTTCTCACATAAAAATTTTGGAGAAAAAGGGACTCGCACCTACAACCTTAGCAATGAGAGGTAAGTAATGTTGAGACCATTCGGCTATATATTAGAGGACACACTTGTGTGTATATAACTTGAAAATATATTATATACTTACTTGCACTTTGGAGCGCCATCAGCCCAGGTGCAGTTGCCGTCACCGATGCAGTAATCAGAGCACTCATCTATCTCACATTGTTTCCCAGAAAAGCCAGGTAGGCAGCTGTAGTAATAAATATTTATGTACATGGACAGTCAAACATGTGTAAGTGGTCACCTCTATTGAGCAGCCACTTGTCTTAAGCAGCCACTTTGCTATTTCCCATTTCTATGCTTTCTAAGCAAACTAACCTGTATTAAGCAACAATCTGTCTTAAAAGGTCACTTTTGCGCCATCCCTTGATTGGCTGCTTAAGACAGGTTTGACTGTATGTTCACTGGTTTAAACATATTGTATTTCTCATATAAACAGCATGAATATTAAGGTGATACGTGTTGTCTGTTAAGTAAAGAGAAACATAGATTGAGTAAGTAAGTGAAAAAAGACATACAGGCAGACAAGCAGAGAGAGGTGGAGTACATCTGGTATGTTAAACAATAGAAGAGAAAAAAAATGGAGAAAAAAAAGACAGTCAGACAAGTAACCTACCTGCATTTAAATTCATCAGTTTTAGTTATACTGCAGTTTCCTCCATTTTTACAGTACGTTTCTGAACACATAATGAAATTGCATTTTTTCATCTTTGTGTCATACACAGCTCCATCCGGACACACGCACGTATATTTCTGACTTGAGCCACACGGATTGTTGATACACAACTGTGTGGAAGGGCATGGATTTGCTTTGCAGGCATTCACAACTAAAATGTTTTAAAAATAAAATAAGAACATAATATTTATCAAGACTAGAATTGATGGAAAACCAAATTTTTATCTAAAATAAAGCAAAGAAAGGGCCATTCAAAATGGGGCCATAATTCCTCTCAAATTTGACTTGATGTTGACTGATATCAAATTTGGCCTACACTTTATAATTATATGGGTACACACAGAATATTGATTACATAGACCCCATTAGAAGTTATTGATCAGAAACAAAATTTTTATTTTGGATGAAAGAAACAAGTCAGGAATAATACTTAATGCCCCTTCAACATACTTCAAATTGCGGGTCCATAAAAATGTCATGGTACACCGATTTTATCTATGTTCCAACCAGTTTTTGGTGATTTCACGAAACGAAACTAATCCAGTCTTTTTCCGGTTTTAAAACTGAGATTAACCAGGACTGAGTGATCTTCGGTCAAGACTACTTTCTCCTTGTGTTACTGGTTTAAGGCAAACTTTTACCAAAGTCTTTAAATAAGTTTGTCAATAGAATAATGGTTACTATGTACATATATCCTTCAGTGTGCTAAGAATGGTGAAAAGTTCAATTAAAACAACTGAGCGCTAGACGTTTGGAAGCATGCACCATTTTTCAAACTTGTCTCAAAGCAATAACTATCAGATGACCGAGAACTCGAAAAATAACATGAAGTATGCTTTAGAAATATTAACCAATTTTCTAAGCATAAAAATGAATGCAATTTTAACAAAATACTATTAAAGGTAATGGCAATCACTTTTGGATTGCGAACAAGGTGCTGATTGCTCATGTCAGAAGAACTCAATTCAATACCAGATCAATTTGTCCCTCAAAAACAACACCCTATACTATTTTATACTAATTTATTTTAGCTTGATTGCCAAGAAAGCTCAAAGCTTATATTAACTGCTCTCCAGTGTGCTTCCTAGGTAGAGCCAGTACTGAGTGTTGTTTCCTGGGTAGAACCAGTACTGAGTGTTGTTTCCTGGGTAGAACCAATACTGAGTGTTGTTTCCTAGAACCAGTACTGAGTGTTGTTTCCTAGGCAGAACCAGTACTGTTGTTTCCTGGGTAGAACCAGTACTGTTGTTTCATAGGTAGAACCAGTACCAAGTGTTGTTTCCAGGGTAGAACCAGTACTTAGTGTTGTTTTTTAGAGGCATCATGGCTGCGTTCAGCCCAGTTGAACATGTTTACTCTGTTTGGACCAAACGAATGAAAAGTAAATGGAAATCAGACTACATTAGCACTGTCCCTCAATTTCTTTCAAGTAATGTGATTAAACACAAGCAAACAGCTCCTAGAGGTGTTTGTTCTGTTAGCAAACATTCAAAGCGAACATGTCGTTTAGTTGACTTCTGTAATCAAACGTTTGGAAACAAAATTAAATGTTTAAGCACACCAAATGCAGCAAAGGTCGAGCTAGAGGTCAAAACTGCAACCTCTGGCATGAATGACCAACACTCTTCATCACATTACCATCACTCTTAAACAGCCTATGTTATACAGAGTCATAATACAACTTACTGCTCTCGTTCTTTATGATATTTTTACTGGCCTGACAAATTACTATGTCGCCAATTTGCAAGGAGACGTTGTTAGTGAGGTATTTGATATCGTCCTTGTTCTTGTCGAAGAATTTTGAGAAGGAGATGACATAATGTTTCTTGTAGGTTGTCACATACAGCGTGTCTTCAAACACGTCAATCATGTGCGGTGGATCAGAGGCTGAAAATAGAAATCAGAATACAATAGTTGTCCTAGTGTTAGTTTATACTAATTTATTAAAGCTTGATTACGAGAAAGCTCAGAGTTTATAATATGAATCGCTCTCACATCTGATTACTGGTTATAACCAGTACTGAGTGTTGATTTGTGAGACGCATCAGGTGGAGCTGGAGATCGCACCCATAACTGGCTTGAGTGGCCAACACTGTGTATTACTGGTGTTTTTGTATGGTGTTTAGTTTTAACATAAATTATAATTCTAGTGTTGTAGATGTATTGCAAATTATGATGGTGTCAGAAAGATACAGTTTTAGGAACGCTCCAATACTGCCGGGCCCGATTACTTCAGTCCGTAGCATGTGACTACCAATCTAGGGGTCTAAGTTTGAAACCCCACCTGCCCACAGTTTCGTAATGACTGATAGATTACATTGCATCTAATTGTCATTCAATGATCTCTTACTGCTGCTTAAAGTCAGGAAGCTATCAGTTACTTGCCAAGAAGAGTGTCCCTATCAGCTACTTGCCAAGAAGAGTGTCCCTATCAGCTACTTGCCAAGAAGAGTGTCCCTATCAGTTACTTGCCAAGAAGAGTCCCTATCAGTTACTTGCCAAGAAGAGTGTCCCTATCAGCTACTTGCCAAGAAGGGTGTCCTTATCAGTTACTTGCCAAGAAGGGTGTTCCTATCAGTTACTTGCCAAGAAGAGTGTCCCTATCAGTTACTTGCCAAGAAGAGTGTCCCTATCAGTTACTTGCCAAGATGGGTGTTTGCTCGATTACTGGATTACTGTCCAGGATTTCAGGATAAAGTCGTTATGTTAATTGATAAACCATTAGTCTTCGATGGCATAAAACATAAAAGCCACACATGTAATAAGCAGAACATCCGTCCATCCGTCTGAACGTTTGTCCGCACACACGAATGGGTATATAAGTGTCTATGGTTAGTAAGTTTTTTATGACAGTTGATAAACAAATGTCTGTCCATCAAAATAATATTTGGAATACCTTCAAATGTTCGTACGATGTGACGATCAGTGCCATCAAACCTGCAGGTTTCCACAGTGTGACTCCTGGTGTCTGCCCAATACAGTCGCTGGTTTGGGTAGTCTATGGCCAGGCCACTTGGCCAAATGATGGAATCCTTGATCAATGTTCTACGGTCTGAACCATCAAGATTTGCAGACTCTATCCTTGGAGGGTAGCCGCGATCTGTCCAGAATATTTTTCTGAAAAAACAATTTAATATGAATAACAAAGGCCATCATTGATAGTAGAACTGGACGTATCTATATACGCGAGACTATATTTTACAGTTTAGCAATTCAATTTTTGACAGATTAGTCTTATTTTTTTTTTTGAATGGGGTTAAACGAAAGGATAACTTTCTCAGTGGTGAATGATAATGAGAAACAATGTCGTATATCAATCATCACGGAGACTGTTGCCGGGCGGGGGATTCGAACTCATGACCCCTGGATTCATAGTCAGACGCGTAACTGACTGAGCTAATCAGGTCCGGCTTTTGCTAAGGAAGACCTCAGAATAAATCTGAGTAGAACCACTGTCCTGCCACAAGTAACTAGCAAACTTTCTCACATAAAGTATTGGAGCGAGCGGCGAGACTTTAGTGATCTTGAGACAGTGTCCTATACTAGTTCTTTTTAAGTTAAATTTATTTCAGTTTGATTATGAAGTAAGCTCAGAGCTCGAGTCCATTTCCTGGACCTAAATACATAAATATTTTGAGTCTGAAATTTTACATCAATGAACATACAGACCCTGGGTAAAACCAGTACAGAGGTTGTTTTCTGTTAAAACAAAAACATGACTTTATACAAATAATAATTTTGGTAATTAAATTGTTACCCATAGTTTGGTTCCACGGCAATGGAAAATGGATCATTAATCTGATCTTTAACAATTATCTTTTGCCGGCTGCCAGTGTACTGGGTCATAGCAATCTTGCTGGTTCCAGAGTCTGTCCAGTATATTTTTTTGCCTATCCAGTCCACAGCTATACCTTGCGGCTTACTCAACCCATGAACCTGTTGTTTGTACACAAAAAAATTACCTTAACATTCTACGGTCACCATTAATGAAATATAATTGAAAAATTCTAAGACAATTATCTGTAAAGATTTAATTAAAATTTCAAAATTCAGTAACATGTTCAGGTACACCAGTTTAGATTTAATGTCTTTAACTGAACCTTTGCTGTGTTAGCTAACATTACATTAAGGTATTAAACTGAACCTTTGCTGTGTTACCTAACATTACATTAAAGTATTAAACTGAACCTTTACTGTGTTAGCTAACATTCCATTAAGGTATTAAACTGAACCTTTACTGTGTTAGCTAACATTGCATTAATCCATTAAACTGAACCTTTGCAGTGTTAGCTAACTTTACATTAAAGTATTAAACTGAACCTTTACTGTGTTAGCTAACATTACATTAAGGTAGTAAACTGAACCTTTGCAGTGTTAGCTAACATTACATTAAGGTATTAAACTGAACCTTTGCAGTGTTAGCTAACATTACATTAAGGTATTAAACTGAACCTTTGCAGTGTTAGCTAACATTACATTAAGGTATTAAACTGAACCTTTGCAGTGTTAGCTAACATTACATTAAGGTATTAAACTGAACCTTTGCAGTGTTAGCTAACATTACATTAAGGTATTAAACTGAACCTTTGCTGTGTTAGCTAACATTACATTAAGGTATTAAACTGAACCTTTACTGTGTTAGCTAACATTACATTATATTTAATATTTGTTCCTAAACAGGATGATTTTTCAGCAATCTTGTGTTTTCCTGTCACAATATTCATCAGGACCAGCTATATCTTTGTAATTGTCGCTGGCAGTAAATTAATGTATGTTACTCATTTCTTGAATTATAGGAACGAAAATAAATATTATAATTTTTAGCATCTGTATATTCTTGTTTAAAGACTTACAATCACTTGCTCCTTGGTTGTGGATACATCGCGAGTGTTTCTATGGGGTTTATCTGCATCTTTCTTGCTGTCATCTTGTTTACGGGCAGGGTTGTTGTAAGGTCTCATGGCAATTGTCTTCCTCCCTGAGTATACTATGAACATCTTCCAGTCACTCTCATGCTGAGACGAGCTGTCTATGTCTATTGAGTTTATTTTAGAGGCGTCCGGTTTAATCTGGATATATAAGTGTAAATTAACCCTTTACTTCATATAGACGCCTTTGGACACCTCTAATATTGAAAGCATTAATTCACCACGTATCAGCAATGGGTGAATTATGTTTATATTAACTGACAGTGGAAAACAATGCAGGAAGTGTTCAGATTGCTCGTTACAAGCAATCTGAACTCTTCCTGCACTGTTTTCAATGACCTTTTGTGACTGGTGCGGGGAAAACGTGTATCTATGGAGTAAAGGGTTAAGAGATCAAGTTAATTTTTTTATTGCTGTCTTCCACTTAGTCATTTCCTGACGGTCCCAATTAGCTGATTTGGTAGCACATCTGACTGTCAGTAATAATTAAATAATAATTGTCCTATTAGACATTCAATTATTTTCGTTAGTCCTAATTATTGCTAATGACCAAATTACTATTCACACATAAATTAAAGAGAAATTATTCACAGTCCAACATTGTAAGTTATCACATCTTAATCAAAACTTTACAAAAAATACTTCATACCTGTTTTGCTCCAGCTTCATTCAAGGTCATGTCGACCTTATGTTCATATACCCTGTCCTCCTCAGCAATTAGCAATGTCTTTTTGTTACCTGCAAAAAAAATAACCATTTAAAATAAAATATAAACACTACACCTACTTCTCAGATAAGAAAAATAAAACAAAACACATGAGCTTCAGAAAGATCCATAATCTCAAGAAAAATAATATTAAATGTAAATGACTTTTTCAGTTCAGATATAAAAATTCCGTCCATTGGGATAACTGTTTTCGCAGCAACACAGCAGAGCCTTATTCCCTCTAAAAACAAATAGTTATCCCTCACGGCGAAATTTTCTAACCTTCAACCCATGTAAGATTCGTATATCATTAATGGCTTTCTTACTTCTTATATAATTCCGTCCCCTGGATTAACTGTTGTCATGGAAACTTGTCAGAGCCTTGTTCACACCAAATTAATTTTTCTATATGACAGATATTAAAATGGAAGTGTCATATAAGGCATGAAATGAAAAAAAAATATATAGATAATAATAGATCAAAAGGTAAAAATGTTAATTAACTGGAGTTAATTTATACGGACATAATTATTTATTACTAGATAATCATCCCTGCCCACACCCTTATTTTCATTCCAACCCGACCCTTTTAATTTTTAAAAAAAAAAAAATCTCCCACCCCTTCCCCCTTTTTAAGAAAACATTGGATGAGAATCTAGCAATTAATTTAATGGCCTTGCTAATATCGTTAACAGTAGAAAAAGTTTCGGTTGGAAGAAGATGGTTATCTAAAGCTAAAATCTCAATAGATTCTTATATTCCACCTACCTTTAGCTTGACACAAAACTTGTGTATTGGTCTTCCCGGTTGTCGAGTCCTCCGGGGTGGTGTAGCCCTCCTCACATAAACACTTTATATGGTCGTTCTCTTTGTATTTACATGTCTGTGAGCAAGTCCCCCACCTGACGCACGGATCATCCTCTACAAAACATATCATACACTTTACTTTTGTTGTTTGATGGGTTTTTTAATGGATATAATATATATTTTTATTGGTGCATGAGATAACGTTACAGTCAAACCTGTGTTAAGTGGTCACCTCTATTGAGCAGCCACTTACATGTAAGCAACCATATTTGCTATTTCCCATTTCCATGATTTCAGAGCAAATTAACCTGTATTAGGCAACAACCTGTCTTAAAATGCCCTTTTTACTACTTCTCTTAACTCACTGCTTAAAGCAACACATCCACGTTTAAACTTTTAAAAAAAAAATTTAAATTGAGTTATGAGCACATTTCCCATACAAACATATGATCAATTAGCTGTATATGAGCATATAAACACAATCTTGAACAAAATGATGCCCAAATTACAATGCGTGACTAACACTTTATAAAACAAGCGTGTAACTCACCCCGAGTCAAAAAAAATTGTCAAAATGACTTTCAAGGCATTTAAAGTACACTACGCACTAAAACGTGAAGTTTTTTAATACGACTCGCATAATTCAATTTGAAGCCAAGTTGGAATCCTCGTCAATTTAAAAATAATTTATAAAGCGTTTGAAACGCTTTATAATTTGGACATCTTTTTTTATAATTCTAAAGCGTTCTGGATAGTGTTTTTTAGCACATATACAGCTCACTGACCATATATTTATGTATGGGAAATGTGCTCACAACTCAATTGAAAAACTTTTTAAAAAAGTTTAAACATGGATGTGTTTGCTTTAAGACATGTTTGATTTTACATATTTTTGACAATTCAAGGAAATATAACTCAGCCTTGCACAACTGAAACCATTATATTTCAAATATATTAAGATTATAATACAATAAAAACAAAGCTTTTACTCTATAATCAAGATCAAAAGTTTAAGAAAAGACGACAGATAAACTGCCTTCATAAAAGCCCTACTGGGGTTAACAAGAAAGAATTTATAGAACACATGCTTACACATCAGGGACAAAGATCAGTCTCAATACAAACAAAATTATATAAACATAACCTGTCACTTGCGGCAACTGGCATTAAACCCTTTAAAAAAAAAAAAAATTTACATATTGAAAAAGAAGTTTTATTTAAATTTAACTCACGCATGCATGAACGATCATCCGGCTTTAGCTTGAAACCAATACCACAGGAACATTTGGTTTCATTCAAGGCATGAAGGAATGTACATTTGTCCTTACAGAAGTTGTTGTATACAGTGCAGTTACTGAGCTTATCTGAGGATAGAGCATGTTTATATTGCAACATGGATGTAGCAGAAAGTGAATATCATTAACAATATTGCTGATCAAAAAAGCATGCCTTCATTGCAACATGGATGTAGTAGAAAGTGAATATCATTTATAATATTACTGAACATACTTTTGTAGAAATATGATGAGTAATTTAAGCAATATTACCCAACATGTTTTTGTTTTTTCTACATAACTTATTTTACAATGAAGCTATATCTATTTTAAATGTTTTAACTTAAAAATTCAAAGAATTGCATAATACACATGGCAATATATCCCTGTGGAGTGAGAATATCACACCTAGAATATATGTATAATGTTTGTTTTCAGTTCCTATCCAAACTAAATGGTGAAAATGTATGTGATCTTAAGACAGCGCCTTTGACCACTTGGCAACTGAGACTCCAGTGTTGGAGGGAGAAAACAATTGCATTTATTTTAAAAAAAAGGGTTCAATATCAAAACTAAATGGAATGTTAAAATGGCTCTCACTTAATATCTGTGGGTCAGGTCAGTCCCAAAACCACGATTTCAACAAGAGAGAATTTTTTTTTTCAAGATTGAGGTTCACAAAATATCATTTGGGAAGACCAACTAACAGAATGAAATTTAAACAATGTACATTGACTCATACCTTGTGCACACATGGTATCATTTTCATCATCGCCACCCTCGCAGTCCAAATTTTTATCACATAGCTGACTGAAAGGGATGCATTTCTTCTTGTTCGCACACAAGTACTCCCCATTCTTACATAGTGATATCTCTGCAATACAAAGTTTGTATCAAAATGCCATCATGAAATATGGGCCTATGTATATTGTATTGTGTTTTAACTATAGCAAAATAGGGGCCAGTGCATTGCATTGTATTTCAACAAGTAAACCTGTTTAAGGTTTTGATTAAATTTTAAATTTAGTACAAGCTTATTTTAGGTAGTAATCAAAGAAGAATTCTATTGCAGTAACTACAACTTATGTATCAACATCGTTGTATTGATAACTGCATTACAATACAGCAACACTGGTATACTGGTAATTGCAATACATCACCATTGGTATAGTGGTAATTGCAATACATCACCATTGGTATAGTGGTAATTGCAATACAGCACCATTGGTATAGTGGTAATTGCAATACAGCACCATTGGTATACTGGTAATTGCAATACAGCACCATTGGTATATTGGTAATTGCAATACATCACCATTGGTATACTTGTAATTGCAATACATCACCATTGGTATACTGGTAATTGCAATACATTTGTAATTGCAATACAGTACCATTGGTATACTGGTAATTGCTATACAGCACCATTGGTATACATGTAATTGCAATACAGCACCATTGGTATACTGGTAATTGCAATACATCACCATTGGTATACTGGTAATTGCAATACAGCACCATTGGTATACTGGTAATTGCAATACAGCACCATTGGTATACTGGTAATTGCAATACATCACCATTGGTATACTGGTAATTGCAATACATCACCATTGCTATACTTGTAATTGCAATACATCACCATTGGTATACTGGTAATTGCAATACAGCACTATTGGTATACTGCTAATTGCAATGCAGCACCATTGGTATACTTGTAATTGCAATGCATCACCATTGGTATACTTGTAATTGCAATACATCACCATTGGTATACATGTAATTGCAATACAGCACCATTGGTATACTGGTAATTGCAAAACAGCACCATTGGTATACTGGTAATTGCAATACAGCACCATTGGTATACTGCTAATTGCAATACAGCACCATTGGTATACTTGTAATTGCAACACAGCACCATTGGTATAATGGTAATTGCAATACATCACCATTGGTATACTGGTAATTGCAATACAGCACCATTGGTATACTGCTAATTGCAAAATAGCACCATTGGTATACTTGTAATTGCAATACATCACCATTGGTATACTGGTAATTGCAAAACAGCACCATTTGTAATTGCAATACATCACCATTGGTATACTGGTAATTGCAATACAGCACCATTGGTATACTGGTAATTGCAATACAGCACCATTGGTATACTTGTAATTGCAATACATCACCATTGGTATAATGGTAATTGCAATACATCACCATTGGTATACTGGTAATTGCAATACAGCACCATTAGTATACTGGTAATTGCAAAATAGCACCATTGGTATACTTGTAATTGCAATACATCACCATTGGTATACTGGTAATTGCAAAACAGCACCATTTGTAATTGCAATACAGTACCATTGGTATACTTGTAATTGCAATACAGCACCATTGGTATAATGGTAATTGCAATACATCACCATTGGTATACTGGTAATTGCAATACAGCACCATTGGTATACTTGTAATTGCAATACATCACCATTGGTATACTGGTAATTGCAATACATCACCATTGGTATACTTGTAATTGCAATACATCACCATTGGTATACAGGTAATTGCACTGGTAATTGCAATACATCACCATTGGTATACTGGTAATTGCAATACAGCACCATTGGTATACTTATAATTGCAATACAGCACCATTGGTATACTTGTAATTGCAATACATCACCATTGGTATACTGGTAATTGCAATACAGCACCATTGGTATACTGGTAATTGCAATACAGCACCATTGGTATACTGGTAATTGCAATACATCACCATTGGTATTCTGGTAATTACAATACAGCACCATTGGTATACTGTTGGTATACTGGTAATTGCAATACAGCACCATTGGTATACTGGCAATTGCAATACAGCACCATTGGTATACTGGTAATTGCAATACAGCACCATTGGTAATCTGGTAATTGCAATACATCACCATTGGTATACTTGTAATTGCAATACATCACCATTGGTATACTGGTAATTGCAATACATCACCATTGGTATACTGGTAATTGCAATACATCACCAAAGGGTATACTGGTAATTGCTATACATCACCATTGGTATACTGGTAATTGCAATACAGCACCATTGGTATACTTATAATTGCAATACAGCACCATTGGTATACTTGTAATTGCAATACATCACCATTGGTATAGTGGTAATTGCAATACAGCACCATTCAGCACCATTGGTATACTGGTAATTGCAATACAGCACCATTGGTATACTGGTAATTGCAATACAGCAACACTGGTATAGAGGTAATTGCAATACAGCACCATTGGTATACTGGTAATTGCAATACACTACCATTGGTATACTGGTAATTGCAATACAGCACCATGGGTATACTTGTAATTGCAACACATCAATACTGGTGTATTCCTACTTACTACAAATACTGTCATGTTCATCCGAGCCATTTGTGCAGTCTGAGTTCCCATTACATTTCTTATGTTTTGGAATGCAGGTGTTGTCCTGGACACAGCGGAACCTTCCTATTGGACAGGCATAGATATCTGCAAAATATAAACAAGGGTTTTTATATGGTGTTTTAACATAATAAATGGTGCATGAAATATTTCACAAGACTTAAGGCATTTGGCTGATTAATATGAAAGGCTGCATGTAAAACTAATACATCGACCTGCATTATAGAGTTCAACATAAAATTTTCACATTATGTAAACCAACTATTATTTGTAGATGTTAAGGTCATAAAAAAATGCATGTTTTTGGGTTCTACCCACAACACAATTGGCTCTAGCCCAAATACTTTAAAAGAAACAGAGCTTGAAACAAAAAACATTACATTTTGTAGGTTAAGTTAATTATTTATAGATGTCAAGGTCATTTGAAAGTCTGTGTCATTTTGGGTATTACCCACAAGATAACTGCCTTTGGCACAAATAGTTAAAAAAAACACAGCAACACACAAAAATACATAACATTTTGAAGGTAAGTTAATTATTCATGGAGGTCAAGGTCATCTGAAAGAAGTTATTTTGGATTGTACAACCCATAACATCCCTAAAGACCAAATTTGAAAAATCTAAGCTTAAGTTTCTAAGAACGGTCAAGGTCACCTTAAAAAAAATGCTGCCCGGTTTTGAGTAAAACTTACCCTTTACACAATTATGGACCACATTCAATGCCTCTGAGAAACCAAGCTAAACGCAAAACTAAAACATTATTTTGTTGACGCCAAACACTTTTTTTTTTCTTTCTAAAAAATGCGACAATAAGAATCAGTCATGAGTTTATGACCCTTAAACTGATTAGACAGGAGCCTCAACAGAACATTCCAATCAAAACAGTAAACCCTTGGTTGATTTCATAACACCTATGTAAGATGTTTTATAATGTGTTCTTACTGCATTTTTCTTCATCTGATCCATCTGCACAGTCTTGTTCCCCGTCACATCTCCATAGCAACGACATACACTCTGACGAGCCCGTCTTACAGCGGAATTCACCATCACTACATGACGCTGGAAAAATATATTCAGTCAAATAAACAAAAATATGTGATTTAATTTTTTCTATTTATCATCTTAGCCCCATTAGCTCAGTCGATAGAGCAACTTATTATTAGTCTGGTGGTCGTGAGTTTAAACTAAACAAGAGGCCCATGAGCCTTACTGGTCACCTGATTATCCTTAATGACATAAAGCTATATGAATATATTTTCCAACTTTTGAAAATAAAACATAAGCATTAACCTTCATATCAGCAATAACAAATCACACCAAAAACCATTTAAATGTGTCTATTCAGTCATCAGAAATGACATTTTATCTCATTTTCTCTTATATAGATTTAGTAAAGTAGGCCCCATCCCCAGGGCCAAATCGTGTGCCCCAGGGACATGCAATTCACAATTATATAAAGGACCCGTATTCATCCATAATTATGCTCACCATTTGTTTCCCAGTACTTCTTTGCCTCATATAGGTATTATCATATCAACCATGCTTACCAATACTGTGTACTCCTTATCTCAGTATCTGTCACGCTCAGGTAATGATAGCCAGATTACATGACCCCATGACGGTATTAGGAAAATGTTGATAATTTGACACCTTGCTACTTTAACACATATTTCAAACATTAAGACTTCATTTTATGCTTTTTTGGTATATGGAAACTTTGTAGAGAAATTAATTCTTGTTGTCACAGTGTAAAGTTTAAAATTGTAAGGCAAATATTAAATGAAATATAGGAACAGAAAATAAGAGGAAGTAAAAATTTATGCATAAAATTTACTTTTTTTGGTTTATTTCATTTCCAGAAATAAAAAAAGAAACATGTACAGCAATCAAAACTAGATCTTTATCTAAATGTTTGTTTTATTTTTTTTAAATGAAATAAACATAAAATTTAAATGTATATGCAAACTAGATCTACATAATAAAAACACAACACAAATCTAGTGTTTATTGGTGACCTCATGTGACAGTAAAATTCCATAAACGATGGAAACAAAGTTGCGTATAAAAAAATCTGATGCAAATTTCAATGTCCGTTTCATCATTTGACATGTATGACCTATTTCTTTTCATATTTTAAGGAATTTATTTGTACACGCTGACGTCACTGAAATGTGACATTTAAAACTTAACACACGGTTCCAAATTTAGGGTAATTTTATAGCAGTCGTGTATAAAACATGTGCAGGATTTAATAAATACATGCATTATGGTTGTTGTTTATGCGTATGCTATGGAAATAATATGAATCTTTATTAAAAATTATCCCATCAATTACGATACTAGCGAGAAAATCAACTTTTAGTTTTAATACTGTAAGAATTTTATTTATTTTGAAAATACAATAAAATCTGCTTGTGAAGCGATAATTTATAAATCTTACAATGTATAAATCTATTTACGAGTATGTGGGTATGTTTCTAATTAAATACCCGATTGAAAAAAAATTGTTCGTTTTTCAAACACAGCGGGATTCTTATTTGATCTTTCTTAATTGGCAAAATCTTACCGATATCAGTGATTTATTGCCCACTGTTTGGTCAGTTTGACACCGTGATATACCCATGAATTTGTGTCAGCTGTGAAAACACAACAACTTCAAAAGTGTGCCGAAAGTCAGCTGTGTGTTAACATAGTTTTATTTTCTGTCAAAGGTCACGCGGGATGCACATTTCCAAAAACATGAAAATAGACTGCTTCTGTTTTCAGAAAATTGTATTTGACCCCCGATTTATTTTTATATTCCCGCACAAATCATGGAAAATTCTAGCACTTTATATAATGCGACTGGGCGATGACCTCGCTTGATCACCCTTGACCCATATGTTCGATTGGACGCTATTTTTATAAAAACTTTAAATAGTAACACTATGATGTCATGGGTAATTTTACTTGGGGAATTGTTACTTTACACAAATGTAAACTTCCTGTCGCGGAAAATAAAGTTTATGTGTGTTATTTTTGCGACTGAAATACACGGGTGTGAATTGTCGTGACCATGAGGCTATCGATAGAGGCGTGGAAAGTCGTCTCTGAGAGGCTATCGATACAGGCGTGAAAAGTCGTCTCTGAGAGGCTCTCGATACAGGCGTGAAAAGTCGTCTCTGGGAGGCATAGGGTTAAGAAGAAGATTTTCAAAGTTTGAATTTTACTGTTTTGGCCCTGCCTCCAAGGCCCTAGGGTGATGAGGACCATGCAATTCAAAATTTTGATTCATCAATAAGTACCAAAGCTGCATACAACATTTCATTATGATTGAGCCTACAGTTTTTGAAAAGAAGTTGAAAATGTCAATTGTTTACAGACGCACGACTGACGATGACGGACAAAAGGCGATTGCAAAAGGTCCCTTGAGACAAAGTCTTAGGTGACCTTAAAATAACGCTTACCTGCATTGCATTCTTGTTCGTCAGACCCATCCAAGCAGTCTTCATCTCCATCACAGTTCCAAGACAGAGGTATGCACGAATGTCCGGTTATACACTTGAACTGAGTATCAAGGCAATTTTTTGCTGAAATTAAAAGTTTTCATCAGAATAAAACTTCAGTCAATTATTTTTTTTCTTTTAAATGGAATTAAACACCAATTATAACAGATTTCAGGTTATATATGATATGTCTAGTTTTACTGGTGGAAGAAGACCTCAGAATCAATGTGTAGAATCACTCAGCCATGGAGAACCATTCAAATAATATTTCTATTGTAATAAGACATCATATACATTGTAAGTTAAATATTTCTTTTGTAATAAGACATCATAAACATTGTAAGTTGAATTTCTATAACTTAATAATAATAATCAGTGTTGTTTTTTTTTCCAAGTTGAGTCACTATAGCAGAAGTGGTTGATAAGAAACTGTTAATAAAATTGACTTTAACGGTAGTTTTTAAGTAGGTCGATCATCGTCAATGGTGAAAATGAGACTCTTTAGTTAATATGATGAAACCACTGATATACAAAATAATTTTTAAAAAAAGCAAACTGTAAGCTAAGCAACAAACTTTAATCTACGATTTTAGAAAACTAAGGTATACAATATATTCATTGTTAATTTGTAAAACATGAAATTATTTTCAAGTTAAGTCACTGTTGCACAGGCAGTTTAGATAAATAAAAACCTTTAACAGGGTGACAATGATGATAATAGCTCTTCAGGATTTTTTTTCATACAGATACAAAAAAAAAAGACAGAACCAAAATACTGTCAATGAAATATTCTTACTCTTGGTACAGTTAATTTCATCTGAGTGGTCCTTGCAATCAAATTTCCAGTCACATTTTGCCGACATTGGAATACACCTGTTTCCTCCGGAGCATTTCATCTCTCCCTCCGTGCAGTTGACAGCAACTGTAATACACATAACAACGTTAATATAGGTCTTATAACACAAAAATGACAATAAAGATCCTTGTAAAGTTTATCCTCTTTCTGTTTAGTGCAATTGTTATGTTCCCAAGAACGGCAAACATATAGCTGATGCTTTATCTGCCTATCCAATTGTGAGTGCATTCGTCTGAATGCTTGACAGAAACACAACTTCAAAAGTACGAAGGGAAATCAACGGAGGTCAATGTATGGAAGTGCAGTGTGAAGGAACCATAACTCTATCTTGAATAATGACAGAACTATATCCCCTTTTGTACTTTATGTTTGGTTATTTTTTCTTGTCCATAGTATGTCTTCAACAATATGGAGATTAATTACTCTTGTTTTGTTGTTTTTGGTGTGGGCTGTTTTTGGAGGGGGGTATAGTGCTTCCTTGTTGAAAGACACTAAAATAACAGTTATGGTCCATATAAACCTAAAAATAAACTTAAGCAGAAAAAATCAGCTGGCATTAAATGAAGTAATAATTTGCCCAACCTTCACTTTGTAAAAAGTTGTTTGACATTAAGAAATGATGATTTGTTTGAATACAGACCTTTTTTAAACAAGTATATCTTTTCAGTTCATGAACATCATTTTATAAATGAATAAATGAATGAATGAGGTCTCGGATTCAATTTTGAATTAGAATTGTATGTAAAATCATAATATATATGTATTAAAATATCTTGGAATAACCATTCATAAAAAATGCTTCAGTTACAGAAAACGATCACAATTATGCATTCATTAGATATCAAGAACAAAAAAAATTGAATCAGGTTTGACGAGTTGTTTTCGTCATGAATGTAAATATTGTTGAAATACTTACGACACCCCTGTTCATCCGAGCCATCACTGCAGTCAACATCGTCGTCGCAGTGCCACCTACCAGGTATACAGTGGGAGTTACCACACTTAAAGTAGGTTGGATCACACGTCACCTTGGCTGTAGAAATGTTAGAACAATTATATTAATAGCAATTTGTTTTTAATTTAAGTTACAACAGTATAAATAACTTGTGAAAGACAGTTCTTAAACCTCTCATTTATGGGCACATACACTCGGGAGATAATAAAACAGATAATGCAACACATGGAGAGATATGAGAACACAACACAGGTAGAGATATGAGAATGCAACACATGGAGAGATATGAGAATGCAACACAGGGAAAGATATGAGAATGCAACAAAGGAAGAGATATGAGAATGCAACACAGGAATAGATATGAGAACGTGACACAGGGAGAGATATGAGAACGCAACACAGGAAGAGGTATAAAAAAAACAAAAAAACAAAAATGCAACAAAGGGTTTAGAGGGGACTTACACGGAAACAAAAAAGTGACACCAATACAGGAGGTACCAAATTGTTCAGTAACATCTCAAGTAACCGACCAATAACAACAACAGACAATAATTACTGCAGGATATGGTTATATACACTCATGCTAAATATGTTGCGTTTTCCTATTTCTTCCTGTGTTGCTTTTTCACAGATGAACTTTATTCTGTTAACATTGATAATACAACGAGCTAGTTCATTCCCGCTGTTGTGGATTAAGGTGAAACTGCTGTGGGAGAAAACCGTGTATTCAAACATTTTATATACCTATTTTTAATGGGTTTAATCGCCATTTTCAACACATTGTAGGTCCAATATATATGGCACTCAGTCATTGTAGGGGAAAATCACAGACTCCTGAACATGAACCTGAATAAAACCACCAACTTTCTTACATTAAGCTTTTGGACTGGTTGTTGTGAGACAGGGCCTAAAACCCACACACTGCCACAAAGGTTCCCTATAATAATGCATAAAGTCTTGTTGGCTAAAGAAAGTTAACTCACAACAGACATCTTGTTTCTCATCACTGTCATCATTGTTCCCACAGTCTGGTTCCCCGTCACATTCCCAGGCTTTAGGAATACACTTATCTGTTAAAAAAGAAAGAAAATAAGATTAACATTGAACTGAAAGTAATAGTCAATATTGTGTCTCTTTTACAGAGCTCTTTAAAGATATTTTGTTATGTTTATTAAAGCAGTGACATTGCACTGCACTTCCATTTTCTTTTCCATATCATTCCATTAAACTACATTTCAAGCAGAAACAGGTTTGAAAGTAAAAGTACCTTTAACCTTGCATGAACAAACCTTGGATAAAACGATCCTTTACCTTGTATGAAACAACCCTTGATCTTGGATGAAACAATCCTTGACATTTTATGAAACAACCCTTGATCTTGGATGAAACAATCCTTGACATTGTATGAAACAACCCTTGATCTTGGATGAAACAATCCTTGACATTGTATGAAACAACCCTTGATCTTGGATGAAACAATCCTTGACATTGTATGAAACAACCTTTGATCTTGGATGAAACAATCCTTGACATTGTATGAAACAACCCTTGACCTTGGATGAAACAATCCTTGACATTGAATGAAACAACCCTTGACCTTGGATGAAACAATCCTTGACATTGTATGAAACAACCCTTGACCTTGGATGAAACAATCCTTAACCTTGTATGAAACAACCATTGACCTTGGATGAAACAATCCTTGACCTTGTATGAAAAAATCCTTTACCTTGTAAGAAACAACCAATGACCTTGGATGAAAGAAGTCTTAACCTTGGATAAAACAACCTTTGACCTTGGATGAAATAATCCTTGACCTTGGATGAAACAATTCTCGACCTAGAATGGAACAGTTTCTTGCTTTCATTGGTTATATCCTGTCTCACATATGTAGAGCGCATGGTCCAGTTGTAGAGCACCGAACCCATGATCGGAGGGTCGTGGGTTTGATCCTCTGCCATGACTATGTGTGGTGTCCTTGAGCAAGACACTTTTCTGCATATGCTTAAAACTGGTTCTAACCAGGAAGACTTTGAGCTTGATTTACCTAAGTTGTAAGAACTTGTTTCACAACTGAAGTAAAATAAATAAGTTTAAAGTAGTTATAAAGACAAGATTTTGTGACACACTTGACAACATGACTGCAGAATAGAGTCAAATTAATTGGTATGTGAGATGATAATAAAGCAAACATCATTTACAAATCAAAGGAATTTTTTTTTTTATACTTACGTGTTACATTACATTTGAGATAGTCACTCTTGCATTCTCGGTTGTCACAATTGCTCTCATCCGAGTTGTCGGCGCAGTCCATGTCACCATCACATTGCCATAGATACGGGATACAGTTGCCTGTTCTGTTGCATTTGAACTGTGTATCCAGGCACTCGTGTTTCTCTGTTATTAGAAATTGATTCAACATAGTTACAAATTTTTTTTTCATACAATTTCGAATTTTGTAGGGATTTATTGTAGGGATTAATTGTAGGGATTAATTGTTGACATAAACATATAATGGCTCAAATTAGTGTGTGTTTTTATTTTGGGGGAACAAGAGCGAGTCTCTGCAATAAGGGAATAAGGACAGAAAATAACCCTGTGTTTAGGGTTACTTTACCAAAATGAGTTGGGTGGTAGGCAATTTTTTCTTTTCTAAGATGTCATATTAATGAAAATATCAATTTTTTTTTTTTTTCTGTTTTATAAAAAAAATAATTATGATAGTTAATCAATAAAAAACTATACAATTTTTTTTGGACACATTAATTAAGCAGATTTTGTGTACTTTTAAATCTTCTTTTTTTTTTTTAACATTTTTTTTTCTAAGATGAAAAGACACTTTATGGTCAGGACTCAATTGAGTTGGTTGGGTAACCCTAAACACAGATATTTTTGTTGAGTTGGTTGGGTAACCCTAAACACAAATATTTTTGTCTGGACTAAACTATGAAACATGCATTGTCTGATATAGCACACTTACTACAGTCTATTTCATCTTCTCCGTCGCTGCACTGCTGGACTCCGTCACACTTATTCATGTTACTGATGCACTTGTTATCCTTCTGACACTTAAACTGATATGGCATACAGGGAAAGTCCACTAAAATAAACAGTATCACATTAATTATTAAGTCCTTAGACCATGAACAACAAAAGTTTTAATCTGGTTCATTTTCCCAATGACAAACAAGGCCCAGCTGGCTTAGTCAAAACAACAGTATGGTAGCTGCCTTGAACATTACCTTCAGTTTTTATACAATTATTGTATATTTAAATGACCTGACTTTGGTTTATATTTATTTTAAAAAAACATGGGTTTCATTCTGTTCTGATCATCTTGTCTCAAAACTGTTTGATACTTCATGTGTAGTGAGAAAGAGTTTCCATAACCTAAAGCTGACTGTGGCGTGGTCTAGTGGTAGAGCGTCCGCCTCGCATGCGGAAGGTCTTGGGTTCAATCCCCGGCCGGGTCATACCAAAGACTTTAAAAATGGTACAAGAAGCTTCCTCGCTTGACACTCAGCATTTAGAGGAGAATTCTAGGTCTGGTCGGCCCGGTGTCAGTATAATGTGACTGGGTGGGGTATCATACCATATGTCTGCGGCTTGATACTCCAGTGTGACAGCGCTTAGAATACTGTCTCAAGTAGACACTGTCGTGATATGACTGAAAAATTGTTGAAAGCGATGCTAACACCATACAACAACAACAACAACTAAAACAAGGATTTGCTAATGGACAGAATCAAAGGGCAGTAACTCTGTAAAAAATCAAATCAAACCAAAACACAAAGACAATCTCCACTTGGTAGTGATGCATTCTAGTAAGTTTCATAAATTGTTTATAAATATCACAGTGGTGTCTTGTGACAGCATTCTTTCACTGCCACACTAGTGTCATGTCGCAGACACATGGTATGATACCTCACCCAGTCACATTATAATGACACTGGGCTGTCCTACAATTGCTGAGCACCAAGTGAGGAAGGTTCTAGTATCATTTTGTAAGTCTTTGGTATGATCCAGCCAGGGATTGATCCCATGAAGCCAGGGATTGGTCCCATGAAGCCAGGGATTGTCCCATGAAGCCAAGGAGTGATCCCATGACCTTCTGCATGCGCGGTGGACATTCAACCACAAGACCATCGCTACGTCTCACTACACAGTTGCATCCCTTTTTTTCTGTAGTAACATGATTCTTGTGCTTAAAAAAAAGTTCTTTGTAATTCGGTTTGAAGTATTTTTGCAATGATTCACAGCAGCTGTGATTTCTTGCTGCAGATTAGTAGAGCAGAAGCTGGCACAGCATATACTGCAACAAGACATCACTGGTTTTGACAAAGTGACTTTTATAGGATTGTAACAAACTGAAGAGCATTTGAGGATTTCTTTTTTAAAAATAATTAGGGGTGTCACAGTACAAGCTGGTCAACCTACCAGTTATTGTGCGTTTGTATGTACGAATACATTCCTGCTATTGAGAAAAATACTTAAATCTATGTGGAATTTCTTTTTTACAGTGGAAATCCTAGACCTTATTTTATATAGAACAATGAACAAAATCCTACTGTGTATTAAGACCTGAAGTTACAAAATGTGTAGTGAGACCTGAAGTTACAAAATGTATAGTGAGACCTAAAGTTACAAAATGTGTAATGAGACCTGAAGTTACAAAATGTGTAGAGAGACCTAAAGTTACAAAATGTGTAGTTACAAAATGTGTAGTGAGACCTGAAGTTACAAAATGTATAGTGAGACCTGAAGTTACAAAATGTGTAGTTACAAAATGTGTAGTGAGACCTAAAGTTACAAAATGTGTAGTGAGACCTGAAGTTACAAAATGTGTAATGAGACCTGAAGTTACAAAATGTGTATTAAGACCTGAAGTTACAAAATGTGTAGTGAGACCTGAAGTTACAAAATGTGTAGTTACAAAATGTGTAGTGAGACCTAAAGTTACAAAATGTGTAGTGAGACCTGAAGTGACAAAATGTGTAATGAGACCTGAAGTTACAAAATGTGTATTAAGACCTGAAGTTACAAAATGTGTAGTGAGACCTAAAGTTACAAAATGTGTAGTGAGACCTGAAGTTACAAAATGTGTAGTAAGACCTGAAGTTACAAAATGTGTATTAAGACCTAAAGTTACAAAATGTGTAGTAAGACCTGAAGTTACAAAATGTGTATTAAAACCTAAAGTTACAAAATGTGTAATGAGACCTGAAGTTACAAAATGTGTAATGATACCTGAAGTTACAAAATCTGTAGTAAGACCTGAAGTTACAAAATAAAAAGAAAACAAAAACAAACCGCAATTGTTCCATTCAGTTTCATCCGAACCGTCTACGCAATTTTTGGTTCCATCACAAATACCAGTGGGTGGTATGCAATCTGCCCTACTGCTGGCATTGGTACATTGGAAATATCCTACTTCTTCACAAAAATAGTGCTCTAAAAATGGAAAAGTTACATCAGTATGTCAGAACACAAGCTTATGTAGTTCTTTAACAATGCAAGAAATGGTTCTTTGTCAACCGGTAATTTTCCTGGTAAGTCAGTTTGTTTCTACTTAGTTTGTATTATTAACAAAAGGGGTCATTTACTTAACAAGACAAACAACCCTGTAAAGTCTGCAGACTTCATAGCCAAGCAGTATTGGAGGATTCGCTTAGAATGAATCTAAGTACACCCACCATCCTTCCACAAGCAGGACTTGAAATTTCTGATAAAAGCTACTCATTCTCCCTTTCCAATTATTTTAATTAAATGTGTAAAATCAAAGAAATATTAAGGTCAGTCTTTTAAATCTTACCCATCCTGACTGAATGTTCACTCGTCACGGCCAGCAAACGGGTAGAATTTTCCAGTCCTCACAATTAACTAATAAACTTTCTGACATAGTTTTTGGACCAAGCTGGGACCTAGCCGACAATCTCAGACAGCCAGAAGACCATTTGAATAATAGTACCCCTAAATAAGTAACATTCCAAACGTGAACTGTTCTAGAGATCTGTGTGGAGTACACTTACTGCAATCTTTCGGTTCATCAGATCCGTCCTCACAGTCAACATATCCGTCACATTTCTGCCATTGATAAATACACTTAGAACTTGTCTCACAAAGAAACTGGGACCTGAAATTGGTGACGAAAAAAACAGTAAAAGATGTGGGACTTAAATCTTAATTTTGTGTTATTAATTTTTTTTTTTTTTAATGTGGTTTAACACTATTTTTAACATATTTCAGGTTATGTACGACATATCCAGTTTTATTGGTTGAAGAATATGTCTGAATGAATTGGAGAAGAACAACTGTCCTTCCATAAGTAACTGGCCAGTTTTTTCACAAAGTTTTTAGAGCGAGCAGGACTTGAACCTACAAACTCAGCAGTGAGGGTACGTGATCTTGAGATGGCGCCTCAGACAACAGAGGACTTCTGTGTTTAAAATTAACAAACACTACTGTTATAAATATTTACCAATGAGCCAGACAAGTCGTACTTAATATGAAAACTGAAATTCCACTTTGATTTCACGACTCCGATCTTATTATTGTTTTTGTCATGTTTAAAAAGTTTTGAAATTCCAAATCATTCATAGTTTAGGTGCCTTATTTTCATTTTAAATGTAATTTTGTTTTGTTTTAATATTTAAAGCTACTTTTCTAACACACTGCCTTTAAATACAATATGAGATCTTCAGTTGTTTTTTGATATTCTTACAAGACAAATTTTCACCACTACTATTTTGTATTTTGATGAATAGTATAATATAATACAGTGCATAGAAATACCGTAAATTACCGTATTTACTCTATGTTTTAGTATTGGGACAGCAAAATTTTTAATTATTTGTTGATGTCCCAGAACATAGGGTAAATATGGTAATAAAACATTTCTTTCATTAATATAGACTTACATATCACAATGGGCTTCACAGAGACTGTTGTCTGCATTAAGTTTATGATTTTCTGGGCATGCACACACTGCATCCACACGTTGCTGATTTTTACTAGGGTTAAACACTAACGGCAGATTCTCCTTGGGACGGAGCAAACAAAGATGCGAGCAGTTCAGGCTGTCACATGGGTTGGGATTTACTGAAACATAATAAATACTTCTGTCACATGGGTTGTGGGTTGGGATTTACTGAAACATAATAAATACTTCTGTCACATGGGTTGGGATTTACTGAAACATAATAAATAATTCTGTCACATGGGTTGGGATTTACTGAAACATATTAATTACTTCTGTCACATGGGTTGTAATAATAAAAAAAATGATAATGAATACTTCTGTCACATGGGTCGGGATTTACTGAAACATAATAAATACTTTTGTAACAAAGGTTAGGATTTACTGAAACATAATAAATACTTCTGTCACATTGGTTGGGATTTACTAAATCATAATAAACACTTCTGTCACATGGGTTGGGATTTACTGAAACATAATAAAAATTTCTGTCACATGGGTTGTAATAATAAAAAAAATGATAATGAATACTTTTGTCACATGGGTCGGGATTTACTGAAACATAATAAATACTTTTGTCACATGGGTTGGAATTTACTGAAGCATAATAAATACTTCTGTCACATGGGTTGTAATAAAAATAATAATGATAATGAATACTTCTGTCACATGGTTCGGGATTTACTGAAACATAATAAACACTTCTGTCACATGGGTTGGGATTACTGAAACATATAAGTATTTCTGTCACATGGGTTGGTATTTACTGAAGTATAAAAATTCTGAAGTTCATGTAGATTTGACCAGTAACAATGTGCAAATACTTCATGTCGTTGATGTCATTGGACTGCTCCAGTTAGCTATTACATGCATATTTTCTAGCACTGTTAATACGTAACTGTATTCAACATCAATATGAAATTTGGCAACTGCATAGAGGAGATAAGAGGCCTCGCCTATACATTTTATGTCCACGAAATGATCCAACTGTACCTAGTCTGAAAGAATCACATGTAACTTGAAGAAATTGGTGAGATTTTTTACAACAACACGTTATTTTCAAGAAATAAGTGTTAAAAAAGGTCTTCTATAACCAATTGTATTCGTGACTTCACTGATTACCGCAAATCTGAAGATTTGTTATTGTCACTTGGGAATTATGGGATTGAGGATAATTGTTAGAGTGGGCACGCCATTTAATTGACTACAACATTACTTCACATTCAGACTGTTAAACACGCATTACAGGAGCAGAAGAGAACAAGTTTCTAAAGAAAATGTTCATAAAATAGCTTTATTTATATGCCAGCATTCAAATAATCATGCCGGGCCCGATTAGCTCAGTCGGTTATGCGCCTGACTATCAATCCAGGTGTCGTGAGTTCTAATCCCCCGCCCAGCAACAGTCTCCGTGATGATTGATATACGACATTGTGTCTCATTATCATTCGTCTCTCACCACTGATACAAGTGGGAAAGTTATCAGTTACTTGCGGAGATGGGGTGTGCTCGAATACTGGTTAATCCCAGGAAACAGTGATTAGGTTAACTGATCGTCTGTTAGCCCTCGATGGCATAAAAATGACGATAAATATTCAATCAATCAATCAAATAATCAGTGTTAAACCTTTTATTCTAAACATATAGGTGATGCCTATTTAATAGCAATATAATTTTATTCTTGTGCTATATGAAATGTTGAAAATATTACAAAAGTCCACGCTTTTTTTAACACACCTCGTAAAGTCTGATTTTATGAATGAACTTGAATGAAGTTCAATTCCATCATTGCCGCCTCACCCTTTAAATAAGATTTTGTATTTAAATGTAAATCTTGAAAATAAATCTAAATTTGATCATAAATATGTATATATATATATATTGACTTACATTCAGCTTGTCGCATGCTGTGATACACAACTAAATCCATCGGTCTGTGAACCATTGTTACTAATCGCCGTCTGTCAGTGCCGGAAAACTTATTCGCAGAAAACACAGCATTTGTTTCCCAGTCAGTCCAGTATATTTTATCCATAAAGGTTGTTAAAGCGAACGTGTGAGGCAGATTCTCGTGAATTACAACATGGCGGTTCCTGCCATCAAGGTCTGCCATTGCGATGTAGTCGTAATTTGCGTCTGCCCAAAATATTTTTTCAGTTACATAATCAATAGTGAGAGCATTCGGCCAAGCTATCTCATCTTCAATAATGTGCTTTCTCGAGGAACCATCCATTGATATTCTGCTGATATGAGGCTGGTCGCCCCAGTCTGACAAAAACAGATAACCAAGTTTGGGGAAAATCTCCAAGGCTCTCGGCTCTCGTAGGAAAGTCTTGTCTTTTATGAGGATTTTGCGGTATCTCCCATCTAGAAGTGAGACTTCAACTGTGTCCGTGTTTTTGTCACACCAGTATAGGTTACGCCCCACCCAGTCCACTGCTATGCCGTCTGGGTTGAGGACAGTGGATTTGTGAAGAAGCTAAAATTTATAATAAAATATATTTATAAAATATGCCAAAATGACAGGAAATGTTTTGTTCTTCCTGCATCATAGTGAGGCTATACAAAAACAGAAAACATTATAAATAAATTTCTTCAATGTCATTAACAATTTGCAACATCATCAAGCTACACTGTGGTCATAATATAATAGTCCAATTTAACAGAATCTCATAATAATGCTCTTTTTAAGGCTCTAAAATTTAAATTCTGATATAAACAACCAGATTCATCAAAAATTAGTTTTATAAGAATTAGTTATACCAATTTATTTTAACTTAATTATGAAGAAAGCTCACCCTCATCTGCATCCTCACCCTCATCTGCATCCTCACAATCATCTGCATTCTCAGCCTCATTCACATCCTCACCCACATCTGCATCCTCACCCTCATTCACATCCTCATCTGCATTCTCACCCTCATTCACATCCTCACCCTAATCTGCAACCTCACCTTTATTCACATCCTCACCCACATCTGCATCCTCATTCACATTGTCATCCTCATCTGCATTTTCACCCTCATTCACATCCTCACCCTTATTCACATCCTCACCCTCATCTGTATTCTCACCCTTATTCACATCCTCACCCTCATCTGCATTCTCGCCCTTATTCACATCCTTACCCTCATTTGCATTCTCATCCACATTGGCATCATCATCTGCATCCTCACCCTCATTCACATCCTCACCTTCATCTGCATCCGCCAGGCCCCGATTAGCTCAGTCGGTTACGTGTCTGACTATCAATCCAGGAGTCTTGAGTTCGAATCCCCTGCCCAGCAACAGTCTTCAGTGATGATTGATATACGACATTGTGTCTCATTATCATTCGTCTATCACCACTGATTTAAGTGGGAAAGTTATCAGTTACTTGCGGAGACGGGGTGTGTTCGAGTACTGGTTAATCCCAGGAAACAGTGGTTAGATTAACTGATCATCTGTTAGCCCTTAATGGCATAAAAATGACGCTAAATTTTCAATCAATCAATCAATCAATCAATCATCTGCATCCTCACCCTCATTCACATCCTCATATGCATCTGCACTATCACCATTTTGTACATCCTCATTCACATCCTCATCATCATTCACATCCTCATTCTCATCTGCATCCTCACCCTCATTCACAACCTCATCTGCAACCTCACCCTTATTCACATCCTCACCTACATCTGCATCCTCACCTTCATCCTCATCTGCATTCTCACCCTATTCACATCATTACCCTTATTCACATCCTCACCTACATCTGCATCCTCATCCTCATTCACATTCTCATCTGCGTTCTCACACTCATTCACATCATTACCCTTATTCACATCCTCACCCTCATCTGCATCCTCACCCTCATTCACATCCTTACCCTCATCTGCATCCTCACCCTCATAATCATCCTCATTCAAATCCTCACCCTCATCTACATACTCATCTGCATCTTCACCCTCATTCACATTCTCATCCTCACCCTCATCTGCATCTTCATCCTCATCTGCATTCTCACCCTCATCTGCATCTTCACCCTCATCCTCATCTGCATTCTCACCCTCATTCACATCATTACCCTTATTCACATCCTCACCTACATCTGCATCCTCACCCTCATTCACATTCTCATCTGAGTTCTCACCCTCATTCACATCATTACCCTTATTCACATCCTCACCCTCATCTGCATCCTCACCATCATTCACATCCTTACCCTCATCTGCATCCTCACCCTCATAATCATCCTCATTCAAATCCTCACCCTCTTCTACATTCTCATCCGCATTTCACCCTCATTCACATTCTCATCCTCACCCTTATTCACATCCTCAACCTCATCTGCATCCTCACCTTCATCTGCATCCTCACCCTCATTCACATTTTCATCCTCACCCTCATCTGCATCCTCACCCTTATTCACATTCTCACCCTCATCTGCATTCTCATCCACATCGGTACCCTCATCATCATCTGCATCCTCACCTTCATCTGCATCCTCACCCTCTTTCACACAACCTCATTCACAACTTCATCTGAATTCTTATCTGTTTCCTCACCCTCATTCACATCCTCATCAAATTCATTCTAATATTTTCAATTTGTCAAACTTTTATAGCCTTTACCTACTATTCAAACAAGCTTACCTCTGGTTTGTCTTCCTTTGTAGCATTCATGCTTTTTCTGTTGATAGTGCTTGACTGACTGTGGATGTCAGTCCAATAAAGCATCTGTTCCTTGTAGTCAAAGTCAATTGCCACCGAGTGTGTCAGGTCTGCCACAATTACCTCATTGGATCCATTGAAGCCTACCTTGCGAATATAGTAACGGTTGGACACCAGTAAATATGGCCGGCCCTCTGAAAGGTTAAACAAATATATAAAGTAACAGTTGGACAGCAGCAGATATGTTCTGCCTTCTGAAAGGTAAAACAAATATATATATATAAACATACATTCCTGCTATGACAAAAAAATACTTTAAAAATCCTAGATCTTATTTTATATAAAACGAAAAAACAAAATTTAACTGTGTAGTAAGACATTATTCGATATAGAACAAAGAACAAAATTGAAACATTATTTGATATAGAACAAGGAACAAAATTCAACTCTGTGGTGAGACCTATATATAAATCAATCTGAATCTGACTCAATAATGTTTTTCTGCGAAAATTTGAACCAAATCAATCAAGAAGATACCAAGTTAAATGTGAAAAAACACTCAAAACTTTCTCTGCATGGATATAATAACAAAAATAACCCATTGTAAATGTATTTATATAACACGACTCCCAGATAAGCATAATATACTAACCTTCACTACTGAGACTACAGTGTCTCCCATCTGGATCCAGTTGGTAGTGCTCGGCACATGTACAATAGAATGAACCATAGGTGTTGAAGCAGTAATGAGAACACTGGAACTCTGTTGTACACTCGTTCAGATCTGTAAGAGAGCAATGATAGTATTGAATTAAGCGAAACATTTTCATTTTTCATTTAAGGATCAAGCATACTGTAGATGATATGAATTTTTGGCCATTGTCAAATAACTGCTAGATACTCGTCCAACTTTTTCTTAACAATAGTTTTCAGAAGAAAACAAAGCTCGCCTCTGGGTGTCTAAGTCCAAAAAGGGCCATAATTGTGCCAAAATGCAATCCAGAGTAACTGTTATGGTTCTTGTCTCTGTGTGTTCCATTGATGATGGTGAACACACATGCAAAGTTTCATTCACATCCAATGAGTGGTTGCATAGATATGTTAAACTTAAACGCAAAAGTTTAACCTGGGTGTCTTAACGACGCCACTGACATCTTGTCAATAGCTCTCCTTGGACTTCGTCCCAGCAAGCTAAAAAGGGAGAGGGGGAGTATTTTTATTTCTTCTTAATATCTTTTTATGAAAATAAAAAGGGTCGCGGCGGCATGAAAAATTAGGGGGCGGATGGGGATGATAATCAAGCTATTAATTTATTATAGCCTTACATAAATGTTTGAGGTTCAGAAAAAAAATTCTGTCCCAAGGAATAAATAATTTGGCAGCAAATGAAAAAGTCACAAAGAATGATTCTATTTCTTGCATACCAAACACATTTAATAATTATTTTGATTTAATGTATCATTATATAGAATATTTGAACACAACAGCTTTTTTGGCCCACGTTATACAATCTAAGATGTCGCGTCATATGGATGATTCCATTGTCACAGTGTGAAAAATTTATCAAAGATGTATAGTACAAAGTGTATTAAACTATAAAGTGTATAGGATATCAAGTTAGAATCGACCAAATTAATAACCAGTCTACAGTGTACCAGTAGATCCTAAATTTATAGCTTACCTTCACATGTCCTGTTGTCTGCACGCAGCTGGTACCCTGGATGACAGCGACAACGGAAACCAATAGTTAATTCGTCACAAAGATGATTGCAAGGGGAGAAAATATCACACTCATTTATATCTGGAAGGAAAAAATGTACGACAGATTGTATACACCACACTTAATTGATGTTGTTGTTGTGTGATAGTTGATCAAAGATGACAAATATTGAACTATACCTGTATGATACAACTATACAACTGCATACCAAATATCAATTTAAAACAAAGACACCTTCAGAAGTCTTTGTTTGGAAACCAATATTTCACCTTGGATGGACAAATGAACAAAAGGGGAAACAGACGGACAAACGACCAAACAAACCGACAGGGGTAACACTTCTTGGCCCTACACAATTCTTCAAACAGTTGGTCCAAGCCCAATTAGCTCAATTGATAGCACGTTTGACTATCAATCCAGGGGTGAGTTTAAATCCCTGCCCAGCCGTAAATCTCTTTGAATGCTTGATAAATGACATTGCATCACTTTATCATTCATCTCTCACCGCTGATTCAACTGGGAAAGTAATCAGTTACTTACGGAGATGGGGTGTGCACGAGTACTTGTTAACCATCCAGGATCCCAGGAAACAGTGGTTAGGTTATTTGATCGTCTGTTAGCCCTCAATGGCATAAAATGATGCTAAATATTCATTCAATCAATCAATCAATCAATCAATCAATCAAACAGTTGAGGATCATAATAAAGTATTGAGTACGACCAGGTTCAGAATCAAACCAATCACCTCCTATGTGTGGTATAGATTCAGCTTCAATCTATTCTTTACTTTTGAACTTACTACAATTGCTAGGTTCATCGCTGTTATCGCCACAGTCATTGCGTCCATTACACAGAAGGTCCACACTTATGCAAGCTCCGTTGCTACACTGATGCTTGTTGGAACTTCCGCAAGGAATCGGCGTCTGGCACTGATACTCGTCTGAGCCATCATGACAGTCCTCTGTGCCGTCACAGTGCAGCGCCATGTCAAGACACCTGTAGCTATCCTGACACTGAAACTGGCTGTCGGTACAGGTGTGATCTAAAACGTAAAAAACATTGTAAACTGTCTAACAACAAGAAATGTCACTGTTACGTGTCACATGTCCCCAAAATAGTCTGTGAAAAATAACAATATATGATATAATAGGTAGCGATGTATCCGTGAATATCAAGAGTAATGGACTAATGTTTCGGACTAGACATGCAATTTCATGTTGTTGTTTTTTTTAAAGCATGACCTTGACCTTTGTGTAACCTTGACCTTGACATCTGATGTAATGATCTGCGTACTTAAACAGTTAAATGCAAGTGAAACATTATCATGACATGCTGATCACTTGTGTCAAGCTATTTTAAAATCCTTAAATGTAAGCTACAGATGAATTGTTGATCAATTGATAAATTGAACCAAGTGTTATTGAAATCCATCCATGTATGATTAAGTTAAAGGACATACTTGAAATCTCAAACTGATTCAAAGTGTTGTCATACATTCTCAAAGTGTGACTGTGTTTAGGTTTTACTTATAACACGTCGTCATGACTGTTATCTTGATAAATTGAGCCAAGTTAAAGACAAAGTCCAGACCAGACACGAAATATCAAACAAATTGAAAGTGTGACCTTGACTTTTGAGGAAAGGTTCTGGGTCTTACATGCCACACTTAATTATGTCATGTTTAACAACTGAGCCAAGTGTTTTTAACATATATCCATAGATGACAAAGTTATAGATCGGACAAGAAAGCCCACAGACTGAAAGTGTTGTCAAACAAACTCAAAGTATGACCTTGACCTTTGAGGAACGCATGAAGGTCTTACACGTGACACTTTGTAATGTCATGCTCATGAATTGAGCCAAGTGTTTTTGAAATTTATCCATAGGTGACAAAGTTTCAGACCAGACACGAAATCTCAATCAGGCTGAAAGTGTCATCAACCAAAGTTAAATTGTGACCTTGACCTTTGAAGTGGGATTGTGGGTGTAACGTGAGACACATCATCATGTTATGTTAATCATTTGCAGCTAGTATTAACAAAATCCATATATGTATGACAAAGATACAGGTCTGACGCGAAATCTCAAACAGACTCAAAGTGTTGTCAAACAAACTCATATTGTGACACCAACCTTTGAGGTACTGTTGTGGTGCTTACTGATGACACGTCATGATGTTATGTTGATCATTTGTAGCAAGTAATCATTAAAATTCACCAATGCATGACAAAGTTACAGGCCGGACACGAAATCTCACAAAAAATCAAAGTGTTGTCAAACAAACTCATATTGTGACACCGACCTTTGAGGTACAGGTGTAGGTCTTACTCGCGACACGTCATCATGTTATGTTGATCATTTGTAGCAAGTATCAACAAAATTCATCTATGCATGACAAAGTTACAGGCCGGAAACAAAATCTCACACAAACTCAAAGTGTTGTCAAACAAATTCAAATAGTGACCTTGACCTTTGAGTAACGGGTGTGGATCTTACTTGTGACACGTCGTCATGTTATGTTGATCATTTGTAGGAAGTATCAACAAAATCTATCTTTGCATGACAAAGTTACAGGCCAGAAACGAAATCTCAAACAAACTCAAAGTGTTGTCCAACAAACTCAAATGGTGACCCTTGACCTTTAAGGTACGGGTGTGGGTCTTACTCACGACACGTCGTCATGTTATGTTGATCATTTGTAGTAAGTATCAACAAAATCCATCTATGCATGACAAAGTTACAGGCCGGAAACGAAATACCGGACGGAAGTACGGACGGACTCTGCAATTACTATATGCCACCCAAAATATTTTTTGAAGGGCATAAAAAACATGCGATGATATATATTGATTTTTAAGTTTCTGTATTTCTCCTTATTTCCTTGGCTGGAACATCACATTTTGATGAAGGGGTGCTATTTGAATCCATAAAATGCAATTGTTTAAATTTAGAAAATTGACTTACAACATTTTTTTTTTTAGAAAAATGTGCCAAATTGGAATAAAAATCATCAAATAGGATTAAAAATCAATTTTTAATAGGATAAATAGACCAGTTTGCAACGGCAATCAGGACTCGTTAATTAGGAGAAAAAGGTTGTTCGCAAGTTGTTGTTCTAGGCTTCAACATCATTAAAAAAATATTTTTTTATTAATTACAGTTAACATACATGGATTCTTCTTTATCTATTAAGTACATTTAAGAAATCAATTGTCTATATCTTTAGAGATATATATCAAATTACGGGAGAAACTACTGTGACAAAAACTCACAGATTTTTCAGCAATTCACGGTCTCACGGGCTGTGTTCAAAATCTCACGGAAAATCCGTATTTGGCATGTGGAAAAAAAATGACCACCATTTTCCAAGTTTTAAAGCAAGACCGACTTTTAGTTGGTTTACACTTATTGATTTTGGCAAATCCAAGAATGCCAAAATCGTTTACCTGACCTTGACACAAACAGGTAGGTGCATGCGGTGAGAATTTGCAATTTTTACAAGTTTATGCCTGGGGGAGGTGTTAATTAAGGGTGTAATTAAAGGATTACAAAGTTGGATGACGATCTTAACTGTTTATAGTTTGTTTCATGTGTAAATAATAATAATTTCTGATAGAGCGAGAAGGGTGCCGGAACATTCTTGTCACTAAAGACAAACACTGTCACAACAGATCATACGGAAAGCGAGTGTTTGGTAGGTGAAGAATCAAGATGTGAATGGGAAGTCGATGATAAAATTGTTTTGATGGTAAGTAATTAAATAGTTAAGGTAGATTGTTTGTTTAGTGAATAGTTTAATGGATGTTTATTATTAAAAGAGTTTTATAGAGCAGTAATTATGTATTGTTTTAATATCTGCAGGTCAGTCTTTGAAGTCAAAATTGTTTTGTATGCGTGTTTGTATTTTGAAGGAAATGTATAAATTGCATTAACTCAAATGAATTATTTTCATAGTTTTAAGTAATTAAAATAAGCTTATAAACCATGGTATTTTTTACTTATTATCACAATTTGTTGAAATGCCTAAATGCCGCTTATCACCCGATGCTTCGGTATCGCACAGTGTAAAACATGGAAAGCCTGTAGTGGAAGGTGTGCATATTTATTTATGTAGATCAACAATTATTTTAAGTGTCACATATTTATTTGCTTTGTACGCTGAATGTACAAAAACCTTGCTAGAAATGTTATACATTTAAAAAAATGTAAAACTAACATTTGGAGTTATTTTTTTAAAAAATATGAATAAACAACAAATGAAAATAAGCATTGTTATATGTAATGCATCAAGTTTATATGAAACAACTACAAAATTGTTTATTTAATTTTTTTAAACAGTTGCACATTTTATATTCTTTCAGTTGTGAAGCTGTGCCAACAGTTTCGCCCAGACTTGCCAATTAACCAGGTTGAGGATGAAACTGAGGAGTATCTCTTGTCACCATCATCAGAATTGCCAAAGTATGTTTTTGAGAGTACAGTCAAACCTGTCTTAAGAGACCACTAAAGGGAAATCTGAAAAGTGGTCTCTTAAGGCAGGTGGTCTCTTATTGGGGTAAAATGTTTTTTTGCTGGTCTTTTTTTTGTCTTATATAATGCATGTACGTTTCCATCATTTTTAGGGCTTTCACCTGCTGTTCTAATGTTAGACATTTTCTCTTTGCTGAAGATATGGCAACGTTGATAGAATATCGCAGTATGAAACCACAATATTGAAACCCAGTCAAATAAACCTTGATATTCACTGTCTTAAGTTTACTCATTTTTGTCATAAAAACTTTCAAACTGTCCATGAAAACAATGACAAACTGTTTTGTCTTTAGTTTCCAATTTAATCTAATCAAAAAGCCGATCAAATAATCAAACGTATTTATAATTTTTAATCATAGTAAAAAAATATAAAATGAATGGCACACAGTCCAATCTCAATTTTCCAATTTAACCTGATCAAAAAGTCCGATCAAACCTATTTAATATTTTTTGTCGTAATAAAAACAAACAACAAACAAACCTCAAACTGTCCAATCTTTAATTCCAATTTTATTTAAGTAATTGACGATCCTTGAATCGTAATAAAACAAATAGCAAACATGTCAATTTATTCCACCCAATCAATGATCAAACGTTGATATATAATTTGGGTTAAATTGTTTTAACTCTATAACTTGTTATCGAACAATTATCGGCTTTTACCACGAAACACTGCAGTATTTGGCCTCGGGTTATTTTCAGCACGTTACCTCGGAGATCGACAATTTTACACTTACACATTTGTCACGTACACAAAACATGATGCTGAAATTTCACACCTCGTGTATTTTGGCTATTTGTTGAAATTTGATGGATTTTAAGCGGTCGCTGGTCGCAGAGAGTAAGTGGTCGCTTATTGCATGTGTAATTATGAATGAATTTCGTTGGTGGGGGGGGATTTAATGTGGTCGCTTTCATCAGGGGGTCGCTTATAACAAGTGGTCGCTACTGCAAGTTTGACTGTACTGAACTAGATGACTTTTGGGTCCAGATGGGTGAACAGAAACTACCAAAAGGAAAACTTCAGTATGGATCCTTATCAAAAGTTGCCATCACTTGCCTCAGCATTGCACACTCCAATGCTGATGCAGAAAGAAGTTTTAGCAAATACAGATTGATTGTAGAGGAAATTTAAGCAGTGAAACGGTTCATAGTCTTTTAAGTGGAAAGATCAACAATTATTTGAAGTGTCACATGTACAAACCAAACAAATGTCTTATCAGAATAGTCAAGAGTGTATGTAATTGAATTCAAAGAATGCAGTGAATTGTGGTGATAATGCATGTACTATGAAACAATGAAAGCAAAGCTAATAATCTGAAAATAAGAAAATATTTAGTGTGGTATAGCTATCATATAATAGAATATGAAATTGAGAAAATAACTTTCAAGTGTGTTATATGTGATCAAATAGAATTTGAAACAAAGGAAAGTGTTCCGTAAACAATATGCTATAAGAGGATACTAAGGCATTAGAGTGCTGTATTTTATATAAAAGAATGATCTGATATGAAGAAAATAAAGTGTGTAGTAAATAATATTCTATAATCTGATGCTATGAAAATAATTTTTAAACCTGTTGTAATTGATAGAATAATAGAATGAGAATAATACCAAATTATATGAGAAATAAAATATGATCTGAAAAAGATGTTTGTTTTGTTAAATCTTATTTTCCTGTTTAATGTAGTAAACAGTATACATGTAACTTATATCATACATGTGATTTCTAATTTATGACCAACTTTAATTGCCTAAATGTACACATGCTCAAAATAACATCCAAGTTATCCGCAAATGTATATTTAAGTAAGTTTTTATAAGAATGATTGAATTTCGAGCGCTAAAATATACGTTAAAAAACCTCACAGAATTTTGCAAAAATTTACAGAAAATAATCACTAAAGTCACAGGTTGGGGTACAGAAAATATCACATGTATGTGTTTATTAAAACTAAAGATATAAGTTGGAAACCATTTTCGTATGTACGGAACGCACGTATCACCGCTGTCCGTATCGTACGTACGGACGGACAGTGGTGATACTATATGCCCCCCATTGAAAATTGTGGGGGAATAATAAATGTGGCATATGTTAATGGTAAATGTGGCTTCCTAAAGCACTTGGATGCATAAACGATGTTGACCAAGACTCAAGCAATGAATATGAAAGAAATAAATGCATTAAAGCATGTACTTTGGTTGCCTAAGACTAATAGTGGTTACTTCCTATTTTCTGAGAAACATATCCTAATGTGCATCAATATGAATTTTAACCATTTACTTGACATAATTATGAGGTGATATACTACATTGATCACTGTAAACCATTCATTTTACATAATTATGAGGTGACATTCTACATTGATAGCTGTTGAGCATTTATTTGCCATAATTATGAAGTGACATTCTAAATCGATTACTGTAAACCATTTATTTGACATAATGAGGTGACATTTTACATTGATCGCTGTTAACCATATATTTGACATAATGAGATGACATTCTACATTGATTGCTGTTAACCATTTATTTGACATAATGTGGTAACATATTACATTGATCGCTGTTAACCATTTATCTAACATAATGAGGTGACATTCTACATTGACCGCTGTTAACCATTTATTTGACATAATGAGGTGACATTCTATATCGATCACTGTAAACCATTTACTTGCCATAATGAGTAACATTCTACATTGATCGCTGTTAACCATTTACTTGCCATAATGAGTAACATTCTACATTGATCGCTGTTAACCATTTACTTGCCATAATGAGTAACATTCTACATTGATCGCTGTTAACCATTTATTTTACATATTTATGAGGTAACTTACTACACTGATCTGGTTCGTCGCTGTTGTCACCACAGTCATCATCCTTGTCACAGAAATACAGCTGGTCCACACACCGCAGATTGGCACACTGAAATTCATTGTCTTCGCAAACGATTGGTTCTGAAAAATGGATACATGCTACAAAATGGATCATGGACCATTTAGCAGGAAATCCAGCTATGAGTAAACACATGAATTGCATCACAAAGAGATTGTTTATTTTGGAGTTATATACAGTTGTAACTAATTTTGTGTCTTTTAAACGTTACCCACCCACTTTAGAAATCATTTGAAATAAACGTGTGCCTATAATTCCATAGGACCAACCAATTGATTTGATATATTAAGAACTTGACATATCAGGAATTGAATTTTGAGTACTTTTTTTGCTTTATCAACCCACTTTAGAAATCATAGGAAATAAACGTGTGCATATGCTTGTGATCTTTTAGTCATTGAATTCACTTGGTATTTAGATTCATGTTATACACAATGTTATATTGATGTGGACATTTGCATTATGAATCAATGTTTTCATCTTAACTAATTCATGGTAAATTGTATTGTCATTTATGGTGCATATGTTTTTTTGTAATTTTATGTAGGATATTCTTCAAAACATACCCGATGTGTGAGAAAACGTACATGTTTGTTTTGTGTACCGGTATGCGGTATGTGTAGATCTATTTTTAAAATGGAAACATGTAGCAATGTACAAGCTATAAAAAGAAAGTAAACAATATTGTACTGAAAATTTTGATTGATAGATTAATCAGTGTCAATTAGATACTTGACATTTTATACTGTCCTGCAAAACAGTGCTCTTGATCAGCAAAGCACTTCTTCATTGTAAGTTTGAATCCCTGCCCGGGAAGTCTCTGTGGTCATTGATACACAGCTTTGCATCTCATGGTCACTTGTCTATCACTGTTGAATCAAGTGAGAAAGTTATCAGTTACATGTGGAGATGGGTGTGCTCAAGTACTGGTTAACCTTTAACTCCACAGATACGTGTTTTCCCGCACCAATAACAGAAGGCCTTTGAAAACAGTGCAGGAAGAGTTCAGATTGCTCGTAACGAGCAATCTGAACACTTCCTGCACTGTTTTCCACTCTGTCAGTTAATATAAACATTATTCAAAAGCCTTCTATATTAGAGGTGTCCAAAGACTTCTATATTACAGGTGTCCAAAGGCATCTATATGAAGTAAAGGGTTAACCTTTCAGGATCCCAGGAAAAAGTGGTTAGGTAGATCATTTGTATGTCCTCTGTAACATAAAACTAACGCTAAATATTCAGACAAAAAAAAAATAAACGGTGTATAACAGCGGCAGTATGTGTTTATAGTTCCCCATTGTCCATGTCTTGGCTCCAAGGTCAGGTAGAAAGTTTGTTTATGTGTAGTTGGTTGACCAAGACTAATAGTAACTCACCACAACCAGCTGTGGCTTTTTCGTCTGCGCCATCATGACAATCTGGTTCCCCGTCGCATGTCCACGCTACATCTATACAGCGGCCTGTGGCACAAGCAAACTGCTCTGAGGTGCAATTCTGTGACTCTGCAAAAATGCATAGTGGATCTTACATGGGTGATCATTTATAATAGAATTTATTACACAAGTTTACAAAAATACATTCTGCAACGCTTTTGCAAGCAATACACTGTGTTTGCCAATGAGTTTATTGAGTTGAATAAAAAACAAGCTTGACCGTGTGATTGTATTTGTCACATTACTGAAAAGAACTGGTACATTTACCATTTATTTTTCAGTTCATCTACATTAGGCAACAATAAATTTAATTGCTTGATTATCATCCCCACCTATCCCCTTATTTTCATGCCACCTGACCCTTTTTGTTTTCATAAAAAAATATTTTTATTTTTTTCTAAATAAAAATAAAAAAATTAAAAAGAAAATGAATAAAGAATCAAATTCTCCCAACCCACTTCCCCTTTTTAAGAAAAATTTCGATGAAAATCTAGCAATTGATTTAAAATGGCCTAAGAAAGGAACAAGATTTTTCAAAAAATTACGAAGATGCTATAAGCTAGCTAGGCTACCCTTATAAAAACGTTTGTTTGCTGTTGGCCGAACAGATTTTCATTTTTCAATGTCATTTTGAACAAAAAATTGTTACACATCATGAAAAATAAAAAATGCTTTGAAGTCAATACAAAAGTTTCAGTAGGTAGGAGCACGGCAAACAAACATTTTTTAAGGACAGTCAAACTATTGCATTCCTTATATTAGTTTCTGAGTCATTGTATGACATCACTGTTTCAAAGTAATTTTGTTTTATATGATTACTGGTAATGGATGTCATTTTGATATTAGCTCAAGTTGGAGGGTAGCTCAGTACTTGATGAGAGCCGAATTACAGGGGGCAATTATAGGAGACAGCAAGGAATAAGATAATGAAAATCACTAGATCATTTTCACTGGAGAAAATATAAAATACATGTACATATTGAATGTTCTTCACTTTTATAAGTGGAAATACAAAAAAAATAAATATGTGTTCCTAGGACACTGATGTCCCTGGTATATTATTTTAAAACAAAAATTAAGCAAACAAGAAAATATCGGTGGAACCAATGGATGCTCCCCAAGTAAGTGTTTGACTCTGTACCATATTCCCTTAGTGCTGATGGCTGCTTGGTTGAAAAATACCAAACTGCATAACAAGAACAATATATAGCTCTGCACTTGACAGAATTCATCCGCAAATCATTGAACCAGAACAAAATGACAATATGTGCATATCCTAGCTAGTTCTACAAAATTATAACGAGAGGTAGAGAAATAGCGTCATGAAGACAATATGCACATCTCCACTTGGTAGGCATTCCAACCAGAGGTTGTGGAGAAATAGAGTGGAGAAGAGTTTGGTCACAGACAGAATGAAAGGTCCACAACTCCGTGAAAAATCATCGAACTGGAACACAAACGTAGCAAATCTTATAAAATTCCAACCTGAGGTTGTAGAGAAATAGCATGGACAATAATTTGGTCACAGACTCAATGAAAGGGCCATAAGTCCGTGAAAATCATTGAACTGGTACACAAAGACAATATGCACATCTCCACTTGGTACTGATGCATCCTAGCAAGTTTCATTAAATTCCAACATGGGGTTGTAGAGAAAAAGCACGGACAAGAATTTGGTCACAGACAAAATCAAATGGCCATAACTCCATGAAAAATTATTGAACCAAAACATAAAGACAATATGCCCATCTGCACTTGGTAATGATACATCCTAGCAAGTTTCATAAAATTCCAACCTGAGGTTGTAGAAAAATAGTGCGGACAAGAATTTAATCACAGACTCAATTAAAGGGCCATAACTCTGTGAAAAATCATCGAACCGGAACAAAAAGATGTAATGAGCACGTCCACTTGGTAGTGATGCATCCTAGCAAGTTTCATAAAATTCCAACATTGGGTTGTAGAGAAATAGCACGGACAAGAATTTGGTCACAGACAGAATCAAAGGGCCATAACTCCATGAAAAATCATCGAACCAGAACACAAAGATATTATGCGCATTTGCACTTGGTAATGATGCATCCTAGCAAGTTTCATAAAATTCCAACCTGAGGTTGTAGAGAAATAGCCTGGACAAGAATTTGGTCACAGACTCAATTAAAGGGCCATAACTCTGTAAAAAAATTGTCGAACCGGAACACAAAGATATTTTGCACATCTCCATTTGGTAGTGATGCATTCTAGCAAGTTTCATGAAATTCCAACAATGGGTTGTAGAGAAATAGCCTGAACAAGAATTTGGTCACAGACAGAATCAAAGGGCCATAACTCTGTGAAAAATCATCGAACCGGAACAAAAAGATATTATGCACATCTCCACTCGGTAGTAATGCATCCTAGCAAGTTTCATAAAATTCCAACATTGGGTTGTAGAGAAATAGCACGGACAAGAATTTGGTCACAGACAGAATCAAAGGGCCATAACTCCATGAAAAATCATCGAACCAGAACACAAAGATATTATGCGCATTTGCACTTGGTAATGATGCATCCTAGCAAGTTTCATAAAATTCTAACCTGAGGTTGTAGAGAAATAGCCTGGACAAGAATTTGGTCACAGACTCAATTAAAGGGCCATAACTCTGTAAAAAAATCGTCGAACCGGAACACAAAGATATTATGCACATCTCCATTTGGTAGTGATGCATTCTAGCAAGTTTCATGAAATTCCAACAATGGGTTGTAGAGAAATAGCCTGAACAAGAATTTGGTCACAGACAGAATCAAAGGGCCATAACTCTGTGAAAAATCATCGAACCGGAACAAAAAGATATTATGCACATCTCCACTCGGTAGTTATGCATCCTAGCAAGTTTCATAAAATTCGAACCAAAGGTTGTAAAAAAATAGCCCGGACAAGAACTTGGTGACACACGGACGAAGCGGCGACTATATGCTTTCCCCCTTTGGGGAAGCATAAAAAGGGTTCATTATTTGTGTTAAATTTGACAAATATTGAACTTGATCGGTTTTTTAATTAAAAAGCTACAAACCAATTAGTAATTAAATATACAGACCCTTTGAGGAGTTCATTATTTTAACTAAAATTAAGTAAAAAAGGGGCAATAATTCCTGTAAAATTTGACAGACTGACAAATACCGAACTTGGCCAGTATCTTATAATAATACAGCTACATACCTAATTAATTAAATAGATAGAACCTTTCAGAAATTGATCATCAAAAATAAATTTGCAAGATGCACAGACAGACTCATTGGTATCTGGTCACAATGCACATTCACATTCTTTGAATGGCAGGAGCATACAAGGTTTTAACAGCACAGGATAATACTTTCTCTGTTCCTGTACAATATGTGTAAAAACTAAACATAGGTACACATGTATACAGAATAATGTCATTCTATGTGATACTATACAATGTTAAAATCTATACTAAATGTTTTAAATCCAGAACATGCTACATGCTACATTGTAATTCTACACTGCTGGTGCCTCCTCATACACTTTTTTACCCTTTCATTCATTTATTTATCCTTCTTAAAGTACACGGTCCTACGTGACCAAGTGGTCTAAGGGACTGCCATCCAAAGACCACTTACCTCTCATTTCTGAGGTCACGGTTCTATTCGGGGTTATTCCTCCACCAATCAAACTAGATTTTCCATATATAACCTATCATGCACTGAAAATAGCATTAAACTCGATTCCTGAAGTACTAAGTACAAGCAAACCTGTGTTAGTGGTCACCTCTGCCAAGCAACCACTTGTCTTGAACAGCCACATTTTCTATTTATCAGTTTTATAATTTAAGTTAAAATGAACCTGTATTAAGCAGACATTTGCTTTAAGAGGCCATTTATGCTCTTTCCATAGAGTGGCAGCTTAAGGCAGATTTCACGGTATTTAACAAAATGTATATTTACCATATTTTGCAATTTTTCGGTATATACTATTGTTTGCCAACATTTACAGTATAATCAAATTTTGCAAACTGGTTTTCATGAACTTTATATAGTAAATAACAGTGTTTGTACGATCTCACAACAAAACGAGACAGTAATATAAAACATTTTAGACAATTTATTAATGAGGTTTTAGTCAATTTAGTTTTAAGCTCGATTGCAATTGCTCAGAGCTTATATGAACTGCTCAAAACTCCACTTCCCAACACATAACACATTATATATGGCATACTCAGTTTTCTTAGTTAAGGAAGACTTCAGAATATTTAGGAGTAAAACCACCATTCTGCCACAAGTAACTGGAAAACTTTTTCAAGAAGAAAATTAGAAAAAATATTTAATCATTTTGCTATCTATCTTTATTCTGCATATTTTACTAACATGACACTTAAACTTTAATATCTTTGGTACATCTCTCAAGTTAGGTCTAATTCCCAGCCATCCACTCTTTATCTGGGTGTTTATTTTAATGAGTTCATTACCATTACATGTTATATAAATATAACATCACGTTTTATCGATATGAAATCATCAAAATAAAGGTTAAAGGCAGTGTGTAAAGAAAAACTGCCATGAATGTGTATTAAAAACAACTGTTAAATTAATTTCAAGCATTCAAATTTCATCTACAGCTACAATAATTGTCAACTACAATTTCAAATCACCAACATGACAAAACTCAATATTTTAATTGATTAACATTAAAGGCAGTGATAAAATCAGAATAAAATTGCCAATAATGTGCATTCAAATTTAAATTAATTTAAAGCATCTAAATATAATTTATGACTAAAATATGAATCAAAATTCAAATCCGCCAACACAAGACAAAACTCAATATTTTACTTGGAATGCTAAGAATGAAAAACACCTAATAGCACTCACTGTGTTGACCAAGTTCAACAATATGTAACCAATATGAAGAATCAAATCAAAATCAAATTGAAGTCACACGATGAAGTCACCTGACTTGTTTGATAAGTCACAAAGTACTTCACAAATTTAAGTGTGAATTATTTTTTTTACAATTCTAACATTTTTAAATAAATTTACATATACTGCCTTTAAAACTCCGTCTTAACTAAAACTCCACATTTTATCCAACTATTTATAAATTTAGCTGGGCATTACAAAATATACAGTCAAACCTGTATAAACGGTCACCTTTATCAAACAACCACCTGTCTTAAGCAGCCATATTTACTATTTTCCACTTCTATGATTTCAGAGCAAATTAACCTGTATTAAGCTACAACCTGTCTTAAAAGACCACTTTTACTCCTGCCCTTGACTGGCTGCTTAATAGAGGTTTTAATGTATGTGAACAAACACCTAATAACTCCGGCAATCAAATACATAATGATTACACTCTCCTTCAGCTGTAATCAGAGGATATCGTTATAAACTACAGACTACTTTCTTGTTATATAAGTACAACTGCTGTCAGTAACAGTCACCCATTCTGATTGGTTCCCTGGCTAAGACTCACCTGGCCGCTTGGTTGTCATGACAACTAACAATATGATGACATAAGGTGTTTAAAAAGGATATTATAAACAACTATATAATAACTGATGACACCCCCTTTTCCGTGTGTGAAAGCGGAATTTTTTTTTTTTTTTTCTTTTTAATAAAATGGTTCTGTAATTATTTTTAGGTTATTTTAATCTCAATGCAACAATCTACATCTCACCAATTGTTACTTTCCAATATAAGAATACCTACTTTAGTATTTGCAGTAAATTAGTGCAGCCAGAGGTCGTTTAGTTCATAGCAGGTGCAGATCATAGCACAGGCAAACCCTGAACTTGGATGTCATTTTATACTGGTGCAATAACACACCTGAAACAATTAATGTCTGGCTTCTCGAATGATGCTGTTATTGATAGGAACCAATTTTTTACTGGAGATTAAGTGGTAAAGGAGCAATAACTCTGTTTGACCAACGATGAGAAAAATCAAACTTGGCTTCTATTTCATATACAGGTAAACGCGAATCATCCAATCTAGATCAAACTTGGGTTCTATTTCATATACAGGTAAACACGAATCATCCAATCTAGATCAAACTTGGGTTCTATTTCATATACAGATAAACACGAATCATCCCATCTAGATCAAACTTGGGTTCTATTTCATATACAGGTAAACACAAATCATCCCATCTAGATCAAACTTGGAAAACAAATGGTAATAAGTTTGTTAAACCAAATATATTGTAATAGAAATAAAAGAGTTATGGCCACATACTGATTTTTGTCTTGTAACTACTGTAAACCCGAAAGTTTTCATCAGATTGCGACCAAACTTGCTCAGAATGATATTGACCACCATAACAGGTCAGGCAAGTTCTCACCCCGCCATATCAGATGTGATTGGACAATTATGTTAATCAATATAAACTAATAATTACTTTGTAGCATTTTCATTGGATCTTGACCACAATGGGTCAAATTATTAGACTGGTTTGTGAACTTGCCATATTGAACCAGAATGGACAAAGTTATGGACCTTGATTGATGATTTTTTTGCCTAACCATTAATCAAGTATGAAGATCTCTTCAGAAGTTATTGATTGGAAACCCAATTTTCCAGTCGGACAAGCAAACAGACAGACAAACAGGGGATAATACATAATGCCCCTTCCCCATTCTTCAAATGGTAGAGGCATAAAAATGTATTCCAGATATCTATGCAATCAATTGATAGGAATGTAATAACAGGTGTCTTTTATTATCAGAATTTTTTATTCCTGATATTTACAGAGATGTTATTAAGTCATCCATTCATAAAATGAAATAAAGTATAACACATACGGCATCCTTTTTCATCACTTTTGTCTTCACAGTCAGGATTGCCGTCGCACACCCAGTTTTTGGACACACAATGGCTGTCGTTGGTACACTTGAACTGGTCTTTGTTACACTGGTAATCTGTAAATATGGCAGTTATGGATGTGAGATAGTAATGGAAGTGAGGTAAATGGTTTTACATATACCTATATTGGCATGTTTAATTTTATTATGTTGTTTGTTTTTTATTGTATGGGGTTTCGTACCATTTTATTCAACAGTATTCCAACCTGAGGTTTCACTCCCCCCCCCCCCCCCCAAATTAATGATTTTTTTCAATGTGATTAACGCCATTTTCGACACATTCCAGGTTATATGTGGCATATCCAGTTTTACTGGTGGTGGAAGACCAAAATTAATCTGAGTAAAACCACCATTCTTCTGTAGGTAACTCGCTTTTGGAGTGAGTGGGACTAGAATCTGCGACCTTAACGGTGAGAGGTAAATGATCTTGAGAATGAGCCTTAAAGCACTCGGCGACAGAGGACCCTTGAAATTTATGATACTGACAGTTACAGTCTCATTATCTCAATCGTGTACTTAGGATTGATTCTTTTTCCTACATACCTCTAAGACTAACAAAAAATTCTAAAAAAATATATAGACTGGCTGTGATCTTAAACTAGAAAAATGAATGAGATAATTTTATCACGACCACAAGGTGAGATAGAAATATATCACACCGACAAAATGGCAGATGTCCATATTGGCCGGTATGCAAAAATTCCACTTACCACAGTTTTTCTCGTCCGACCCGTCATCACAATCCCTGTCCCTGTCACATTTCCAGTTCAAGTAGATACACTGTCCAGACGCGCACTGGAACATGTTGTTCTCACATGATGCTGTAATATTGACCAGGTAAATCATTCATTTACCATGGCAACCAGTTCTTGAATATGTAAATCTCACTCACTGATAAACAGCTTAACATTAGAACTTAAAATTTTGTACATCAAGTGAATTATCTGAAGAGGTCAAGGTCATTCTAAAATAATCACGTATACAACACTAAGCACAACTATCAATCAATTTTGATGATTCTCTGTCAAAGTTTTCAAAGAAATGGAGCTTTATGTTTTGTAGGCTAATTTAAGTAATAGATATCAAAGTCAAGGTCATTTAAAAAAACAACACAAAAAACCCTGCATATTTTTAGTACTACCCATTACACAACTACTGACAAACTTGCTGAACCAATATTAAACAGATTTTGTGCAACAGAGCGAAATGCAAAGGTTAAACATTTTGTAGGTCAAGTTAATTATCGCAACGGTCAAATTAGCAAACTTTCTCATATAAAGTTTATGGACCAAGCTGGACTCGAATCCACTATCTCATCCTTGAGAGGTAAGTCGAGATAGCGCAATAGACGGCTCAGACATGTAGGACCCCTTAAGAAAGTTATAAACACATATATAAATATACATACTTAACAAATATAATTATACATACTTGGTTCAACGTAACACGAGCTATGATTGTCACAATCGTGGGAACCGTCGCACAACTGCTCCTGGGTAATACACAACATTGGGTTACACCTCACCTTGCCATCAGGACATGTGCTGATTGTATCTAACAAAAATGTATACAGAATATATAAACGGTTTGCATGAACATAAATACATCGCTCTACTGGCAACAAATGGACAGATGAACATTTCAGAGTAAATGTTTTTTGTAAATTCCTCTTCAACAAATCTTTTAGGAGACCACCATGCAATGCTACATGTAAAATATCTAAAGTCTAGGCTTTGAACTTTCAGAGAAAATGTTTTTAAAAGTTTCACTTAAAATGTGCTTATAAACCCTGTGGCACCGGCATTTGTGGTCAAATCAAGCTGGTTCAAGAACTTGTCTGAGATCTTATGGTTATATAACTGCTGTTTAAGTATCGTTAAGATTGAATGAAAAATGAAGGTGCTATCGGGTCTACAAGAAAAAGGTAAACGTACGGACGATGGACGATTTACAATGACATAGCCCTGTTGGCCTTTAGCCAGTAGAGCTAAAATTATTAAAGTAACAAGTCAAAATTAAGTCAATGTTTTAAATATTTAAGTAAAACTTAAAAACATGCCTCTGTTTCACCAATATTTCCAAAGTTTTACTTAATAACTTAAACACTGAGTTTAAGTAAAATAGGAGACTAAAATTATTTCATGAGACATCAACATATTCAAGCATAAAACTCCATATATGTAACAAAAGCAGCCAGGTGATCATGATTTTAGACTGCATGTAGTTTAGTAGATATTGACTTTACAATAAATAAATAACCAGTCAAAACTAATTTTATATTCAAGTAAATAGTTAGATATGTTGGTGACACAATAATCCAGATTAGTTATATCCTTACCACACCCAGCTTCATCACTGGTATCATTATAGCAGTCATTGTAACCGTTACATCGATACTCCTTCGGGATACACGCGCCACTCTTACAGTGGAAGTGATTTGGAGGACAACCGCAAACCGCAGTGGATTCGTCTGACCCATCGTTACAATCAGGAATTCCATTGCATTTTTTACTAAGGGCTATGCACTGGCCCATCGTCCTGTTCGCACACTTGAACATCTTAGGTGAGCATTCACGGTTTTCTATAATGAATTTTACATTATAATTATATACTTGTACACACAAGTTGCTTTTGGCTTCAATATAAATTCTGTTTTAATTAAGTATTTACATTTTTGATTAAAAGCTTTCATTGAACCTATATAGAATTTCATAGCTCATTTCCTTTGACGCTTACCCAAAAACAATAATTGTAGCTACAGGCATGTTTTTTAACAAAATCGGCATTGACAAGATTTGCAATTTATTATGACATAAAAAAGTCCAAGTTGGTAATATATTTTATGTCATGAAGCAACAGATAGTGTAAAAGAGGTGTGCATGACTTCAGTATTCTGTTTACAACTCTCACAAAAAGATGCAACACATTGTTTGTCAGAGTATCAGTGCTTGGTTTTCTTCACATTTCAGCTAAAAATAAATTATTATTAACTATTATAATATCTCTAAATGAAAAAATGTTGAGAAAAAATCTGTAAGATACATTAATGGTCTGATGAGAACTTAAAACTAACTTTTTTTTATTTTCGCATGACTGTCAGTGACCTTGACCTTTGAACTTACTAATTCCAATTAAATAGTTTTAAAATGGAAGGATGTTGTTGTATGGTGTTCAGCATTACTTTTAACCATTTTTTCATTTATATTGCGACCAGCTGATTGCGACAATATTTACTCGAGACAGTATTTTAAACGCTGCTACACTGGAGTTTACAAGATTGGGGTAACAGAGATCTTGACCTTTGACCTACTAACCAAAAAAAAAACAAAACCATTAAGGATCTTCATGTGTTACAAACCCAATGTGTTAGTTGTAGGTGTTTTAGGTTTTGATATATAATTTGGAAATGAAAAACACTTTAAAATATGTTACAATATTCTTAGAAACCAATTTTGAATATATCGAAAACCTCTAGAAGAACAAAATGTGCGAAAAAACATGCAAAATGTATCTAAGTAACAAGCAACCTGTAAAAAGAAAATATGATACAGTAACGTGGTATACGTAAAAGGTCCGAGGTCACCCTAACAATGTAAAACAATGAAAATATTGTTGCTCTACCTTTTTTTCTACTTTTGCATGATTAGGGTCTTAGTGACCTTGACAATATCCATCAATAAATCAATATTCTGTCAATATTCTGCCACCTCAGGCTCATCTATATATATCAAGCTACTCATAGGGATAACAAATGCCACATATCAACATATCTGACTGACCAGCTCTTGACACGTTTAACTGACTGAACAATACAATTTTCCAAGAAAATAGCAATGAATATTTTTTCAATCAAAGGTTGTCTTTACTTAAAATGAATGTGGAGGTAACTTACTACAAACATAGGGATTTTCATCTGAGCCATCCAAGCAGTCAGGCACACCATCACAGCTTTTCTGAAACTGCAGGCAGAAACCATTCAAACATGGAAATGCTTCATATGGCAATGAGGAGCAGTTGAACTGAGCTGAAAATAGAAAAATATATCTATATTGTATGAGCAGTTGAGCTGACCTGAAAATAGAGATATATATACATTGTATGAGTAGTTGAGCCGACCTGAAAATAGAGATATATATACATTGTATGAGCAGTTGAGCTGACCTGAAAATAGAGATATATATACATTGTATGAGCAGTTGAGCTGACCTCAAAATAGAGAGAGAGATGTATATTGTATGAGCAGTTGAGCTGAAAATAGAACGTATCTGATCACTTCAATAGACATGAAAAATGAAAATGTATGAGCAGTTCCAACTGAGCTGAAAAACAAAAATGTATGAGCAGTCCAAAAAAGCTGAAAAAAAATAAAATAATCCATGGGAATTTTAACTTGAGCTGAAAAATGAAAAAGTATGAACAGTTCAACAGAGCTGGAAAACAATGTGAGCAGTTCAACTAAGCTGAATTTTTTTTTTATCTGCATAATATTGTATGAGCGGTTCAACTGAGCTAAAGATAGAAGAATGTTTCATTAACTTTTTTTGTGTCAGAGTGCAAATCATACAACCTCTAGGTAAAACTGACCAGGTGACCACAGTACCATCTGAGCTCACATTCAACCAGATAAATATTTCTAAATATCTAGTATATCGTTCATGATTTTAATAAACATACAATTTTGCCCAGAACCATTTTCGTACAAGACATATATCTCTTGGATTCACAAAACCATTGAACTTAGAACAAATTGAGTGTTTGAATGCTGTTTCAGAGGATAAAGGTTCCATTGTGGTAGCTTAGAATTATACTGGAAAACTAAACTTCAAAATAAAATAGTTCTTATGAAAATATCCCAGGGTTCAGGCATTGGGTCAGAGACCTGTGTGCAAGCGCCACCTAGCGGTAACACAATACACATACAATAACCGAGACGAGGATTTAAACCCTTGATTAACATACGAGCCGTGTGTACCAGAATGTCAATAGGAATATTATGAAATATCTACACATAGTATTCTATCTTGAGCCACTTGTAACAGTCCTGTTGCCATAGGTTTCCTTATATCAGAAGATGCAGACATCCCACTACATATCGTACCTCCCCCAGAGCGCTCCTCCCCTTATAAAGGCCACCTAACCATTTTTATGGAAAACAAAATGATATTCTCCGGAAGTTAGTCTTCAACTATAGATTTCAAGTCTGGTTAAACATTTTAATGTTGAATAAATGTCTCATTAACAGCTGTGTATTTTATGGCATTTACACACTTTGTAAAAAGTTTAAATTTTGATTTCTCAAACGGTTAACCCAAGTAAACACCCTTATTACGCAAAATGCCGCGCCTCCAGGAATATACAGTACTTCAACATTCCTGTTCATTGTGAATTTAGATGAGTAATACATATAAAATCACCATGAAAATTGTTTCCTGTGCAGTTAAGTACTGCAAAAGGTCAATGTCTTTATAATGGAACATCAGGAAACATTATTTTGCTATAAAGCTTTGTATGTATAGATATTTTCACATTTAAAAGCAACATGGTAGGAAAGATCGTTTTCAAAATAAAAATTGTTTAAAAATAAACTATAGTTCAAAACCAGCACAAAGCATCTAATAATGACTTTTATAGTGCATGTAGAACACAGATCAGTCTTGAAATGTATTGCAAAAAAAAAAATTTAAAATGATAAAAATCAAAAGAGAATCCCCAATTCTAAAAATAAGTATCTTTCAAGATTAACCGAATTTAAAAATATGTAGCCATTAAGGTGGATTAAAAGGGAGTCCCCAATTCTAAAAATAAATATCTTTCTAAGCTTAACCAAATTTAACAATATGTAGCCAATAAGGTAGATTAAATGGGAACCACACTGAAATCACCTGATACGTTCCAAAATACTCAGGTACATTGAAATTTTCAGCAGGAATATTAATTAAGCCTTAAGTACATAAGCCAAGTTCAGAAATCTCTTTACAATACATTTGTACATGATATTTTGGTGTGCTAGTGGCAATAAATGTTCAGCGAGTATACCTTAGTATGATATATTGGAAAAAGTTTTTTTGCCAAATACTGTCTTTAATAGAAATTCCATTTTCTTTCAACTCCCCAGCTTTATATATAGTTGGTACTAATTCAGCTAAATTGCAAAATGAACTTAAGACTTGAATTGATCACTCTCGAGTACATTTCCTGGTAAAATCAGTAATGAGTGTTGTTTTTGAAAGATACTTCGGTCGTATGTGGGATTAAACCTGTGACCTCTGGCATGAGTGGCCAATGCTCTATCTACAGCACTACAGTCCTGCTTTATAATGAATACTCAGCATTCAGAGAGTACTGCCTTTAACCATTTGATTACATTTACAACTACAAGACTTGGCATTGTTCTCATTTCAAATAATAATGGGGCTGACTAGCTCAGGTGGTAACACGTCTGACTGTCATCAAGGGGACACAAGTTCAATTTTCCACTTTTCTCTTTGAGGGTTATAAGTCTTGAACATTGCTATATGGCCATGTGTCTCCCACCTCTGTATATGTGGGGAAGTAAAGTAGTCTGATTAGCAGAGATGCCGTGTGTCTAGTACCGTTTAAAAACCTTATGGATCCTAGGATTGATGAATAAGAGCATTGATTGCCGTTAATTATTTTATTTAAAATTATTTTGAAAAAAATGCGTAAATTTTAAAGCCAATACAAACAAATCAAATGATAACTGAAATATTTTCTGATTCATTCTATGCAGAATTCTCTGAACAAACCACTCTAAGTTATGTCGCGCATCTCCAATATTATAACATATCGTAAACAGAAAATAACCGGATCTCGATTATCTTATTATCCTGCATTATACCACAAGACATAAAATCTTTCTATAATATTTCTGCACTAATTTTTTTCCCCTACATCTCCACATTTCTGCAGTCTGTGGCCTCGATCCAACACATAAGTCTGGCTCCAGGTCTACAACTCATACGTTCCCATGTTCAATTACTAATGAATACTAATTACACATTCCACAAAGATGAGCCAGACCAATTAATCAGTTGATATTTGATGGAATTGATTCATGAAGTTGTTCTATCCAATTTCTGTTTATTTCCACTCAATTACCTAAGTCCATTACCAGTTGCCCTTCTGCAGTTGGATACCAGTTTGTTGTATGGTGTTAAGCGTTGCTTTTAACAATTTTTAAGTCATATCACGATGGTGTTTTCTTGACACAGTATTTTGAGTACTGCCACATTTGATTATCATGCTGCATACCCCACCCAGTCACATTATAATGCCCCCGGGCTAACCAGACCTAGAACTATCCTCTAAGTGCTGAGCACCAAGCGAGGAAACTTCTAGCACCATTTTTCATGTGTTTTATATGACCCAACTGGGGATGATGAACACATGACAACCTCAGCAACCTCTGTGAAGAAGGTCCCAACCATTAATGGAAGCATTTTTACAGTCTTATATTTTAATTTAGGCAAATGGTCCTCCATGGCCAAGCGGTGTAAGACGCTGTTGTTTAACAACCCCTTATCTACCAATGCTGAGGTTGTGGGGTCAAGTCCAGCTCTCAGCGTAGTTAAATTTCCGTATTATGTTATACATTCTATTCTCATGAACTGATGGAATGACCCAAGTAGGTTCGAGTACCGCTTGCTCCAAAATTTCATGTGAGAAAGTTTGCCAGTTATTTATGGAATGGTCTACTCAGATTCATTCTGAGGTCTTCCTACACGAATAAAACTGGATATGCCATAAATAACCTGAAATGTGTTAAAAATGGCATTTAAACCCATTATAAAAAGGAATAACCCAAACTTAGATAGGGTGTCAGGTCAGTCAGATCAGATTTCAAGATATGCTTTATATCTAAATATCTTAATAATAACATTATTTACAAAACTGAATGAAGTACAGAGACATAATACAATGCATGAAGTGTATAACTCCAGGAAGCCAATTGTGGCCAATCTAAATGGAAGCTTATTTCAAGTTGTTAATTTTTTTTCACTGTATAAACCTACACCATTGAGCATGTTTGTTTTCTGATTTCTAAGTAAGGGACTGTTGGTGTTAGGCCATCCTTAAAAAATTGCTTGCCTGCCACATCTGACTCATACCATTTGGGATGGGTAGGTGGTTTGGTTATCAATCCGAGATTCTTTTTAAGGACATAACTGTAATGCTCGAAAATATTTTGAACGAACACCAAAATATTTGCCCGACTGGCAGGATTTTTTTGAGTCAGCCGTAAGCGGAAAACAAAAATATTTAAATTTAGGCCTCAGTTTCATAACGAGAATTGCTGCATACTTTTGACTTGACTGATTACGTCTGACATCCTAAAAACCGCACCAGTATGCCCAATGTCCTATTCACAAAAGTACTTGAAACCTCTGTTCAGAACACTAGTCAACATGAGTGTAGATTATTGGACCAACGACCCCACTTGAAGAAATCACAATGAAGGGGCAATCCAGTTCAGATATCTTCCTGTTTCAGACACTTGAAAACCTCAAGTACCCTCCCTTATGACCATGTATTATAGCAGTATCACATGAATTATCTCCAGAGATGAAAGTTGATGACAACTCTGGAGATAGCAATAGAAGAAATTAGAAGAAAAAGAAATGTGGCTGTTGACACGTATACCCCCAATATTTATCGAAAACCAATTATTATTGAAAATAAAGTAAAAAAGGGGCCATAACTCCTTTTAAATTAGACTGATGTTAACAAATGTCAAACTTGGATTGTATTAAAAAATATACAGGACTGGCTACACACAAAATATTAATTAAATACATAGACCCCTTCAGAATCTATTGATAGGAAACCAATTTTTTTGCCTCAAGACACACGTACGGACGAGAGGATGGACAGGAGACATTAGGCCGATCACAACTCCGGAGTTGATGAAAACACTGGTGATAGTAATTGAAAAGATTAAAGGAAAAAAGGTTATTTGACAAAGTGACTATTGTTTGTCTGAACATTTAGTGTCATTTTTATACCGCCGAGGGCTAAGAGACCATCAGTTAACCTAACAAATCTTTCCTGGAAAATTAATCAGAACTCGTGCACATCCATCTCTGCTTAAATCAGCTAAGAGAGACAAATGACAATGAGACACAATGATCATGGAGACTGTGACCGGCGGGGATTCAAACTCAACACCTCTGGATTAATAGTCAGACAAGCTACCAACTGAGGTCACCAGTCCGCCCAGTCACTGAATATTAAACAGAGTTATGCTTTCTGAGAGGGACAGAGGTACAAACATTTATATTTGAGATGAGAAAAACAAAATACTGTACTTTTCATAAATTTTAAAATGTACAAATTAAAGATGCTATTCCAAAGCTACAAGGAAATGCTACCCAAGAAAATATTGTCTTATTTGTGTGTAAGGAAATCCTACCAGAGTAAAATATATGAGGTAACCAGGGTTAGAAATCAACGTTTGTCCTATGTCATGCTGATTTCTTGAAGGACAAGTCAATCTAAGGACAAGAAGAAACTCAAATTACTATTAATTGTTGGGGAATCAATTGGATTCTAAATGTTCTTTTTACATGACATTAGAATGATGCAAAACCAGACTTGATTCATACTTGAGAATCTTTTATTAGTTTGGTAATGGAAAGAAAATTCTGTAAATTCTCCAACAGATTTTGGTCATTTATTTAGCTTATCATGGAAAAAGACCGCGGCGTGGTCTAGTGGTAGAGCGTCCGCCTCACATGCAGAAGGTCGTGGGTTCAATCTCCGGTCGGGTCATACCAAAGACTTTAAAAATGGTACTAGAAGCCTTCTCGCTTGACGCTCAGCATTTAGAGGAGAGTTCTAGGTCTGGTCGGCCCGATGTCAGTATAATGTGACTGGGTGTGGTATACCATGTGTCTGCGGCATGATACTCCAGTGTCTAACCCTGATAAGGAAATCCTGCCTACCAGAAATACTAAAATAAATGAGTTGTTGATAAGGAAATTTGACAAAAATATTTAAAATGTATGAATTTTTCGAAAGGAAGTCCTACAACAATAAAATAAATGAATTGTGGGTAACAAAATCCTACCAGAGTAGACTGTTTGGAAGGAACATAAAGATTATTGAAAACAACTGCTCTAGAAGTTGCAAAGATATTAATATACAAGGATAAAGACACCTTTTTTTTTAATTGGGTTCAATGCCATTACAGGTTGTATATGGCATATATATCCAGTTTTATTAGTGGAGGAAGACCTCAGAATGAAGCTTGCAAACTTTCTCTCATAAAATTTTTGGAGCGAGTGGGACTCGAACCTACGACTTTAGCGGTGAGAGGTAAGTGGTCATGAGACAGAGGCTTAAACCGAGGACCCGCACAGACACCTGGAAATAATATACCTGAGATATTTTAAAACTGATTCTTATGATTCTTTCACATGCTCCAAGCATCAATAACATTTAAAAATAAAAGAGAAAAGAGGTTTCCAATGATTGCAATCAACAACCTACTACCATTTCAAGAACAACACATTGATCTGGTGATTTGAATCATCAATGACGTATCCAAGTGCAACAGCAGCGAACAACATTAAACAAGACAGTCAGAAACACTTTCACTGGTTGTAAATGCGCGACTTGATGTGGCGTGCAGCTACCAGGTGTCAATAATCAATACTGAATGCTTCAACTTTCCAGTTGAAAGCTTCGTAACTCTGTACACTTTTTCATGAAGTCTACGTCCTATTAAAAATTTATAGAAAATGTGGAAATTTTATCTTATATCTTCTAAATAATTAAACTGCATGGGATGGAAATTGACTAGACATGTTATAACGGTGTTAAATCATTTATACTTCACATTTTGTGAAAATGAAAGACAGAAAAAAACAGTAACAGAAAAGAATTACACCCAAAAGATAGAATTTCATCTCATAGATTTTATTACATGGATTCTTCTGAGGAAAAGTAATTTCAAGGAATTTAAATCAAATCGAGAAAGCTGAGCAAATGAGGTAAAATGATTATCCTGTTCTGAACAGGCACTGCTTGCTTCAAGTCACATTGTGTTTGTTTCAAGTCACACCGTGTTTGCTTTAACTCACATTGTGTTTGCTTTAATTCACATTGTGTTTGCTTAAAGTCACATTGTGTTTAATTAAGTCACATTTAGTTTGTTTTTAAGTCACATTGTGTTTGCTTTAACTCACATTGTGTTTGCTTAAAGTCACATTGTGTTTAATTAAGTCACATTGTGTTTGTTTTTTAAGTCACATTGTGTTTGCTTTAAGTCACATTGTGTCTGCTTAAAGTCACATTGTGTTTGTTTAAGTCACACCGTGTTTGCTTTCAGTCACATTGTGTCTGCTTAAAGTCACACTGTGTTTGCTTAAAGTCACATTGTGTTTGTTTAAGTCACATTGTGTTTGCTTTCAGTCACATTGTGTCTGCTTAAAGTCACAGTGTTTGTTTAAGTCACATTGTGTTTGCTTCAAGTCACATTGTGTTTGCTTTAAGTCACATTGTGTTTGCTTTAAGTCACACCGTGTTTGCTTTCAGTCACATTGTGTCTGCTTAAAGTCACACTGTGTTTGCTTAAAGTCACATTGTGTTTGTTTAAGTCACATTGTGTTTGCTTAAAGTCACATTGTGTTTGTTTAAGTCACATTGTGTTTGCTTAAAGTAATATTGTGTTTGCTTTAAGTCACATTGTGTTTGTTTAAGTCACATTGTGTTTGCTTAAAGTAATATTGTGTTTGCTTTAAGTCACATTGTGTTTGTTTAAGTCACATTGTGTTTGCTTAAAGTCACATTGTGTTTGCTTTAACTCACATTGTGTTTGCTTAAAGTCACATTGTGTTTAATTAAGTCACATTGTGTTTGTTTTTAAGTCACATTGTGTTTGCTTTAAGTCACATTGTGTCTGCTTAAAGTCACATTGTGTTTGTTTAAGTCACATTGTGTTCGCTTCAAGTCACATTGTGTCTGCTTTAAGTCACATTGTGTTTGCTTTAAGTCACATTGTGTTTGTTTAAGTCACATTGTGTTTGTTTAAGTCACATTGTGTTTGCTTTAAGTCACATTGTGTTTGCTTTCAGTCACATTGTGTCTGGTTAAAGTCACACCGTGTTTGCTTAAAGTCACATTGTATTTGCTTAGTCACATTGTGTTTGTTTAAGTCACATTGTATTTGCTTCAAGTCATATTGTGTCTGCTTTAAGTCACATTGTGTTTGCTTAAAGTCACATTGTGTTTAATTAAGTCACATTGTGTTTGTTTTTAAATCACATTGTGTTTGTTTTAACTCACATTGTGTTTGCTTAAAGTCACATTGTGTTTAATTAAGTCACACCGTGTTTGCTTTACTTCACATTGTATTTGCTTAAAGTCACATTGTGTTTGTTTAAGTCACATTGTGTTTGTTTTAAGTCACATTGTGTTTGCTTCAAGTCACATTGTGTCTGCTTTAAGTCACACTGTATTTGCTTTAAGTCACATTGTGTTTAATTAAGTCACACCGTGTTTGCTTTACTTCACATTGTATTTGCTTAAAGTCACATTGTGTTTGTTTAAGTCACATTGTGTTTGCTTTAAGTCACATTGTGTTTGTTTTTAAGTCACATCGTGTTTGCTGTAAGTCACATTTGGTTTGTTTAAGCCACATCGTGTTTGCTTTAAGTCACATTGTGTTTGCTTTAAGCCACATCATGTTTGGGTTAAGTCATAAATCATGTTTGTTGTAAGTCATAAAACGTTTGCTCTAAGCCATATTGTGTTGACAAAATAAAAGTATACGTCAAAAATCATGTATTCATACCCCAATTTCCAAGCATCTTTTATTTATGTTCAAAATACATCAATAATGCCATTCAAATAAAAAAAGTGAGCTTTAAAGTAAGGAAAATGTATTTTTAAACAAGAAGAAACAATGACTATTTTTAACTGCCATTATGGGACTATCCTATAAAAGAATTTTCCTTATTCCAATGTTATAACTTTGATTTTATGTACCAAACATCCTGTAAGTTTTGTTGTAATGCAGTTTGAATTATTTGTATGCAGTGATCTGCTATACCAAGAAATTTTATTTCCCCGGAGAACTCTTCTGACATAACGAAGAGGGGAGACGCATGTACTTGGAACTTGAAACAGCTTTGTTTACAATCCATAGGACTTGTATAGAGAAGGATGAGCAACAGATGGAGATGGTATAAATGCTCACATATTCACGCAAAATCTCGTTTTCAAATATCCTACCATTCATCTCAGAAATACACAATGTAATTCTTGACAAAAGGAAACTATTTCCAGCAAATTGTGTTTAAAATTGTTGAAGTGCTTACGGTTACAAAATGTGTATACTGCAACTAAAAGATCAAGGAAAGTACTTGAAATTTTACTTCAAACTGTAATATTTTGATTTCAAGATTATTTTTGCTTGTTTATATCTAAGGTTAATACACACCTTACATAATGTAAAAGAAATCAGTTTCCTGTGAAATGTGAATAATAAGTATGCCAAATTATTAATTCTTCGCATATTATTTTATCAACATGCAAGTTTCCTATCTTTCTATGCGAGTCCTTGACAATCCCAATAAAACTGGTGTTTATTTGCTGTAGTTTGTTAAGATTGTTGTTAAAAGCAGAAGCCAAGTGGGTGAGATTGTTTCCTATCCAATTTCTATGTCCATAACTGTCCATTTACAGATGGGTTTGTCGTGTAAACTATTGGGCAATTTAAACAACAATGCTACAAACTGAAATTGTTACTCCAAATAGCTACAACCCTACAATAGTATTTTGTCATTAACTTGTGACTGAAAACAGGCAAAATCTGAGCAAAACATTCTGTATGGCTAGTAGTTCCTGGGATATGATGACCTTGCTAAAAAAAACTTTAGTTACATATTCTAAGAATTAACGCTTTACTCCATAGATACGCATTTTTCAAGCACCAATCACAGAAGGCCTTTGAAAACATTGCAGGAAGACTTCCTGCACTGTTTTCCACTCTGTCAGTTAATATAAACATAATTCACCCAATAATTTAAAAGCCTTCTATGTTAGGTGACGAAAGGCGTCTATATTAGAGGTGTCCAAGGGTGTCAATATGAAGTAAAGGGTTAAAGAGGTCACATTTCTGCCTAACATCAAAAACTGAGTTATCCAACTTGCTCACTTTTTGTCCACTTTTTGGTTGTGAAGACATATAAAGTCTTATTGATGTTAGGCTAGTTGTTATGGAGATAACGATAAAAATTCTAAGTGTTAAAAAAAGCCATAAATAGAAAACAGATTTATCTTTACACTCAGTTTTGAATCATTATTTTACTATTGCTAAAGGTGATATCATGATGACAAGACAATAAACAGCATTTATAGTCAATTAAGGGCCACTTTGTCTATTTGGTTCAATAGAGCTGGATCAATAACATTCTGACCAAGTTTGGTCACAATCTGACGGTAACTAAAAGTCCCACAGTGTTTACAAGGCAAGACTATGAATTTTTTCAATCAATGAAGGGCCATAACTCTGTCCTCCTTATTCTGATATGGATGATTTGTCCAAGTATGCAGTGTCAATAACATTTTGAGTTCAACAAAGACCCCATGAAAATCAAAAGTAATACAGTGATTACAACACAAAAACAGTGTATTTTCAACAACAACAGGCAACATCTCTGCCCTCTTTATTCTGATAAAGCTGGTTCAACAACTTGTCCAAGTGTAGTAGTGTCAATAACATTCTGACAAGAGTTGAACGAAGTTTACGACACAAAAACAGCATACTGTCATCAAGAAAGCACCACAACTCTGCTATAGCTGCATCAAAAACACGTCCAAAACTGTCATGGAAATAAACAATCTGGCTAAGTTTGGTCAAGGTTGGATGAAAGCAGGTGTTATTACACTGTTTACAGGAAAAGTTAACATACAGACGATTGGAAGTACATCCGAAGACAAGCAAATTATAATGGCATTTAATATTTATCACATGTATTATTCTCAATTTCAATGGAAATTTCTTCACAATTCAATTTTCACTGAACACCGATTTAAATTAATGGGAGTATCTAACGGTCTTTGTAATATATGCAAACGGGTAAGAGAAACTATTGTTCACTTATTCTTTAGCTGCGAAATTATAAAACCCGTTTTAGCTAACTTTGAGATTATACTTAATAAAGTAATCGACTTATTAGATATAGGCTTGCGCAATTTGCAAATTGCCGACATTGTATTTGGTTATTACAATGTTCTAAATAAATGTAATTTATTAAACACTATTGTATTTGAATTGAAATGGAATATATGGAAGTACAGGAATAGCTGTAAATTTGATAAACAAATACATTTTCTGCCCCATTCCCAATGGCAAATATTATCTTTTTTTTCCAATCTAAAATAACAAAATTCCCAATTTCAAAATGCAAAGAAACCAAAAGAAATATTTTGGGGAAATGTTTGGAGATTTTTTTATATTGTCATTTAATGTAGTCTTCTAGAACATATCACATTTTTTATACATTCAAAATAAATTACACTAATAATGTTTCGTATATTGAGGAAATCTGTACTATGTAATTTTCCCAATTTCTTTAAAAATAAGGTTAATTTCCCCAAAGCCAGGGGCTTCCACCCCATTCACAATAGTGCAAGCAACAGTCCTGAACATGTATCATAAGTTTTTCCGCATAATCACTGATTTGATCCGAAACAATGTGATAATCATCCATCCTCCCTCCCCTCAGAGGGCCCTGGCACCATTCCCCCAAAGTGAAGGGAGGACCCTGCCACATGTTAAAAGTCCAGAAACATATAGTTTTTGCTGTTATTATAACTATTGTGTCAAAATGTCCAAATTTGCTTCATAATTTAACTTTCTCATTTACTTAATGATTTTTTAAATGTTTGCCATAAGCTATAAGGATGTTTCTCAATACTTCATTTTCCAGATGTTGCCAGCAGCTAGAAAAAGGTAATTATGTGTATTTTTAAATGTCTTCAATTATTTATTTTTACAAAAGAATGAACTTTTCACCCGTTTAATCCTTTACTCCATAGATATGCATTTTCCCGCACCAATAACAGAAGGCCTTTGAAAACAGAGCAGGAAGAGTTCAGATTGCTTGTAACGAGCAATCTAAACACTTCCTGCACTGTTTTCCACTCTGTCAGTTAATATAAACATAATTCAAAAGCCTTCTATATTAGGTGTCCAAAGGCGTCTATATTAGAGGTGTCCAAAGGCGTCTATATGAAGTAAAGGGTTAAACAACTAAACTATCGCTTAATTAAATATACTGCATACCCCACCACAAATACCATATTCCCCCTAACAAATGCCCCCACCCATTATTACAGAAAATAAAACGACTTCTCACAATAGAAGTTGGTCCAAATATATACATATGGATATCAAGTCTGGCTAAATTTTTTGAATAAATACATCATTATCCAATGTGTTTCCCTAGATGATGTAACTTAGCTCAGTTTGATCTGTGTGCTTGGACGCATCACTAACCGTTTTAGCGTAGCATGGGGCGGTTAGAAGGCATGGACTATTTTGATAAAAATATGCTTGTAAATTGTGTCCTATTTCACATTTCGTTGAAATAAATGTTAATAAACTATACCTAAATAATTTTAATTAAGATATATTTATTTAAAAATAGTCATATAGTTCATAAAGTTCAACAAACATAAAAAGTTCGCTTCAAACCATATATTGATGACCATGACAAGCTTAGACTCTGTAAGAGATTGTACTATCTCTTTGATTCCAAAACCATTCAAATTATAACAATTTAAGTGTTTGAATGCTGTTTCTGATGAGATTTAGACTTCATTGAGGTACTCCCGACTTGTTACAGGAAACCTTCTAAATAAAATAGTTCTCAGGAAAACAAATGTGTTGGGACACAGGTCAGTGCCAAAGGTCAGTGCGTAAGCGCCACGTAGTGGTAACATAATGTCTCATTTCCAGAAACATGTTTTATGGTATTGTACACACTTTCAATTTTTCTTTCAGACTCATAAAACTATGCCCCACCCCCTTCCCTCCCTCTCCCTATTTTCAAAATGTGGCAATGTTTATTTGGGATCTTCATAATTTGAAAGAAAATCAAACATAAATCTGTCACACAGTGTGCAACTTGAAGTCAATATCTATCAAAGAATATAAATTTTATTCAATTAACCAATGAAATGCCAGAAGCGGTTATGCCATGATATAATAAACCAATGAAATGCCAGAAGCAGTTATGTTATAATGTAATTTGTGCAAATGTGTGTGTGTTTTATTTCTATGCCTGGAATGGTTTTCAAGAAATGTTGAAACTTGAGCTAAATTTGGTACCATTAATAATTGATATTAACAGAAATCTAACATAACACTGTTTTGCTACATGCGGTATTACTCTCGTTTCTATTAACTTACTTTGATTGTGAAACAAGTTCTTAGACAAATCATTCTCAAAGTCTTCCTGGGTAGAACCAGTACTAAGCATATGCAAAAAAAGTGTCTTGCTCAAGGACACCACACATAGCTGTGGTTGATGACTGAACACGCGACCCTCTGATCAAGGGTTCAGTGCTCTGTAACCACTGGACCACGTGCTCCACTTAGAGGTAAACCACAAACAAATGAAAACACAAAACTTCTACAGTAATACTCAGCTTCTGTCACGTTCATAATTTAATAATTTACTTAAGAATTCTTCAAACTAGTTTTGCACTTATTAACATACGAAAAAATATTTATCACCAGTTTTATAATATTTAACAGTTCTTACAAGACAATCAATGAAAGTGTAGCCATATTGATCTGCACCGGAGGTTGATACGTGAAACTGTATGTACTTCATACAAATATTAATTAGTTTGAAGCAGTTTCCCCAAAATCAGTTTTATAAGTTTGGAAATAGTCTGGACAAAGTTTATAGTCTATCTCAGAACTGAATAATATCTCTCAAATCAGGGAGCTATTTCACAACAAAACTTACGATAAAAATAGGTCGTAAACGTAGTGTAAGTATTGTTCATAATATTATATATATTACTCCAAATGAAACCAAACTTCATTCAATTGATTGAAAAATTCAGAAAATGGTAAACTTTCTGAAAATACAATCGTAAATTCATGAGGATGACTATGAAAAATATTATGAGTATTTGTTACTTAACGTTGATGACTGATTTTTAGCGCAAGATTTTTTTGTGAAATACAACCCAGGTCTATTAACCCTCAATGAAAAAGCAGGGAATTCTATGCCTTGCCCACAATCCATAGCAATTGAACGCTTACTAAACTGTGACATCATTTAAACTTTCAGTTGAAGCAACTGACCAATCAACGTCCTCAAAGGTGATAATTTTTCAATTGGGAAGTATATTCAGCCTCTGTTTTATTAGGTAAAAAAGCCCTGATCTTAATATACATTTTTTTCAGAAAATTAAATGTTATTTAAAAATATATAAAAATGTCTGTGTGTGCCTTTAATTGTGTTATGTTCAACTTCTATCCATAAGAAGCTAGAAGCTGTAAAAACGTTGCCTTTCCAATTACTCAGGCCTGGCGGGATGCCCAACAAAAACAGACATGCTATTTAACAGTTAACTACAGTTTATTCAAGACGAAGAAAAAGTACACTGAGAACAGCTGCTGCTGTAAACAGTACAGTTGTTGTTGTTGTACTTGTAAGACTCTTTCATTAGATCTCATATTTTTTTGTTAATCAAATACAATAATTGAATTATGTCAATTGTCAGAATAAATAACAACACTGCCTTTCGTACTTCTGTCACTGCTGCTACTGATGATGATGTTGGTGTTAATATGATAATAGCAGCAGGTGGAATCACAAACTGTAAAGTTTATGATACTGATTCTGCTGCTGCTTCTGATGGTGATGATGGAGCAACAACCCAAGTCAGAGGAATTTTTATTAAATTATTTGCAAAAGGTAACAAGAGGGCAATCAATGTTTTTTTTTCTACTATAAGAGGAAAGGGGTCGGTGCCTTTTGAAGGAGGAAAAATGAGCGCATGGGAGAATTTTAATAGGTCGTAAAATAAAATAAAAAACAAAAGGAATCATAGAAGAAGAAGAAGAAGAAGAATATTTTATTGATTTAAACTATACATAGTTTCTCATCAAATTACAATGTTGTAATAACATGTAAATAATTAAACACATAAACACATAACATCATATGTATGTATATTTAAAACAGTTAACCAGCCAAAATCCCTGTTCTTCATTGTTTTAAACAGTTAAACTGGCATTTAACCCCACTTAAAAAAAAACAACAAAAAAAACAACAATTTTTTTACGGGAATTTTTCTGACATTAGGAGGCAATGATGGTTCTAATTCTCTCCCCTGTGGCATCGTTTGAGGAGACAACACTTTTTAAAAGCAAAATGAGTTTTGATAATTCGACGACCTGTGAGAATTCAGATGTTTACCTGTATAATCAAATAAGGTCTAGCTGTTCAAAACTTTATCCTAGATCATATGGTATGGTAACTACATGTACATACTAACTACTGTATAAGTTTGGTGAGGATCCAATGACAAACACTGATGCACACAGGGTGCAACAATTTGCTTTTTTTCTATATCACTATTAATTATGTTATGTAACTACTGTGTAAGTTAAGTGAAGATCCAACGAAAACTGCAAATGTTAGAGGAAGCACAAAGTAAAATATTAAAATATGATAACTTTTCACGATTCCAACTCGGACATTAAATGATATATGTATTATGAACCCTCACTGAAATATTACGGTTACTTTACTGTCGCACATGTTTTGGGAGGATCAAATGAATACTGCAGGTTTTAGAGTGCACATAATGATGATAAGGTCACTAAATGCTATAACTACCAACATTAATTATCACATTTGGCCAGTTGAATATTTTGTCCCCAAGATATTACGGTTATATATTACTGTATAAGTAATGAAGGACTACAACGGTTATATATCACTGTGTAAGTAATGAAGGACTACAACAGTTATATATTACTGTGTAAGTAATGAAGGACTACAACAGTTATATATCACTGTGTAAGTAATGAAGGACTACAACGGTTATATATCACTGTGTAAGTAATGAAGGACTACAACAGTTATATATTACTGTGTAAGTAATGAAGGACTACAACGGTTATATATTACTGTGTAAGTAATGAAGGACTACAGACAACATAACAGTTTACAAAATGACAGACTTCGACACCAGAACTTTTATTGACACTGTTGAGCTTTTCATGATTGATTGATTGAATGTTTAGCATCATTTTTTATGCCATCAAGGGCTACGAGACAATCAGTTAATTTAACCATTTTTTCCTGAGATCTTAGACGGTTAACAAGTGCTCTAGCACATCAATCTCCTTGTTAACTCTTTACTTCATATAAACACCTTTGGACACCTCTAATATAGATGGCTTTTGAATTGTTGGGTGAAATATGTTTATATTTACTGACAGAGTGGAAAACAGTGCAGGAAGTGTTCAGATTGCTCGTTAAGTGTTCAGATTGCACTGTTTTCAAAAGCCTTATGTGATTGGCAGTGTTTTTTTTCACCATTTTGGGAAGATGACCCATACCATTGGAACTGGGAATTTTAGCGGCATTTTCATTAACATTGGGAAATTTTTTTGCATTAATATATTTATATATTTATAAAAAGTGTACACTTGCTTATCAGGCCATTTAATTAAATAATCAATGTCATACTGAATTCAGAATGGGGAAAACTTTCTTTATTTTATCAAGGAAGTATGGCAAGTTTCAATTTACATTTTTAAAGCTTTCAATTGGGAATTTTTATCATTCATTTGGGAAAAAAAGATACTATTTGCCATTGGGAATATGACCCAATAACGGCTATAAAAATGGCCGAAAAAAAACACTGATTGGTGTGGGAAAATGCGTATCTATGGAGTAAAGGGTTAATTAATAATTTTCCCACTTGAATCATAGGCAAGACGAATGATGTTGTCTATCAATTACCATGGAGACTGCCCAAGCCTGGTTTGACCTCACGTAATGACTTAAAAATTAGGAATTGTATCAGAAATATATTGGTATCCTTACATAAACATTTCACTGGAAAAAAAAAAAAGTTGATATATGAATATGTCACGTTACAGTGATGAACATATGGTTACTCCTGAATAAATGCTTCCCCACAATAAACACACCACCTATCATTTTTATTATAAATAAATGGTTTATCATTCCACTCTGGAAATTAGCCTTTAGTTCAAATAAATATGAGATTTAAATCCTATTTTTTCTTTAACTTGAGTAAATGCCCTATTACCAGCAACATGGTTTATATATATGTAATATGTACGGCTTTTTACACACACTTTTTTCTTAGGCCCAAAAAAACACAACAAATGTGCAAATTATCTGTTTATGTTGTTTTAAATGTTTAATTATATTTTGATTCAGGACTTTTTATGTTTTTGGAAATTTAGTACCAGGATGTTGTTTTATGACTTTTATGTATTAAATGAATATTTACCAGTAATATTTTTTAGAAGGTTTATTCAGGACAATAAAGTAATTTTACGTCTATTTATTATAAATGTCATTAATAGTTACATGGTTGATAACGTTTTAGATTCTGGGTAATAGGTCCATCCATATAATGTAAATATTATCTATTGGTAACAAAGACTCTGTTGGTTGTTTAATAAGATTCTTAACATTTGATTCTTTTACACTAACCAGGTAACTGGCAGAGAATGGAAACCATTTATTTCTTTTTTTTTTTTTTTTTTTTAATTCCAATTCTTTATAATGAATATATATATATATATTTTAAATATTGTTTTTATACGATGTAAGCAGAAGTTATTGTAATTCTATGTTTACCTGTTTCGTTTGGAATATCCACAACAGGTGGGGATGTGCATAAACCGTTCCCCAAAATCAACAAGAAAACAGTCAGCTGCAGCATCAAAATTTTCATTATGATTGTGCCCGGTCGGTGACGCAGTGGAATTAAATATGTACAACTTCACAAATATACTAACACAGGTTTTTAAAACTTCCAAGTACAAAATAATAACACTTATACTCCTTTCCTCAAAGTTTTCACTCTTAAATCCGCTGAATTCTACAGCAAATCATTTTCTTTTGTCAGCATCACAACACATGTGTGCAAGCTGTCATTCATTTTAAAGTCGACGCTTACAGCATGTATAAATATAAATATATCAAATTCCAGTGAGCATTTTCTTTAAAATTAACCAGCTAATCTAATTAATATTTACTGTAAAAACACAGTAATAATAAACTTTTATAAATCTGAGTGAGACACATTTTTTTAATTAAACACAAATTTTAAAATATTAAAATTACCACAAATTGCTTATATCATTGACAAAACAAACCCTGCAACAGCAGTAGTGAAAGGGTTAGCTCCCTTCATGAATACCCTACACCAGCTGTTTTAGCAATATCAATAAAAGTCAAAATAAATTATTGATTATAAGAAGCTGGCCGTTATAATGTTCTTTGTTGTTTATGCAAATTAGCTGCGACTGATGGTGATCCCCTTTTTATTTATAAAATCTCTGAACCATAAAAAACAGGAGTCGTATTAAAATTTGAGGATCTGATAAAAACATAACTTGTATTTCTGGTTTAGTCACCATACCATTAAGAGACAATTAACATTACAGGCAGTGATATGACCAGTGTGTACTGCTTACTTAATCATAATCAGCCATTGTAGCGGTCTTCTAAAAATACACAAAAGTGCTGAGGGAAACAAAAGAAACTTCAAATAAAGAAGATTTAATATATTTTACAATATATCAAGAAAGTGTAAACTTCAGTCATTAATATTAATAAATATCATGATTAATGTCTATATTCCAACGAAATTAAGACATCACATCATCATTTTCATAATTATTGGGTTTCATCATCACCATATCATCATAAGCATGATCATCATCAACAACATAACCATCATCATTATAATTACCAAATTATTTATATCAGAATAGGTATTAATGGTTTCTGATTAAAAAAAACTTGAACACAAAACAGTATACAGATAATTCAGTTTTACAAAAGAAGTGCCATATATATACATGTAGTTGGAATTATTATTCCTGACAGTGGAGATGACTTTGGCACAGTTTCATGACTAAAATACTTACAAGTATAAGGCGGTAGATAACTGACAAGACATCTTGATATAGAGTGAATGCATTACCAGTTATACTAAAAATATGAGGAAAGAATGGTCATGAGATATATAAACTTACATACAATAAGATTGATTGGATACTTGGTGTCATTTTTATGTAATCAATGGCTAACAGATGGTCAGTTAACCTAACCACTCTTTTCTGGGATCCTGGAAGGTTAACCAGTATTCGAGCACACCCCATCTTCACAATTATCTGATAACTTTCCCACTTAAATCAGCGGTGAGAGGCAAATGATAATGAGACCCAATGTTGTATATCAATCATCATGGAGACTGTTTCCTGGCACAACATACAATAAGCAAAGTTTACAGTAAGGTATCATATCTTGTGAACATTCAACAAATGAAATTCATTTCTTAAATACATCAGTGAATCAAGCTGTCATTCTGTACAGGTCAAAGTCTTGTACCTAGGACCCCTACCCCACCCAACCCCTTTATTTATATGTTTGTATATGTTGATTTGAAAAAAAAAAAGTTTAATATATGACAATCATAACTGTAACATCAATAAGTGTTCTGTAGAGGCTCTCACACACACACACACACACCACACACCACACACACACACACACACACACACACACAAGTTAAAAAAAAATATTTAATCAAACCACCACGTTTTACTAATAAATGTTTGATCTGTTCAAAAATGATTACTTCAACGATAAACACCAAAATGTTTCTGCGCAACAAGCATGTTAACATGTAAAAAATATGCCAATATTGCATTTATGAAAGAATCTTACACATTTGTAAACACAATATACCTCCCTGTGATTTTAGTGCTTTCAGGCCTTGTCATCTCAAACGAACAATACAGTCGTTAAAAACAACAATAACAAAATCTATTTCTACACGGTACCTTTCATCTAGCTGTTTGCTCTACCTATGAATTCTTACATTTTATCCGAAGTTATCCACATTGGCGATGTACATGTAAAGCGAATACATCCAAATAATGTTTGAAAAGATCCTACATGGTGTCACAACAGAAGTATGTGAGAGGAATTTATGAAAATCTTTGTCATATGTAGAACAAGCGGTTAGATGTAAAGTTATCTTATCTCTGCAAATCACTGACTACTTCCCCACTAATTCAGGTAGAAATTTCATGGCTGTAACACAAATTTTATGGTCAATCATCACAGGGACCCATAGGGGATTTAAATTCATGACCCCTGGATTGACCCCTCGATTGACCTCTGGATTGACATTCAGATGTGTAATAGACTGAGCTAGCTAGGCCCAGCAAGCAGCTGTGAAATCTTTTGTAAGATATAAAGAGTTGTGACCAAAAATGCTTCTAATATAAAATAAATACAATAAATTAGTAAATCTGTAGCATTGTTTTGGCATTTAAATACTTGTTTATTTATCCTTTTGTTATAAACCTGTGATGAAAGTGTATAAATTGAACACAACACACATATTGCTACATCCACAATTTCAAACTATTTTTTCAAATAATAAACCTGTGTATAGTGGCCACCGCTTTACAGTGGTCAGTTTGGGTTTATTCCCTTTCTGTGACCAATTCACACAAGTAAGAATGTAAAATACTCACATGCACAGGTTTTTCCGTTAGCCTTGAGACGCCCATGTCTGCACTGGCAGTAGGCTTGCCCCTTTTCATCTGTAAAACATTTATCCTGACAGCCATATTTTTCGTCGTGGCAAGCATTCAATGTACAGTCATCACTATCTTTTGCTATTGCGACAATTCCCATTGGCTGGCGCTCAAGATTCTTCCTAAGCCAAACAATTCCGGTACCATCATATTTATTGGCTCGTATAACCGCTCTTAGCATCCAGTCCGTCCAAAAAAGGTATTCATCATAGACCGCAAGTCCAAATGAATGTTGGGGTATTGATGTGATTATAACCTGAAATGGAATAAAGTTGTAAGCCCTCTCATACGGTGTGTGTACTGTATTCCCCCTGAATAAATGACACCATTTCAAAAGGGGGTTGTTTAATTGGGTCTAAGAAATAATTCTAATAGTTCGGAGTTAAAAAAAAGGCAGAGGAAACAAAACTACAGAAGATGTTTGTTTGTTTGAATATTTAACATCATTTTTATGCCATTGAGGGCTAACAGATGATCAGTTAACCTAACCACTGTTTCCTGGGGTCCTGACAGGTTCACCAATTCTCGAGTACATCCTATCTCTACAAGAAACTGATACCTTTTCCACTTGATTCTGCGGTGAAAGACAAAAGACAATACGATGTAATGTCGTATATCACGTAATGTTGTATATCACGTAATGTCGTATATCAGGTTATGTTGTTTATAACGTAATGTCGTATATAACGTAATGTTGTATATCACGTACTGTCGTATATTAGGTAATGTTGTATATCAATCATTACGGAAACTGTGACTGGACGGGGATTCAAGCTCATGACCCTTGGATTGGTAGTCAGACATGCTACCAACTGAACTGGCCAGATCCGGCTTCAACAGAAGAATATTCTTGTTTATTTCTTATCGCACTTACATATCTGTTAGAGCCATCCATGTTACATCTTTCTATCTTGTCAAGCCTTGCATCTGACCAATACAATTTCTTCGCCTTGTGATCAATCGTCAGTCCATTTGGAGTCAAGATATCTTTAATAATCACATCTTCCACGTTGTGACCTGCCAGAGTTGACCGCTGAATACGTGGTTTCTCATTGTTCCAGTTTGTCCAGTAGATAAGTCTGAAAGTAGCAAACATATAACCAACAATTAAATGACATGGTGTGGAGAGCTTGGTTCCGTGGAAGAGCATCAGGCCCATGATTGGAGGGCATTTATGCCTAGTACTGGTCCTACCCAGGAAGTTTTCAAGCATGATTTGTCTAAGTTGTAATGACTTGTTTCACAATCAAAGTAAAATTAGTAAGTTTAAAATTACATATCTTATCAGTACAGACGAAAACACCCTCGTTTTGCAACAATGACAGTCAGGTTAGATTCATTATCACGGCAGATTAGCAAAAAAACATGTATACAGTCTAACTTGTCCATGCAACCACCTCTTATGAGCTGTCTCCTGTGTTAATGACCACTTCAAAACCCTCCTGTATAAAATGCAGTTAAAGTACATGTATAAAACATTCACCTCTTTAACATGGCCAGCAACCAGTCTATCTTTTAACAACTTTACACTGATTGGACCCAAGCTGTCAATCAAACAAGTCAATAATCCAATCAGCGATTGATATTGGTTGCTGCTATGCCATAGTGACCCGTCTCTAAGTAAACACTACATTATATTACATTGTATTTACTTGGACAAACAATGCCATGTGGCCAGTGGGCAGAGTGACATTGTATTACATTGTATTTACTTGGACAAACAATGCCATGTGGCCAGTGGGCAGAGTGACATTGTATTGCATTGTATTTACTTGGACAAACAATGCCATGTGGCCAGTGGGCAGAGTGACATTGTATTACATTGTATTTACTTGGACAAACAATGCCATGTGGCCAGTGGGCAGAGTGACATTGTATTACATTGTATTTACTTGGACAAACAATGCCATGTGGCCAGTGGGCAGAGTGACATTATATTACATTGTATTTACTTGGACAAACAATGCCATGTGGCAGAGTAAGGTAAACTTATTTAAGCTGGATTGTGAGGTTAGTTCAGAGCTTTTGTGAGTCAATTTTGAGCCCATTTCCAGGATAGATTTCATTTTTGAATGAGGCTAAATGCCATTTTCAACACATTTCTGGTTATATATTGTGGTGGAGGATGACCTCAGAATAAATCTGAGTAGAACAATTGCTTTCTGCAAGTAACTGCAAACTTTCTCACATAAAGTTCTTGGAGCGAGTGGAACTTAAACTTACGACCTTCGCGGTGAGAAGTAAGTGATCGTGAGATGGTGCCTTAGACCACTCGGCCAGGAAGGACTCTTTTCAGGATAGAATCAGTTCCGAGTTCTGATTATAATAGTGCATCAGTATAGCCTAGGATTGAACCCAGAAACTCTGGTGTAAGGTAAGCAGTCAATAACCTACCTATCACACCGCCCCTCTAAAAAAAATGGCCAACTTACTTCCAGCAGCTGTCTACAACTATGGCCCGCGGATGATCAAGTTTTGTCATCTGTACAACCACTTCTGGCTTGTTCGTCTTGTTTCCAAATGTATCATTAACATTGATTTTATGGATACAAGAATTGGTGTAACTCGTCCAGTACAGATCTGCGCCAAACTTCTCATATGCCAGACCCTCAGCAGAACCAATACCTGTGAAATAAAGTCTCTTATTACAATAGCCTGAGTCTGTAAGAATGGTGAGCAACATACAGTTAAACCTGTGTAAGAGGTCACCTCTATTAAGCAGTCACCTGTCTTAAGCAACCATATTTTCTATTTCCCATTTTTATGATTTTCAGAATAAATCAACCTGTATTAAGCAATAACCTGTCTTAAAAGGCCACTTTTGCTTCTTCCCTTGGCTGGCTGCTTAATATAGGTTTGATTGTAATTTCAGTACAATCTATTTTAATTGAAAACAGGCCGGGATCATTATGATTAATGGCCACAACTTTAAAAGGCGGTCATAGCACCTTACGATCTTTCCTGCGATCTGGTTAACAAGTACCGGAAACACCTTATTTTTTGCAAGTCCTTGACTGCTTTCCCATATTTTCAGAGGTAGGATACTCATGGTCGTATAACAAAGTTCATGACCAATAACAACTGAGACTGTGACTTGGTGACTAGCCACATAACAGCATCTCTTAAGTGTCTAGAAACAGCCATATAATTTTTTTCCAACTGATTTTCAACCTTCAAACAAAATTACTAACCCTAAACCCAGACATTTTTAAATACCGGTACCCATTTGTCCATGCGGCCAGATTGAACAGGGCAACACTTTATCCTCCTTAAGGCCATTATAAATCAATTGCTAGATTCACATCCAAATTAATCTTAAAAAGGGCGAGGGGGTGAAATAATTTATTATTTATTAACTATTTATTTATTAATTTTTAAAAAAAAAAAAATTTTTTTAAAATAAAAAAGGTCAGGACAGCATGGAAATTTGGGGACGGGCGGGGATGATAATCTAGCAATTAATTTATTATTGCCTAACCATTATTTGAATGATGAATGCATAAAAAGCAGCAGGAATGTCACCACATAAATACAACACTGACATACCATCAGCAATAACTCTAATATTGTTTCCATCAAAATCCACAGCCTGGATGTCACCTCTCTGGATGTCACTGTAAAAAATCATTTTCAAGTTGTAGTCGAATGCTAGACCAATAACGTTACGCAGGAATGTGTCATTTGTGATTGGTTTCTTGGGTGGATTTCCGCCAGCCTTGTCCTTTAAGTTGACACTCTCAATGGCACGTACCTTGGAGTACATGATGAAACCGTCATATTCTGTAGGAGGCAAATAAAAATATTATGCATTTATGATTATAAAACAAGGTTTTTATATTCATCTAACATATAAAATGGAAAATTTAAAAAGTCCAAGAAAATTAGCGTCACTCTCAACATTTTTTTTAGTTATATCATGACGGTGTCTACTTAAAACAGTATTATAAGCATTGCCACACTGAAGTATCATGCTGCAGACACATGGTATGATACCTCATCCAGTCACATTATACTGACACTGGATTGACCAGACCAAGAACTATCCTCAATATGCGCCAAGCATATCTAGTCTTTGCTATGACCTGGAAGGAGATTGAACCCACGACCTTTCACATGCAAGGTGGAAACTCTACTCCTAGACCACTGCTTTGGTTTATCTAATTCATGGTTCAGCTGGCAATATTTAGATGATTAGGAAAGTTCATTTATTTATAGAATAGTCAAATTAAAATCTGAAAGTGTTAAAATGTTAATTAAATAATTTAAGTTTGTTTTATTTCATACATTTTTCTAGTGCAGTTTAGCACTTTTTTCACATTTGACACATCCAGCCCTACTCGTGGAGGAGTACCTCATGTGAATCTGAGAAGAACCACCATTCTTCCGCAAGTAACTTTCTCACACAAAGTGAGTCCCACTTGGGACTCCAACCTATGACCCCAGCAGCAAAAGGTAATTGATCTTGAGACAGCACCACAGACCACTCTGCAATGGCGTACCTCTCTGCATGTTTCAAGTATTTAATGTTGGTGAAACATCACCCAGCCTGACCATTAACAAGACAAGAAAAAATATTGTGGGTCCATTATGTTGTTGCCTTTAAGAAACTAATCTGATTTTAACCCTTTACTTCATATAGACGCGTTTTCCCACACCAATCACAGAAGGCCTTTGAAAACAGTGCAGGAAGAGTTCAGATTGCTCGTAACGAGCAATCTGAACACTTCCTGCACTGTTTTCCACTCTGTCAGTTAATATAAACATAATTCACCCATTGCTGATACGGGGTGAATTAATGCTTTCGATATTAGAGGTGTCCAAAGGCGTTTTTATGAAGCAAAGGGTTAAAGCAATGGCAACTATTTTGTCTACTCACCAACACAGGTTTTGCCATCGGTATCCAACTTTCCAAAGGAGCAGGCACAGCGCACCCTCTCATGTCCAATATAGAAGCAGATTTCCTGGCAGCCACCATTATTCTTACTACATGCATTGGTTCCTGAAATAAACAAGACACTGGAGTATTGCAAGCAATACATAGGTTCCCATCCGGTTTACCAATTTTGTTGCCAAACTAACACCGGGCTAGCCAGACCTAGTATACTGATACCCAGCCGACCACACCAATAACTGTCCTCTCAATGCTGAGCACCAAACGATGAAACTTCTAGTGTCATTTTTGAAGTCTTCGGTATGACCGGGCCCGGGGATCCAACTCACAAACTTCCGCATGGGAGGTGGACACTCTAACCACTAGACCACAGCTTTCAAATTAAATACTACTGCCATTCTAAAGCAATCTATATAAATCTAAACTCATCTGTCATATATATAAAAATATATTTACCAGTCTGTCTTGAGGAATCAAACACTTTGATGTCTTTAAGATTTTTCCCAAGGTCCTGTCTGATCATGGTTATGTTACTGCCATTGGTTTTAGCCGCCTCGTACATGGAACCTCCCATCAAACTGCAAAAAAACAATATAAGATTATATCAAGCAAATCTGACAGCAGGCTGTCAGTAAAACCCATGACTGGATTATTTTGTTTCTAATTCGATTTAGCCATGTTTGGTTAGCTCAGCCAGTAACACGCCTGACTACCAATACAGAGGTTGTGAGTTTGATTCCCTGCCCCGGCCACAATCTCTGTGATGATTAATATAAGAGATTGTGTCTCATGTCTCTCACTGCTGATTCAAGTGGAAAAGTTATTAGTTTCTTGCAGAGATAGATGTGCTCTAATACTGGTTATCTTTCGAGAATCCCGGGAAACTGGTTAAGTTAACTGATTGTCTGTTAGTCTTAGATGGCATTAAAATGATGCTAAATATTCAATCATTCAATGATCAATCTAATCTGTGTACATTCTCCTCAGCTGATTGGTTTTTGACATTGGCTCATGAACACTTGTCTCTAACAACTGAGGTCATAGGTTAGAGCCCAACTCAATAAATATTTGTGGTAAAATTTACCCGTTACTTGTGAAATGACTATGGTTCTATTCAAAATCATTCTGAAATATTTCCCTACCAATAAAACTAGATGCCATATAACCTGTCATGTGTTGGAAATGATGTAAACATGCCTTCTCACCCAAGCATCTCATCCTTGGTATTGAATGTTCTAGGACTGGTTTTATTCAATCATTTGAAAATTTGGGTTGAAATATCTCAGAAAACAGACAGAGCATTTTTGGGAGTGCATCAGACAATAAATTGGAGGGTTTCAGTCCTCTGCCGCGGCCATGTGTGGTATCCCATAGCAAGACACTTTACCCACATGTGATTAGTACTGGTTCTACCCAGGAAGACTTTAAGCGTGATTTGTTCAAGTTGTAATAACATGTTTCACAATCAATATAAAATAAACAAGTTTAAATCGACCAACTCAGGACATGGTGTTGAATAATGTATGTGTGAGTAGAGTATAAAGCAGTTTGAAATATAAGAGAAAATGGACAGAGCAAATTTACAAGTAGAAATTTGACCAACTCAGGACATGGTGCTGAGAGGGTGGGGTTGGGGGGGGGGGGGGGGGCAAACTGTCAATCAAACAATCCGATAATCAGCATTCATTTGTTTACAGGCACACCATTGTCCTTAGACAAGCTAACGGTCTCAAGTAAACACTATAATGACATTTATCATGAGGCTTACTCATCTATCCAGTAGATATGGTCTCCAAACACAGTCAGTGAAATGGGATGATGCTTTTCCACCTTCGATTTGTGGATGAGTACGGAACGTTCAAACATCATTAGATTCACCCCTTCAATGGTCTGGAACACATCAAACAAATAAAGGTATAATTTTTTCACATTCCAGACTATAAGGAATCTTAAATGGGTTCAAGGTTCGGATATAAAATTTTGTCAATTTAGTCAAGTTTTCTGTCCTTTTATATAAGTCATTGCAATAACGAAATTGTTAATTAATGAATTATTTAGGTATGAATATAACTTTAATATAATTTTTTATTAATTAAGCCAAAGCCCATTATTATATGAATACTTGGAACATTGTAATTCTTAAGCAATTGTGTTATATAATTTAAAAACAATCGCTACTTTAAGATTCAATTAGCTAGTTATACAAGCTTCTGTTTCATTAACATTTTTAAGTATTTACCTAAATAGTTAAAACTTCAATCAAAGAAAAGCAATCGGGTGACCATGATCTTAGACTGGTTCCAGTAATACTGCATATGGTTTCATTGATATTGATTATATAATAAAAAATAGCCAGTCAAAACCAAGTTAGGTTTTTTAAGTATTTAATTAAAATTAAGAAAATGCTGCCTGCTAACAAGAAATGAAAATTTTAATCAGTAATCAAAACTGCTGTTTTTCATTTTAAATAAATTCCATAAATATCATATTTTACAATATGTTATAAAGACACATAATAAGTGAAAGAACTATCAAACCTGTAATCCACTGTCACACCAATATAACGCTTGCCTCTCATAGTCAATTGTGAGGCCCCATGGTTTCAACAGGCCGGAGAAGATGTACTGGACACGTTCCGACCCGTCCAACCGTGCCCGCTCAATCCTCGACTCAGTACCCCAGTCACTCCAATATAGGAATCTGTAATTTAAAAACATTGATTTATATATAAGTATGTGATATATTTACAAGTTTTATACACTAAAGTGGTCCTCCATAGCTGAGTGGTCTAAGGCGCCGTATCAAGATCACTAACCTCTCACCGCTAAGGTCATATGTACAAGTCCTGCTTGCTCACAAACTTTATGTGAGAAAGTTTGCCAGTTACTTGCTGAAGGATGGTGGTTCTACTCAGATTCATTCTGCGGACTTCCTCCACCGATTAAACTTGTTATATGCCATATATAACCCGAAATATGATGAACATGGCGTTAAACCCAATTCAAAAACTAAAACACTGATTTCACTTTCTGACTCTTTATACATGTAACTCTCCTCATATTCTGTCCAACTAGCCAGTTATTGTTATAATTGTGTATTTCTTTTTTCCTTTTTTTGAATGGGGTTTAACGCCATTTTCAACACATTTGAGGTTATATATGGCATATCAAGTTTAACTAGTGGAGGAAGATCTCAGACTGAGTAGAAGCACCATTCTTCCGCAAGTAACTGGAAACTTTCTCACATAAAGTTTTTGGAGTGAGCGGGACTCAGACCTATGTTTCTAGCGGTAAGAGGTAAGTGATCTTAAAACAGCACCTTAGACCACGCTGCCATATAGGACCCTTATGTATTTCTATTTTATATGTTATAGTTTGTACTAATTTATTTTTGTTTGATTGCAAAGAAAGCATTAAGCTTCTATGAACTGCTCATATCGGTAGAACCAGTACTAAGTGTTGGTTTTTGAGAAGCCATCTGGTCAAGCAGTTGAATAAACTATTTATTAAATTTCGTACATTGAAATACCATTTTCATCCCTAATTAATAATGAATTATTCTCCATAACTGATATACAGTAAAACCTGCCTTAAGCAGCCAGTCAAGGGAGGGAGGAAAGTGACCTTTTAAGACAAGTTGTCACTTAGTAAAGGTTAACTTGCTCTGAAAGCATAGAAATGGGAAATAACATATGTCGCTGCTTAGGATAAGTGGCTGCTCAATAGAGGTTACCGCTTACACAGATTTGACTGTACGTCCATGTACTGACATTTGTTTATATACATAGCAATGTTGATGACAACTGGGGATCAATTGGGGATCAACGTCCACAGATAGATAAATACCAGTGGCATTAAACTATGAATAATTCAAATATTTGATTATTTATATCATTCTATTGTGACCAAAAAAATTACTTAGTAGATCTGTGGATAAAGGAAAGCAGTCTCATTTGGAAAGACTACAAGAAATGCGGACAACCTACAGCGACAAGCTTCTTTCCCCTTGTACCAAGTTTTGTTAAAATTCTGTTAATTTTTGAAAAATGAACCAAAGCATAAACAATGGCGCTTAAAATGGCTTTTCAAGAGAGGTTGTTGTTTAAAACAGATTGATGTTCATCTGAAAGCATAGAAATAAGAAATAGAAAATGTGGCTGCTTAAGACAGGTGGCTGTTCAATAGAGTTGACCACTTACACAGGTTTAACTGCAATTCATTGCAATTAAGTCATTTTAGCGGAGCTCAAGATCATCAACTCAGAGACCATACTCAATTGATTTATTCTCCATGTCAACCTGCAATGGAAGCATTGCAAAGCGGATTATGATTGGTTGGTTTTAGCAGAGTGGAGCCGAGTATGAACTCAGAGTTTTTATAACCTAAATCTGGAATATGTAACTCACCCTTGTTCTGGATGTACGACAATGGATCTTGGTTTTTCCATGTCGCCGCTAGCGATTACATATCTCTTATCGCCATTAAGTTTGGCCATCTCTATGGTACTATGGCCGGCATCTGTCCAGTATATGTTTCCTGAATGGACAAACAAAAATGATCTTGAACAAAAGTGCAATGGTGGATCCTAACCCTATGTCAAAACTGAGAACCGTACATCAATTCCAGTTGAAGGTTCACCACCCCCAAAAATGGCCCTGTATTATGCAGTAAAATTAAACCTTATCTTTGCAAAATTTGATATTTTTTATTTTAATTATACTTTTTTCATTTAAAAAATGAAAATTTTGTTTTTCAATTTTACATTTTTTCGCTAAATAAAATATCAAATTAAAACAAAATGTTTTATAGAAACTGTTCAACTCACATTATTAAAACTTATATAAAAATGTATTACCTGCAATCCAGTCCACAGCCAGTCCTTCTACACTGTTAATTCCATCGCGAATTATGACTTCTCTCTGGGTGAGGTCACGTTTGATCCGTGATATGGAGTTAGACTTTGTGTCCACCCAGTATATCATGTCACTCGCTGCAATGGAGCAACGTAAAGTTTGTAAGCCATTCTAATTTTCATTATGAAGTAAAGTAAAGTGTTTATTATAGTGCCACCCCTATTGAAAGGGCCAGCCACAATGGGCTTATGAAACACCTTTATGCTGTACACATTTACTTCCCGAAAGCTATCATTGCCAGACGTCAGGCTGTTAGACATTCGGTACCCCCAAATTTAACTAGCTGCTGGGTGAGCAACCAGCCAAATCAGAATAAATTCAAGTGTTTCCATCAGGATTTGAACCTTCGACCTCCCTCTTCCGAAGCAGATGACTAAACCACTAGGCCACAGTTTATGTATACTGCTTGTTTGTTTGTATGTATGGGGAATAATGCCTTTTTGTCAACAGTTTTTCAGTTACATAATGATTGGTAAGTGGCCCTAATTATCTCTCCAGGGATTCACTTGGCTGTTAACCCATACTAGACACACCTTGCCTCTGTAGTCACTGACTACTTCCCCACATATTCATAAAAGGTTATTGCTTGTTTGTTTGTTTGTATGGGGAATAATAACAGTATTTCAGTTATGTAATGGTGGTCTGTGCCCCTAATCAACTTCCTGGGATCCGCTGGGCAGTACACCTGTACTAGACACATCTTGTCTTTGTAAGTCAATTTCTCCAATATACTTAGTACTGGTTCTACACAGGAAGGTTTTAGCTTTAAACTTTCACAATCAATTTTTTATGCTTTGATAATTGAAAGTTGATCAATTTGAGCTTAAAAAAATTATTATAGTTTTTGACTTTAACTTACCAGCATGAAAATCAACTGCTGAAGCGGACTGTATCTGAGATATAGGTGGGAGAGCCTCGTCAATCGACATGGCCTTGAACATTTGACCTCTTATCTCCGTCTCCTTTGCATACAGAAGAAATGATGTGATACCTGTAAAAAAAACAGTCATATTTGTATTTATTCATTTCAGATTTAATAAAATGCAAAAAACAATAACATTAAAACTTTTAAATATTTTTTCGCTACATACTGCTGAAATGGATATTCTAATCAGGTATAAAAGAAATGCAAATTTGTTAAGGAGAATGTTCTGAACAGGTATGCAAAAAATTTGAGTTTTATTAACAATCAGGTATGCAACAAATACAAACTTGTTAACCCTTAACTCCATAGATACGCGATTTCCAACACCAATCACAGAAGGCCTTTGAAAACAGTGCAGGAAGAGTTCAGATTGCTCGTAACGAGCAATCTGAACACTTCCTGCACGGTTTTCCACTCTGTCAGTTAATATAAACATAATTCACCCAATAATTCAAAAGCCATTCTATATTAGGTATCCTAAGGCGTCTATATTAGAGGTGTCAAAAGGTGTCTATATAAAGAAAAGGGTTAAAGGTGGATGCTCTAATCAAGTGTAAAAGAAATACAAATTTACTAAAGGTGGATATTCTAAAAAAAAAATTTCATTAAAGGTAGATACTCTAATCAAGTATACAATAAATACATGTTTACCCTGACAAGTGATACCATCCTCTGCTAGAGTGAATCCAGCAGTACATTTGCACTTGGACAGGAGGGCAGCTGTTGGCAGGCAGAGTTGAGAGCAGTTGCTGCTATTGTCATGGCAGCCATTTTTAGAATCTGAAACGAAACAAGAAATGTCAATGTTAAGTGTCACATGCCCCCCCAACATGTCATGATGTTATGTCGATCATTTGTAGCAAGTATCATTAAAATTCATCTATGCATGACAAAGTTACAGACCAGAAACGAAATCTCACATAAACTCAAAGTGTTGTCAAACAAACTGAAATTGTGACCTTGACCTTTGAGGTACGGGTGCTGGTCTTACTCGCGACACGTCGTCATGTTCTATTGATCATTTGTTGCAAGTATCAACAAAATCCATCTATGCATGACAAAGTAACAAGCTGGAAACGAAATACCGGACAGAAGGACGGACGGACGGAAGGACAGACGGACAGACGGAAACTGTGATTACTATATGCCACCCAAAAAACATTTTGGGAGGCATAAAAATGTCTTGTATTGTATGTTGTTTAGCATTGCTTTCAACAATACTTCAGTCATATGACAATGGTTACAGACTGTTTGAGAAAATATTTTGAACAGTCATATGGCATTACAATGACAGTATGACGATCAATCAGTATTAGAACTATCCCCTAAATACGTAGGGTTTGATACCAAACCTGACCCTATGACTTCTTAATACCAAGCTTGACTTGACAACCTCTTACTACCAAGCTTGACCCGATGACCTCTTAATACCAAGCTTGACCCGACAACCTCTCACTACCAAGATTGACCCAACAACCTCTCACTACCAAGCTTGACTCGACAACCTCTTACTACCAAGCTTGACCCGATGACCTCTTGATACCAAGCTTGACCTGACAACCTCTCACTACCAAGCTTGACTCGATGACCTCTTGATACCAAGCTTGACCCGATGACCTCTTGATACCAAACCTGACCTGAAGACCTCTCACTACCAAGCTTGACCTGACAACCTCTCATTACAAAGCTTGACCCAATGACCTCTTGAGACCAAGCTTGACCCGACAACCTCTCACTACCAAGCTTGACACAATGACCTCTTGATGCCAAACTTGACCCGATGACCCTTTGATTCTAAGCTTGACCTGACAACCTCTCAATACCAAGCTTGACCCAATAACCTCTCACTACCAAGCTTGACTCAATGTCCTCTTGATACCAAGCTTGACCCGATGACCTCTTGATACCAAGTTTGACACGATGACCTGTCACTACCAAACTTGACCTGATGACCTCTTGATACCAAGTTTGACCTGAAAACCTCTCACTACCAAGCTTGACCCAACAACCTTTCACTACCAAACTTGACCTGATGACCTCTTGATACCAAGTTTGACCTGAAAACCTCTCAATACCAAGCTTGACCCGACAATCTCTCACTACCAAGCTTGACCTAATGACCTCTTGATATCTGATGAACCTGACCTGATGAATGATACCAAGCTATGTGTGGCGTCCTTGAGCAAGACACTTTTCCGCATATGCTTAGTACTGGTTCTAACAAGGAAGACTTCGAGCGTGATTTGCCTAAGTTTTAAGATCTTGTTTCATAATCGAAGTAAAATAAATAAGTTTTTTTGAACCAAGCTTGACTTGAGGGCCTTTTGATACCAGACTTGACACGATGACCTCTTCATACCAAGTTTGACCCAGTGACCTCTTCATACCATGCTTGACACAATGTCCTCTCGATACGAAATTTGACCCGAGGACCTCTCGATACGAAATTTGACCAAATTACTATAAACATAATAAGAGTTAAGTGACTATGATGAAAATATGAGAAATACTTTACCTTTCCGTCTAATATCTTTGTCATACAGTAACAGAGATTTTACATTTGGCGTGGCATCCCTCAATGGCATGTATCCAGTTCCATCTTTATTAATCCGCACAATCGTCTCATCCGACGACACATACAGCCATGTTTTATACACAGTCAGGGATCCTGGGTTTGTAATATTTTGACTCGCGATAATGGCATTGTTTTCGCCATTCATGTCACATCTGAGAATGGTTTTGTTGCCTTGGTTAATGAAATAGAGCTGGTCCTGCTCCATGTCCACAGACAGACCTGTAATTATAGTCAGAGAACTTTTGTTTGTATGTTATTTTTCGCCTTTTTTGGTTTGGTCGCATGAGTGACTACATTGCGTCTCATTGTCTTTCACTGCTGATTCAAGTGGCCAAGTTATCATTTACATGCAGACTGTTCCTCACTGTCTGTAGCAAATGAATCTGACATACAAGCAGTATCACTTATAGGTTTTTGGTTTGTTTTTTCATTTGATCAATTCTTACATATTACAGGTTATAATTGGCATCCAATTTTACCGGTGAATAAATCTGAGTAGAACCACCTTCCTCGAGTAACTAGTTAGTTTTCTCAGATTAAGTTTTCAGACCAAGCGGGGCTTAAAACCATGAAATTTAAAAAAAAATGCACAATGAATTTGTTCATTACATCATAGATTAAAATAAGAAGTTTGCAAACTCGTATTGCCAATTTATCTATAAATCCAGGTGAACTATTATGAAAGTTGAGACTTTGAGAAAGCACCATAGACTCTTGGCACATAGGACTCATGAAGACAGCAATAATTAACACCTAGAATATTCCTTAACCCATTGTAAAATTCTCAAAAAACATTCCTGAGCTCAATTTTTTTCCCTGCATTTTTTAAGGATTCAATCAGACACACTTTTGATCATAACTATGGCAACCATGTCCTTATTTAGCACTCATACTTACTTGCAGGCTTATTGAGGTCATGCAGAATGGCATTACATTCACTGCCATCCATATTGGCACGGTATAATTTGTGTGAACCCTCCGCATCTCCGACATCAGTGAAAAACATGAGTCTGCAAATAAAATGAAAATGATAATACAGTCAAACCTGTCTTAAGCAGCCGGTCAAGGAAAGGAACAAAAATGGCATTTTAAGACAAGATGTTACTTAACACAGGTGAACTTGTATTGAATGTCTACAAAAAGGATATAGCAAATGCGGCTGCTAAATACAAGTAGCTGCTTAACAGAGGTGACAGCTTACACAGATTTGACTGTATCACAATAAATTGTCCCTCCAATATTAGAAAGTTAAGATGGTAAACTATTACAGGCAGGACAGATTGGTTGGAAGTTTGATCCTCCCCCAAAACCGTGTCTTCTATGTACAAGCACAGCACTTGGGCCACATTTACTAAGTACCGACTTCAAACTAATGACCAAAAGTCTTCCTCCAGCAATAAAATTGGATATGCCATGTATAACCTGAAACAAGTTGAAAATGGTGGTGAACCCCATTCATAAACCAAGAAGAACTTTGATGCAAGTAACCAAATTCCTAGTTACCAACTGCACTGCCAACACTCTTAACTCTTTTCTCCATATGCATTTTAACTGAGCTCTTCCATATTCATAAGCTACACATAGTCAATTTCCATGAATAAATACATTTTACCTATTTATTCTGATAGAGCAGAAAACAGTGCAGAACCTGTTCTGATTGCTCGTTACGAGCAATCAGAACTGGTTCTACACTGTTTTCAAAAACCTTCTATATTAGAGGTGTCCAAAGGTGTCCATATGAAGTTGAGGATTAAGTAATTAATTAATCATACCAACGGTACACTTGTCTTACTTACCCTTTTAAAGGATGTAGAGCAATGGATTTTGGTTGCGTGATATTTTTATGAATTCTATTTATAACTTCTGTCCGGAAGGAACCGTTCAAGGTTGACACGGAGATTGAGGCAGTCTTTGCTACGAGATCGTATGATGAAAAGTACATGTTTCCTGACAACCAGTCAATTGCAAACCCCTCGGGATTTTTTAGTCCTATTGGTAGAAGAAATTGATGTTGATTTTACTTTTATTAAATATAAATATAAAATTTAAACTTTTTTAATTTATAAATAAACTAGAGCTATCACTGAAAGTGATGAATACCCCCAAACGCCACCATGACAGAAAATGTTTTACCACTGTATGAAGTTTGATGAAATTCCATCCAATACTTTAAAAGTAATGCTCCGGACAAGGGAAATATATCAAAGGGCAATAACTCTGTAATTAGCCAGAATAGAGTTATGTTTCCTGTACACTGCACTTCCTGTCGTTATATTCTACCATTGTATGAAGTTTGATGAAATTCCATCCAGTACTTTAAAAGTAATGCTCCAGACAAGAGAAATATATCAAAGGGCAATAACTCTGTAATTAGCAAGAATAGAGTTATGTTTCTTATACACTGCACTTCCTCTCTTTATATTCTACCATTGTATGAAGCTTGATGAAATTCCATCCAGTACTTTTCAAGTTATGCTCCGGACAAGAAAAAATATCAAAGGGCAATAACTCTGTAATTAGCAAGAATAGAGTTATGTTTCTTGTACACTGCACTTCCTCTCATTATATTCTACCATTGTATGACGTTTGTTGAAATTCCATCCAGTACTTTTCAAGTGATGCTCCGGACAAGGAAAATTGCAACGGACAGACCGACCGACCGACCGACCAACCAACCGACAGACCGACAGACCGACCACAGGGTGACTCCAATATACCCCCTCAAACTTCGTTTGTCAGGGGTATAACAACATTACTAATACAGATTGTCTAATACAGGTTGGCTTAATCTAAAGTTTATTTTCATAAAAATTATAATGTTTTAAATTGGTAACTCTTCAATACATGTCAACTTAGCTGAGATAAAAATGAAAATGTTTTAAACTGTTGACTCCTTAAAGTTGGGAAAAAAAGAGAATGTTTTAAACTGTTGACTCCTTAATACAGGTTCATTTAGTTGAGAAAAAAAAAGAGAAAGTTTTAAACTGTTGACTCCTTAATACAGGTTCATTTAGTTGAGAAAAAAAAGAGAATGTTTTAAACTGTTGACTCCTTAATACAGGTTCATTTAGTTGAGAAAAAAAAGAGAATGTTTTAAACTGTTGACTCCTTAATACAGGTTCATTTAGTTGAGAAAAAAAAGAATGTTTTAAACTGTTGACTCCTTAATACAGGTTCATTTAGTTGAGAAAAAAAAGAGAATGTTTTAAACTGTTGACTCCTTAATACATATTTACTTAAATGAGATAAAAATGAGAATGTTTTAAACTGTTAACTCCTTAATACAGGTCGACTTAGTTGAGATAAAAATGAGAATGATTAAAGTCTTGACTCCTTGATACAGGTCAACTTAGTTGAGATAAAATTTGAGAAGTGACAGCTAAATAGAGGTAGTCCATAACATAGGTTAACAGGTGACAGCTAAATAGAGGTGGTCCATAACATAGGTTAACAGGTGACAGCTAAATAGAGGTGGTCCATAACATAGGTTAACAGGTGACAGCTAAATAGAGGTGGTCCATAACATAGGTTAACAGGTGACAGCTAAATAGAGGTGGTCCATAACATAGGTTAACAGGTGACAGCTAAGTAGAGGTGGTCCATAACATAGGTTTACAGGTGACAGCTAAATAGAGGTGGTCCATAACATAGGTTAACAGGTGACAGCTAAATAGAGGTGGTCCATAACATAGGTTAACAGGTGACAGCTAAATAAAGGTGGTCCATAACATAGGTTTACAGGTGACAGCTTAATAGAGGTGGTCCATAACATAGGTTAACAGGTGACAGCTAAATAGAGGTGGTCCATAACATAGGTTAACAGGTGACAGCTAAATAGAGATGGTCCATAACATAGGTTAACAGGTGACAGCTAAATAGAGGTGGTCCATAACATAGGTTAACAGGTGACAGCTAAATAGAGGTGGTCCATAACATAGGTTTACAGGTGACAGCTAAATAGAGGTGGTCCAAAACAGAGGTTAACAGGTGACAGCTAAATAAAAGTGGTACAGAACACAGGTTAACAGGTGACAGCAAAATAAAGTGGTCCAGAACATAGGTTAACAGGTGACAGCTAAATAAAAGTGGTCCAGAACAGAGGTTAACAGGTGACAGCTAAATAAAAGTGGTCCAGAACATAGGTTAACAGGTGACAGCTAAATAAAAGTGGTACAGAACATAGGTTAACAGGTGACAGCTAAATAAAAGTGGTTTAGAACAGAGGTTAACAGGAACAGAGGTTAACAGGTGACAGCTAAATAAAAGTGGTCCAGAACAGAGGTTAACAGGTGACAGCTAAATAAAAGTGGTAGAGAACACAGGTTAACAGTTCATACCTTTGTCTATTAATGTTACCACAGAGGCCTTGAAGTCTGCTCGGTTGATTACATTAAGTCCCTTGTCCGCCCAGTACAACATGTCAGATTTGATGTCATAGTCGATAGCTGTTGGCATATCCACATGGGGAATAGTGATGACCGGAATCACGTTGAAGTGCGCCTTGTCCATGTCCACTCCGCGTATTTCATGATTCTTAATGAACAGTAGAAATTTGGTGTCATCTGTGAAATATATCATTTTTATACTTATTATTTCTTTTTATGAAGAAATCACAATATTGGTAAATATAACTACTAATTTTTAATGCATGTCCATAATGATGAATATCACATGGGATTAGGAATCTATCTTATAGATAAGGCGATTATTTTCCAATATTCTCAAATATTTATTAAGAATGTTTATCATATAATATGGGGCATATGGTCCAGTGGTAGAGCATTGGATCAGGATTCATTGGTTCTATCCCCAGCCAGGAGTTTGATCCTCTGCCAAGGCCATGTGTAATGTCCTTGAGCAAGACACTTTATTCGCATATGCTTAGTAATGGTTCTATCCAGGATGTATTCGAGTGTGATTTGTCTAAGTTGTGAGAATTTGTTTTACAATCGATGTAAAAATAAATAAGTTTAAAGCAAGACTGTATTTCATTAAACTTTATAAATACCATTACACACAAATGTTATTCACACAAGAAAAAAGTATTAATTTGTAATCAAAGGATAGGGCAGTAGTGTAGAGGACAGAGTATTGGACGCTCATGCCAGAGGTTGCAGGTTTGATCCCCAGCTCAACCTAATGCCTCTCAAAAAGCAACACTTGGTATCAGTTCTACAAAGGATGTGGAACTTTCTTCGCAATCAAGCTAAACAAAATCGTATAAACTAAATTATCTTATTAAGCCTTACATCTCAATGTTTCATGTCCAGTAATAAAGGAAATGTATAAATTTTAAGCAACTTTGATCAGACAAGCTACAAATGTTTTGGTTAGACTGTTCCAATACAATTACTATCAGCCATAATTTACTGAACCTGTCAAGTAGTTTAAACACAAAAAACTTAACAAAAGCAAGAGCTCTGAAATAGCCTCAGAATGCTCTACTACTTCTTTCCTGTAAATGAAACCTTGCTTAAATTAAAATAACCCAATTTAATTGTTTTATATATTAATAAGCTGTTTAGTGAAGTCCATTGTAAGCTTATATGAACTGCTTTTGTCTCCACTTCCTTGGTAGTACAGGTACTGAGTGTTATATGTTGAGAGGTCAATGAGCAGAACTGAGGATTGAACCTGGAACCTCTGGCATGAGTGGAAAACACTCAGCAAAACGCTTAAAAGTCTATTACGCAAAAATCAAATGCAAACAACTTATATATATGCATTATAATTATGATTTATTTGGAAATATATTCATGTACAGTCAAACCTGTGTTAAGTGGTCACCTTTATTAAACAGCCACTTGTCATAAGCAGCCGAATTTGCCATTTCCCATTTCTATGCTTTTAGGGCAAATTAACCTGTGTTAAACAGCAACTTTTTTGTTCATTCCCATGAATGGTTGCTTAAGACAGGTTTGAATGTATATTGTTTTTATGTTTGTTCTCTTGCTGTGTGCATGTACTGTTATGCTTTTGTAAAAGATGATGAAATATATATGTAAATATCTGTTCTGTTCTTATCCACAAAATATGTGAAACTATGCAATTAATAAATGTGTACAATAATATATATTACATTCTTTGGGCCCTACCAACACAAGTTTTTCCATCATCATCAAGTTTTTTTCGATGAGGGCACCTGCACCCGACTGTTTGGTTAAAGTTGATCAGACAGAGGTCGGAGCATCCACCATTGTCGACAGCACACGGGTTAACAATGTCACTCGGTTGTCGTTTCGGGTGAATGACTTGAAGGTCAAAAGGTTGGGTTATGGTCTTCTGGATAATCTGAACATCCGACCCATTAAATTTATTAGCCTGTGGGAGAAAAATGATTACGATTTTGATTGAAATCAACCTATATGTTAATCCATTATGATAAATAGCATCAAGTGTAACAACAAGACGCCCAAGAGAGCCTGAGGATGCTCTACTGACTCATAGTGGCCATAGCACTTTTTGAAATTCTCCTATGCAATAGAAATATTGGGGCGGGGTCATTATTAACCATAAGACACCATTTTAACAAATGTAACAGAACTATAGTTGGTCATCATTACTACATAAACATTTAGAAAATCTGTTGGGCCATTCATGAGAAGAAGATTTTTTAAGTTTTGGACTATTTTTATTAATGGCGGCCATCTTGAATTTCAGATCGAAAAAAAAATTTCTGTGTAGTCTCCTATGCAACAGAAACATCCATGTGAAGTTTGAGTTTAATTGGCCTAGTGGTTTCAGAGTAAGTGCTGCTAACAGATGACAGACGACAGACGAGGGACGACGGACAATGCGCCATCGCATAAGCACTTCTGGCCTTTGGCCAGTAGAGCTAAAAATGCATAAATGAAATGTGAGTTTTATTTATAGTTTAGTATGTACAAGACTTTGGCACTTGTAAAATTCATCAAGAACAAAACTAGAAAATAGTACATTGACATGAATATCTCTGCTGTACCTGCAGCCTCTTCAAATATAAACATTTTCAAATTAAACCAAAATATAAACTGTTTAAGGTAATTTGAAAAAACTTTTTTTTTTTTTAAAAAATACAGGTAAACATTTGAACCTCTTTATACATTCATATGACAAAAGACACTGAAATGTGTCTGTTGACATGAATGCCCCTGCTGTGCCTATAACCACAAATGAAGGACCAGAATGCATTAACAATATGTACAAAAGAGCTTCATACTGAAACTCATTAGCTTTTTTGGCAAAATATCGCTGCTGCAATGTTTATAAACAAGAGCACTGCAAAGCGGGTGCAGACGCTCATCTTTTTTCCAAATCTATTAAGTAGGTCAAAGTCAGTGAAGTAAACTTTTTAAACATGATGATGATTAGTTTAAAAATTCAATACTATTACTGAAAAACTAAAACAGCTTTATAACAAAAAATAACCAAAAGACAGAGATGTCGAAGAACAGTGTTATCTTGACTATTCTAGCCTTGTCAATCACAGAACAGTATATTATAATGTACCATCAGAAAGATATATCTGTATGAATGAAACCATCTTTCATATTAACAAAATAGTAGATACATGTATGTGCAAGTAGGACTATTAGGGTAAAATATACGCTATGGCTATGTCTGGCTATGGCTAGCTAGCCAGTACTACCAGTAAGCTGAAATGTTTTAATTTAATTTTAAAATCTGGGTGTGGATTTTGGGGTGTATGTGCCAAATTTAATAAATAAGGCTGTGCAGTTTTAATACAATAAAAATAAGTTGGAGGAGGAGGGTGTCTTGGGGTTGGTAACAAAGTTGACAGTGTATCTAATTCAATACACAACAATTTTTTTAAAAAAAAAACAACTGGAAGGGGTGGGAGTGAGGGGTCTTGGTAACAAAGGAGCAGAATAGTATTAGATTTAAAACAAAACAAAATTTAAAAGAAAAAAAAATGGGCGATAGTCTTGGTGGAGGGTAGTCCTTCAGGTCAGTAACAAAGTTGAAATTGGGGCAAAGTATTTAATTTAAAAAAAAAAAAAATGGGCAAGGATGGGGGTTGGGTAGGGGTGAGGGTCTTGGGGTCGGTAACAAAGTTGAAATGGGGCAGAGTATTTGAGTTAATATAAAACAAATTAAAAAAACAATGGGTAGCAGGGTGGAGGTCCTGGTTGGGCTCAGGCAGGCAGCCAAGTAGATATGGGACAATGGACCTGGCAAATTCAAACAATGATACAAAGTTTTTCCAATCTGTGATCTATTTATAAATCTGGATACATTTACATGTACAACAATTCCTATAAATACCCAATAACAGTTTTGATTGCATAAAACATTTAACCAGATAATGTCAGTATTAACCAAGTCCATTAAATAGGTCATGGTCAGTGATGTAAACTTTTTTTAGTTGATGGTGATCAGCTAACAGAATTAATAGTATTACTGAAAAATAAAATTGAATTAAAAAAACAAAAACAAATCCAAACCCGAGCTAAACAAAAAAAAAATTTGACCTAAGGTTTTAAAGCCCAAAGTATGGAAATTTATGCAAGTGAGCTATAAATATTGTTTCTACAACATAATAAAAATGTATTTAGGAAGTTTAGTCACCAAAACATGAGTAGTTTGTTCAGAAACAGAGAAAAGCTGAGCTAAACATAAAACTTTAACCTAAGGTTTTAGAGCCCAGAGTATGTAAATTTAGGTAAGTTAGCTATATACATTGTTTGTATAACATGATATGAATGTGTTTTTGAAGTTTAGTCACCGTAACACGAGTTGTTTGTTCAGTAACAGAGAAAATGCTGAGTTAAACATAAAACTTTAACCAGCAAACGACGACGGCAACGCTGCCATTGCCGACGTAAGGGTCATAACAATAGCTATTTGTTTTTTTTCAAAAAAGACGAGCTAAAAAAGGATAAATTTAATCCCTGGTCATGTGATCCATCCTGACAACTTACCCTAACAACAGAGTTGCTACTCCAGTCAGTCCAGTAAATATAATTCCCAAACAGTGACATGGCAAATGGATGTGACATATCCTTGTGTCCTCTCAAGATCAACCTGTGATCAAGTCCATTATAGTCCACGGAGTGGATGGATTCTGACCTGAAATATATACAAAAGTTCAAGTAATTCTGATGGTCTAGTGGTTGACATATAGTACTGAGACTAGTGGGCTCTGATTTGACTCTCAGTGGGGTCACATCCAGGTGTAATAGCCCATTTCTCACATACCAGATAGGGATAGACTGGGCCTATCATTGGCCAAAACTTGCAATAGAGTGATTAATCAGCAAGTTATCAGTACAGCCCAACTATCAATCCAGGGGTTGCAAGTATAATTCCCTGCTCAGCAGCCTGACTATCAATCCAGGGGTTGCGAGTATAAATTCCTGCCTGGCCGCAGTCTCTGAGATCATTGACATATGACATGACTTCTTCTTGACATTTGTTTCTCACTGCTGATTCAAGTGGGAAAGTAATCAGGAGGAGATGGGTGTGCTCGAGTACTGGTTAACCTTCTAAGACCAAAGGTTAAAGTGGTTAAGTCAACTCATCCATCACCTTTTAACCCTCAATGCATAAAAATGATGCCAAATATTTAAAATACAAAACAAGAATCTGCCCTGAACCAAAGTCCCTCTTGCAAGAATTGGCATATTATCTAACTTAAATATTTGAACAGAGCTGAACTTAAACTTGCAACCACGAAAGTCAAAGCTTTTTGAAGACCGTTTTAGACTGCACTCTGACTGATACTCTTAAATACCCTCTGACAGTGCATTTAAAGCTTTTAACACTTTTATACATTTTAAATTTATTCCTTTGACATCAATTGTGAAAAAGGTTCTTAGACAACAAAACAAGCTTGAAGTCTTCCAGGGTAGAATCAGTATTAAGAATATGCAGATAAAGTGCTTTATTCAAGGACATGACACATTCCCTCGATCTTGGTGAAGTGCTCTACCTCTGGGCCTTGCAATCCACTTTAACCCTTTACTTCATATAGACGCATTTGGACACCTCTAATATTGAAAGCATTAATTCGCCACATATCAGCAATGGGTGAATTATATTCATATCAACTGACAGAGTGGAAAACAGTGCAGGAAGTGTTCAGATTGCTCGTTACGAGCAATCTGAACTCTTCCTGCACTGTTTTCAATGGCCTTTTGTGATTGGTGCGGGGAAATGCTTATCTATGGAGTAAAGGGTTAATACAGACCTTGCATCTATCCAGTACAGTCTCTTGAAGTCATAGTCAATGGTTAGACCATTTGGCCAGCCTCCACCTTCTGCCAGTGATATCTTGTGAATTATCTTGCGATGATCTCCGCTCATTGAACTGCGTTCTATTCGTGGATTATGTCCATCCCAGTCTGTCCAAAACAAGGACCTGAAATAAATGGTGAACATGCTTTTGGTCTTATCTAGTTTAAACTAAGAAATTAAAACCTTTATATGGTTAGTCATGTGAAACTGTAAATAACCTGTAAAAAGAAGTTTGTGGGAATTTTTGTCTATATTTAGCAAAAGCAACCATATTGGATTTTGGGTGAAAGCAAATGACATATAAACGCACAACCCAAGGAATATTGTGAAAAAAGTTATCAATATATTCCATCAAACAGCTCCAAGATATAAGAAACATAATATCGGGTACTACATTCCTGATATATTCATCTTATTTTAAAACAACCCTTTCAAAGAAAATAACAATAGCCATCCTACATTATAGGTCTCATTACATAGATGAATTTCATTTCATTTTCTATATAAACTATGGTCAAGGATTTCCAATGTACTACTCATAAAAACAACAATAATTAGTGTTGACCAGCTTGTTGACAGTACAGTGACACTTCCTTTTTTTTTTTTTTAAAAAAAAGTCATGAAAAGCTCTAAAATATATCCATCTGTTAAAATCCAATAAAGGCAATTCATTAAACACAAGTGATGTCTTATTACAGAATATGCTATGCCAGCATTTACCCTACCTACATGTATCTCCAGCAAGCAATCACAGTCCCTATCAACCATATTGAAAATATTTCAAACCAAATTACATAGGAATTTTTACAGTGCAAGACTCATGTTACAGTCACTACAAAGGGAGGCAACTCCGAATTGAGATGATATGTAGCCAATGAAACACCATATTCAAGAGTGCAACATGGAATAGTGGGGTTAAGTTTTACATTACTTGATTCAGTGATTTAAGTTAGTTGTTATTTTTATGCATTTTCCAATACATCAATTAGGCAATTATAAATTAATTGCTAAATTATCATCCAAATTTTACTTAAAAGAGGGAGTGGGAGAGGATTTTATTTTGTTTATTTTTATTTTTTTATTTTTTTTCATTATTTAATTTTTTTTAACCTTTTTTTTTATGAAAATAAAATGGGGCGGCATGAGAATTAGGGAGTGGGCAGAGATGCGAATCTAGCAATAAATTTATTATGGACTTATCTGCATCTGGAGGATAATTCTAGGTCTGATCGGCCCGCTGTCAGTATAATGTGACTGGGTGTGGCTTTACATCCAGAAAATAAAGATTAAAGCCACAAACTTGATAAAGGTTGACTGAAGAAACATGAACCTGAAATTTGATGAGAATCTGAGTGAAAATATTGTTTGAAAATTACTCATTTATTGTTTATATTTATATACAATTTAATTCTTAATCATTAAATAAACATACCCTTCCTTTGGATCAACGACAATGGCCCTGGGGCTTGTCATATTACCGGCAATTAGGGTTGTTCGGTTGCTACCATCGAGTTTCGCGACTTCGATCTGGTCCAGACTGCTCTCCACCCAGTACAGATTTCCCCCTACCCAGTCTATGGCCACGCCCTCTGTAGTGGCAAGACCAGACGAAATGATGGCCTCCACATTTATAAGACCTGAAAAAGAAATGGAAAATTTAGCTGAATTAATTTTCACATGTCTTAGTTGAAGTTATGACAATTAGGAGGGAGAGAATTTTAATCAAGAACTTAAAACTTGCTGGTTTCAAACATTCAATACCTTCATTCAAATATGAATAAGTTTGAAGCTCCAAAACATTCTGTTCCCACAGGGAGAATCTGGCTATTGTATAACAGCTGATTTGTTTTAAAAAAAAAGGCTCCCTGATTTGAATTATATATATAATTATATAAAATCTGCCCAAGAGCCATCTTTTGGCTTTTATATGGCAGTTGGGGTTTTAAGGTTTAAAGATATTACAACATTCTGGTTCCTGCCAATCAAAAATTTCATTCTATTACAAGTCAATATAAAGTTTAAAGAATTATAACTAACTGGTTCCCATTCTTTCTCTAACAAGTCAATATTAATTTTCAAAAAATTGTAACAAACTGGTTCCTATTCTTTCTTTAACAGGTCAATATAAAGTTTGAAAAAATCATAACTAACTGGTTCCCATCATGGTTCCCCTGTAAATTTTATCCTCCATCACATCTGTCCAAAACAAAATTGGCATTCCGTCCTTGTAGCAGAAATCTAGGGCAACAGTGTTCCGCAAACCAGACTTAAGTGATATTGCATTGCTTGACACAATATCAACCCGACGTAACTCATGACGGTTGGAGAAAACAACATAGACTGGATCACTCTCTGGAATAAAAATGTTAAAATTATAGTTAATAATAGTTATTATAATTAATTAATTATAGTTTGTTTTGGATAAAAACATAGGTACAGTATGAAAGGGTAAAGGTCAAATCTACTGTTTGGGCACTTGTTTCAGTAAAAAGTATTTTGGATTTTACAAACACAATTTGTTTAAGTCAGTTTAAGGAGATAATAAAAATACTTATTTTATATAATCTGTTGAATATTTTTTTAAAACCCACAAAACGATGATTTCAGCTGACAAATTTCAATGCCATGTTTTAAGGATAAAAGTTTTGATTTTTCCCCAGAAATTTATACTATAACTGGATTTAATATGTGTCAAAGCTCAGATAAGTCTGACGACTTATTTCCACCGGGGTTCATATAACTTGTATACATGTACATATATATAGAAACAAGAGGTTGCCACTAATGTGGTCATATCCCCCGCCACCTCGTTAACCCTTAAAGGCATTTCCAGAGAAGTGGATTTAAATTATGCAAAATGAAAAAGTTGTCGAACTCATAAATCAAATATAAATGCCACAAACTGAAATATGTAGCTGACTGTTATATGACACATTGTCTTGTCCCAGTGAGTACTGGTGTAATGTTCTAAATCGAACCATAAATATGTAAGTTATAACCCCAAAACAAAAGAAAAATTATCTTTGATGAACAGACCCAACTCATTTGCATGACACATTGTCTTGGGCTGGTAAGCAATTGTGCCAATTTATTTAAAAATCAAATCACAACTAAAGAAGATACGGTCTGAACAGCAGTGGATGGACGGACAGAGCTGTGACCTTGACCTTTGACAACAGATCCAAGTCATTCGCATGACACATCGTCCTATCTTAGTGAACATTTGTGCAAAGTTATTTAAAATTCCAATCACAACTAAAGAAGACACAGTCCTGACAAGAGGAAACACAGTGTATACATGTACATTGGATTTCCAAACACTTGACCTTGTGCTATGACCTAGACCTTTGACGAACAGACCCAAGTCATTCGCATGACACATCGCCTTGTCCTAGTTAACATTTGTTATTAAAATTCCAATCACAACTGAAGGAGATATGTTGCTGACGCACGGACACACGCACAGACAGATGCAGGGACGGACGGATGCACAGACGCAGCCCATTTCTATATCCCCCTGCTCCACTCTACAAGTGGTGGTGGGGGATAAATTAAAGAAATGTGACACAACAACAGGCTTGTTCTAGAGACTGGAACTGGCCTGGCCATGTTTTCCATCCATTACATTATCCTTCAAACAATTAAGATAGTCGAATTTCGTCGACTCGAAAACGGATGGCTGGAACCCCACATATAGCTTGAACCACTTATCAGGTCCCAGCTGAAGCTCACTTTTGATGTACCGGTATGACATGTACATGTACGTATGATGTTGAACTATACTTGGCTTGATTTACCCTTAGCTCAAACTGTTTTTGTCAAGTCCCATCGGGTTCAAGCCATAGAAGTTCTACTGTAGTATTGAGAATGAGGTAGTACCTAGCGGTTTACAAGTAAAACCATCCTGCTCCAAGAAAAATCCGTCGAAACAAGTGCACCTGTACTGGTGGGGGGAGTGTGCATCTAAAATACAGTCCTGGCCGCATATACCCCACTGCTGACACAGTTTGTCTACTGGAACGGCCGTAATACACATCTTATTGTCACTATCGAGTTTCAGACCTGTCGGACAATCGCAAATAAATCCCTCTGGTGCGTTGTGGCAGATGTCACTGCAGGGATTGGAATCACAGTGCTTTTCTGAAAAATGAAGATTTTTACTTAAATCTCAGTTGCTGTTTTTTCACCATACCCTTGGAATTGGGAATTTAAGCAGCGTTTTCATTAACAATGGGAAAAGTTTTGCATTTAATAAAAATTATATTTGTTCAACTTTTTAAATATGCTTCTCTGGCCACTTAACCCTTTACTCCATAGATACACGTTTTCCCGCACCGATCACAGAAGGCCTTTGAAAACAGTGCAGGAAGAGTTCAGATTGTAGTAACGAGCAATCTGAACACTTCCTGCACTGTTTTCCACTCTGTCAGTTAATATAAACATCATTCATCCATTGCTGATACGTGGTGAATTAATGCTTTCAATATTAGAGGTATCCAAAGGCGACTATATGAAGTAAAGGGTTAATTAAAGAAGCAATGTCATACTGAATTCAGAATGAAGAAAAGTTTGTTTATTTTATCAAGGAATTATGGCAAGTTTCAATTTACAAATATTGAAGCTTTCAGTTGGGAATTCTGTTACTCAATTGGGAAATAAATATATACTATTTGCCATTGGGAATATGACCCAGCTATAAAATGGCTGAAAAAAACACACTGAATCTACTTTTTTTTTACTTAACATTAATTTTGGATTAAATTTTTACAACTTTGAGAAATCTTGCTTGAAGTTTTCCCCAGTAAAACCAGTACCAAGTCTAGGCTGATTAAGTGTCTTACTAAAAGACAGCACACACAGTCGTGGTAAAGGTTTGGATCCACGACTCCCATGATCTTGGGTCCAATACTCTTACTCTGAACCATGCACTCTACACTTATCTACTTAGGCCATTTTAATTTAATTGCTTAATTTTCATCCAATTTTCTTAAAAAATTGGAGCGGGGAAGTATTTTATTTTTTTATTTTTTATTTATGATTTTTATAATTTTTTTTTTATTTTTTTTTTATAAAAATAAAAAGGGTCGGGGCAGCATGAAAACTAGGAGGCAGGCGGGTATGATAATCTAGCAATTAATTTATTATGGCCTCATGTGATGTACATATTGTTCAGTTGCTTAATTAAATTTGGTGACACAAAGGAGAGACTCGAACTCTCCCAATATTATGATAATACATTTCTTTTTTTTTTTAAGGCATTTAACACCATTGTCAACACATTTCAGGTTATATTGAATGAATCTATATAAAACCTCCTTGAATTAACTGACAAATTTTCTCACATTAACATTTTGAACCAATTCTGTTTTGTTTTAATATTTAACTGATAACTTTTCCACTTGAATCAGTGGTGAGATACCAATGATAATGAGACACAATGTCATATATCAATCATCATGGAGACTGGGGTTGGGCAGGGGTTCAAACTCTCAATCCTCAGATTGATGGTCAGACGCACTACTGACTGAGCTAACCAGACCAGGCTCTTTTGGACCAAATTGGACTTGAACCCAAGACCAAAGCTATGAGAGGCAAGTGATCTTGAGATGGCGTCTATAACCACACGGATCCTATTTTATGTTAAATGACTGCCCCGGTAATAATACATATGCCTTACGTCCACACAATTTGTTCTCATCAGAAGCATCGTCACAATCGTTGACACCATTACACAAATCTGACGGCTTTATGCAAACATGGTTTTTATCTTTGTTACACTTCCTGTTTGGTGGTGCACATGTGTAGTTGGCATCTGAAATAAAAACAACAACAAAATATCAAATTTGCAACATTGTCTAAGTTATCATCAGCACAATATTTAACATAATCACTAATCATCACTGTCATCATTATCATCAACATCATCATATATATCATCATCATTATTATCATCATTGACATCATCATTAACATCAGATATATCATAATCATTTACATCACATATATCATCACCATTATTATCATCATTGACATCATCATTAACATCAGATATATCATAATCATTTACATCACATATATCATCACCATTATTATCATCATTGACATCATCATTAACATCAAATATATCATAATCATTTACATCAGATATATCATCACCATTATTATCATCATTGACATCATCATTAACATCAGATATATCATAATCATTTACATCACATATATCATCACCATTATTATCATCATTGACATCATCATTAACATCACATATATCATCATCATTATTATCATCATTGACATCATCATTATCATCAAATATATCATAATCATTTTCATCACATATATCATCACCATTTTTATCATCATTGACATCATCATTAACATCAAATATATCATAATCATTTACATCACATATATCATCATCATTATTATCATCATTGATATCATCATTAACATCAGATATATCATAATCATTTACATCACATATATCATCATCATTATTATCATCATTGACATCATCATTAACATCAGATATATCATAATCATTTACATCACATATATCATCATCATTATTATCATCATTGACATCATCATTAACATCAGATATACCATAATCATTTACATCAGATATATAATCATCATTATTATCATCGTTGACATCATCATTAACATCAGATATATCATAATCATTTACATCACATATATCATCACCAGTATTACCATCATTGACATCATCATTAACATCAGATATACCATAAACCATAATTATCATCATTGACATCATCATTAACATCAGATATATCATAATCATTTACATCACATATATCATCACCATTATTATCATCATTGACATCATCATTAACATCAGATATATCATAATCATTTACATCACATATATCATCACCATTATTATCATCATTGACATCATCATTAACATCAGATATATCATAATCATTTACATCACATATATCATCACCATTATTATCATCATTGACATCATCATTAACATCAGATATATCATAATCATTTACATCACATATATCATCACCATTATTATCATCATTAACATCAGATATACCATAATCATTTACATCACATATATCATCATCATTATTATCATCATTGACATCATCATTAACATCAGATATACCATAATCATTTACATCACATATATCATCATCATTATTATCATCGTTGACATCATCATTAACATCAGATATACCATAATCATTTACATCACATATATCATCATCATTATTATCATCATAAACATCAGATATACCATAATCATTTACATCACATATATCATCATCATTATTATCATCATTGACATCATCATTAACATCAGATATACCATAATCATTTACATCACATATATCATCATCATTATTATCATCATTGACATCATCATTAACATCAGATATATCATAATCATTTACATCAGATATATCATCATCATTATTATCATCATTGACATCATCATTAACATCAGATATATCATAATCATTTACATCAGATATATCATCATCATTATTATCATCATTGACATCATCATTAACATTAGATATATCATAATCATTTACATCACATATATCATCATCATTATCATCATCATTGACATCATCATTAACATTAGATATACCATAATCATTTACATCACATATATCATCATCATTATCATCATCATTGACATCATCATTAACATCAGATATACCATAATCATTTACATCACATATATCATCATCATTATTATCATCATTGACATCATCATTAACATTAGATATATCATAATCATTTACATCAGATATATCATCATCATTATCATCATCATTGACATCATCATTAACATCAGATATACCATAATCATTTACATCACATATATCATCATCATTATTATCATCATTGACATCATCATTAACATCAAATATATCATAATCATTTACATCACATATATCATCACCATTATTATCATCATTAACATCAGATATACCATAATCATTTACATCACATATATCATCATCATTATTATCATCATTGACATCATCATTAACATCAAATATATCATAATCATTTACATCACATATATCATCATCATTATTATCATCATTGACATCATCATTAACATCAGATATATCATAATCATTTACATCACATATATCATCACCATTATTATCACCATTTACATCACATATATCATCATCATTATCATCACCATATAATTATATAATCATCATTATCATCATCATCATCATATATATAATCATTATCATAATATATATCACCATCATTATCATCGTATTATATATATAATCATTATCATCAACATCATTATCATTATTGTCATTATATATGATCATCATTATTATCGTTATCATCATACATATCATCATTATCATAATATATATCATCATCATAATCATCATTATCATCATAACTATAACATCATCATTATTATCATCACTGATATAATCAGTCATCATCACAAACATTATTACAGAGTCACCAGCATTACCATCATCATCAATATTAACATCATTATCATGGCCATCATAGATAGATATCATCATCATAGACATCATTATCATATCACAACAGCTGCTATCATTATCACAACCATTATCATCATAAAACTAGTAAGAATAATTGAGATGATGATGATAATAATGATGATGATCATCATAATAATAAAAGATAATGGTCGTAGTGTTAATATCTATTTCATCATCATCAGCAGCATTTATCATCAGCAATCTTATCATTGTACCATCTACATCATCATCAATATCATCATCATCATCATGTAGTTGTAGTCATCATCATTTTCATCATCGGAAACATTAATCCGAACTGTATGGTAAGACAGAGGGTCATCCTAAAACACGACTTGTCCAACAAACTAAAATGTCCTTTTTTATTTTTAGAAAGGATCTCTAAATGTCTATCTGACTTAAAAACTTTAAAAACAAACTCAGACAATAAAAATTCAACAATATGGGGAAGGAAACACAGAACACTTGTACCTGGACAGTTGTGATCTGATTCGTCAGTACGATCAAGACAGTCTGGTTCCCCGTCACAGAACCAGCCCTCCGGTATACATCGCTCCCCAGTTTCACACGCCTTCTCCTGATCCTGACATTTCTTGTTTTTGTCTGTAATAAAAAATAAGTTTGACATGAACACAAAAATTGATCATTATGTCAGCTGTAATGATCATCAATAATGAAAAAATCATTAAAAATATACCTTTACAATAGTTTGATAAGGCCATTATGAATTAATGGCTAGATTATCATCCAAATTTTTCTTAAAAAGGGGGAGTAGGGGTGGGGATTTCATTTTTTTTTTTAATTTTTTTTTTTTTATAAAAATAAAAAAGGTTAGTGAAAAATGAAAACTAAGGGGACGGGCGAGGATGATAATCTAGCAATTAATTATTATGGCCTAGCGACTCTAAAATTTATCCAGCGTTTTTTTATTCTTTCAGTAAAGCTATCTCTAATGGATTTAAAATTTTGTTGCACAAGTGTGGTAAGACAAATATGGAACAGCTATTGAAATCCTAACGGAACAATGGGTCAGATGAACATTTAACGGCTTTAATATTATAATTTTTATTATATATGGGGATTATTATTATTTGTGAACAACCAGACACAAATCTACAGACCAGGCTGTGATGAGCGCGCCAAGCTACAATGCAAACCAAAGACACAAGACCATGGAATCAACCAACCCGATAGAATTGGTTTCAACCATGACTTATATACTATGGTTTCTGGACTGAAAGTCAAACCTATGTAAGCGGTCACCTCTATTAAGCAGCCGCTTGTCTTAAGAAGCCCCATTTTCTATTTCTATGCTTGAGGGCAAATTAACATGTATTAAGCAACAACCTGTTTCAAAAGGTCACTTTTGCTTCTTCCCTTGACTGGCTTAGGACAGGTTTGACTGTACATTGTTAATTTAGATTATTTTTAGATATTTTTTTTTTTAATTGTTTTTTCAATAGGGTTTAACACCATTTTCAACACATTTAAAGTTATAAATGGCATGCCAAGTTTCATTGGTGGAGGAAGACCTCAGAATGAATCTGAGAAGAACCACCGCAAGTAACTGGCAAACTTTCTCAAATAAAGTTTTTGGAGTGAGCGGGACTCGAACCTTCAACCTTAGCAGTGAGAGGTAAGTGATCTTGAGTTGGCTCCTAAGACCACTGGGCCACAGAGGACCCTTCAGATTAGTTAGCATCTCTACGTACCACAAAAACCACCCTCGTCTGTTCCATCAGTGCAGTCCTGGTCCCCATCGCACTTCCACGATAACGGGATGCACTCTTTGTTACGACAAGAGAACTCCACTGCCTCATTGCACGAAAATATGTTTATATCGCTATCTGTAAATGGTCAGAATGCGCAATTATCAACTGATTGTTTAAAAAGTCAATTAATAGTTTAAAATAGACTCAGCAACCTCAAAGAAATTTAGTTACTGAACATTTTTTTTTTCAATGAAATTTCATCAAATACTATATCTGAAAATTCTAGTTGAAAAACATCTTGTTTTAGAAAGGGGAATAACTCTGACAAAGGGCTGAATGATACTATTTTGAAAAGGGGCACAACTCTGGTAAATGACTGAACAGCATCCTATTTTGGAAAGGGGCATAACTCTGGTAATGGCTGGACAGCATTCTATTTTGGAAAGGGGCATAACTCTGGTAATGGCTGGACAGTGTCCTATTTCGGAAAGGGGAATAACTCTGGTATATTACTGAACGACCTCCTATTTTGGAAAGAGGTATACTGACTTACAAAAACTCTATATGCTCCTCCTACAATATAAAAGGTGAAGGGCATAAAAAAATGACTTAAATAAAAACAACAAAATGGTGTTAAGGAGGAGGGGTTGGACATAGACCTAAGTAGAAATGGGGTAAAATATCTTTTTCTCAATAATATTTTCGAAGAATGCAAAACCAAGTTTTTTAAAAACATGAGAGTCATCCAACTTCACCATAGTCTGTCAATACCAAAAATAAGAATATAACACCATTTAGCGTTTTTATACATAAAACATACCACAAATATCCTGCGCCTCATCGCTGCTATTGGTACTGGTACAGTCATTATACCCGTCACAAACAAAGTCAATTGTTAAACATATTTCGGGATTCTCTTTACACTGGAACATATTTGGCCCACTACATGAATGCTCGCAGTTTAACTGAAAAATTAAAGAATATAAATGTAGATTTAGTTTTATAATACTAAACTACTGCAACCTAATTGTTTTTGAATTACTGGCTGGAATAAAAAAGCAAAATTGTAAGTAAGGCTGTAATATATTAATTTCTAGACTTTTAATCAAATTTGTTTCAATATTAAAATGGAAGTGTCACATTATGCATAAAATGATTAATTAAAAAAAAAATACATTTAAAAAAAAAAAAAAAAAAAAAAAAAAAGCGACAATCAAATTTTTTGGTAATGAAAATTGGTAGGGGATGAAAATCTAGGAATTAATCTATTATGGACCATACAAATTACAGTGGAACTTTCCTTAAGACAATTAAACAAGCAATTACCTGTTTATGATACTTTTTTGTTTTTCACATATATGACAATTTTCACATATGAAGTGACAACACTTTTCCCATAAAAAGTTACGACCCTTTTCACATATGAAGTGACACAACTTTTCACATATAAAGTTATGACACTTTTCACATGAGATTAAACATTTATTTGATGCGTAAACATGAATAAAATGGAGGGCATCCCATTAAACCTATCACATCCACAATGATCTGTACGCACCTCATCACTGGCATCGTCTCCGCCGCAGTCGTTCTTGTTACCATCACACCTATAACTCATGTCGATGCAGGTTCCAGAAGCACATTGGAACTCCTCAGCTGTGCATTCGAGGTTATATTTACAGTATATGCCCTCGTCGTCGCCATTTGGGCAGTCAATCTTGCCATCACACCACCATGACGTGGGCAGACACTGCTGTTGAGCAGAGCAGTATGACCTCTTGGGTGGACAAAGCTCTGAAGATGGAAGATGTTTTTTAATAAATTTCAGAAATCTCTAAGTGAATAATTTTTGTGAAATTATAAATGGTTATTTCAGTTTTCATTTATAAAATATAAATAACTAGAAAGTGTCTATAGGGCATGGATGAATGATCCTGCTAAATGTAACAGTACCAGAGAAATATGCATGAAGTCCGGGCCTCGAACCCGGTGCCCCTCGCTTACAGGGCCAATGCTCTACCGGCTGATTTAACCGCTGACATACATTTCTCTCCTAACAGCGTACACACTGTGAAATATTCCCTCACAAATTTGGAATTTGTCCCTGAATTGCCATAGAGACCAGAGAACCATGTTAATGTTTTTGGAATATATATAAGTCACACCCCAACGTTGGGAACCAATGTATCAGGACGAGAAAAATATGCAGTCTGTCCGGGACTTAAACCCGGGACCCTTCACTTACAGGGCAGATGCCCTACCGACTGAGTAATTTTTTAGCGCTTGACATATTTTACAATAAAAACATTATTACTGAGATAATATAACGATAAACTATGACATCAGAATTGACACAAATAAATATGAAAGAGAACAGGCTCCTGTTTTCATCAACATATTTAAGTACATGTATATACATAAAAACTGAAGTCGAAAAAAAAAGCAGCCAGGTGATCATGATTTTAGACTGGTCCCAGTAAGATTGATTATAGTTTCATTGATTTTTATTATATAATAGATAAATAACCAGTCAAATTTTAAGTTAAGTTTTTAAGTAAATGTTAGTACTTTTATGAGCAAGACATTTTGAGGGCTCGGCGCAAGACTATTCTAACTTGATTTTTTTCAGAAATTTTTTTTTTTATATTTTTTGGTTACAATTCTTTAAATACACAATCTGTTAGAATATTATAGTTATATTCAAAATATTTTTTAATTTATTAAAATATTTAAAAAATATTCTATCTTGGAATGATAATTTTCTAAGCGCAAGACTATTCTAACTTAAGTTAAAATCTTTTTTTTTAATTTTAGAAGTAATTTTCTGAGTGCAAGACTATTCTGAAAATTTTATGCTTAGAACAGGGCCTAAATTCATCAATAATTTGGGTCTTATTCTTAAAAAACTGTGAACCAAACAATTATGGGTAATAAAATGCAATCATGTAGCATTTTCTGTTAGACAATCATTAAAATTACTTGTTTTTATAAATAAATATCGTAATTTATTTGTTTAACAGAAGTTAAATGAATATAAAATTTTTTGACAATTTGAGTCTGAGTATAAACCCCAAAATATGGAGAATTTAGGACCTGGTGCTACCAGATACACTTGGAGCACGATAAATAATAACGTGTTTCAAAATCAATGCACATGTATATGCTTTCTGAGCAAATTAACCTACATTAAACCACAACCTGTCTTAAAAGGACACTTTTGCCCTTCCCTTGACTGGCTACTTAAGACAGATTTGACTGTTTATGCTTTCAGAGCAAATTAACCTGCATTAAACAACAACCTGTCTTAAAAGGCCACTTTTGTCCCTTCCCTTGACTGGCTTCTTAAGACAGGTTTGACTGTTATACTTTCAGAGCGAATTAATCTTCATAAACCAACAACCTGTCTTAAAAGGCCACTTTTGGCTCCTTCCCTTGATTGACTTGACTGCAATATACACACATTTGAAACTGTTCTACTGAGTAACCGTCAAACCCTTGTTGCAAAAATGTAACATAAAGGTGAATCAATGAAACTGTTGGCAAATATATTCATAGCCAAGTTACCTAGTGTGCAATTTTCAGGTAAGATTGGGATTTGTCCAGGCTTAATGTCTTTGCAAATGCCATCAGCTGAAAAAAATAAAAGTTTAATTCTTTCAATATGTAATAAAAAAGTGAAATAAAATACAAAACATTTTAATCCATTTTTTAAAATTGTTTCAAACTGCTTTAGTCGGGTCCTGATTAGCTCAGTCGTTAGCCTGTCTGACTGTCAATCCAGGGGTCATGAATTTGAATCCCCGCCGGGCAACAATCTCCGTGATGGCTGATATATGTCATTGCATCTAATTATCAATCGTCTCTCACCACTGATTCCATTGGGAAAGTTATCAGTTACTTGTGGAGATGGGATGTTCTGGAGTACTGGTTAACCTTCCAGGATCCCAGGAAACAGTGGTTAGGTTAACTGATCGTCTGTTAGCTCTTGATGGCATAAAATGATGCTAAATATTCAATCAATCAATCTTCCATTATAAACATTATTTAACAAAAAACACAATAATGGTGTTGGGGTTTACGGACTGGGAGGTTATACCTAGAATGGTGTATGAAGTGAAGCCAATCTGAAGTCCATGAAACTTTCCAGATCCAACTTTTCAGTCTGTAAACTTCCATTTTGACAGAAACAATGTGTATCATTTGTTATATAAAATATTCCATTTAGGTATAATGCAATTTGATATATCTGCACATTGCAATTCTTATACACTTTGTATATTAGACTGGATGACATCATTTGTTTTCGCGTTTTCACCATCGTTGTTTCGACTTCCTATTGTTCACATGCGCTGATGTAAAGCAAACACCCGATGTCACTTAATTAATCTACACTTCCAAAAGCGTAGTGTTCGGTCGTATATCACTAATTATAATATGTGACGTAGAATGGCAGACTATTTATAGCACTCACTTACCACAGACCAACCTACCGACCGACCATTCAACCGACCGACCGACCGAGACGGACGGGCGGGCGGGCGGACGGGCGGGCAGGCGGGCTTACGGGCGGGTGGACAGAGGGACGGACAGAGACAGACAGAAGACAGACAGACAGACAGACAGACAGACAGACAGACAGACAGACAGACAGACAGACAGACAGACAGACAGACAGAGACAGACAGACAGACAGACAGACAGACAGAGACTGCCAACACACCTGTACATGTTTTTCCATCTAAGTGATAACCTGCCGCACACAAGCATTTTGGTGCTGGTGGCCCGTTGTCAATGGCCATGGTACATATATGCTCACAGTCATTCTTCACACATACATTTTCCACTGAAATAAGACAATTTTTTTTTAAACTTTAACAGATATACATGTAATATATTTATTTCAGCTTCTTTAAGAACGATATCTTAGTCATGTAGTTTATTAAATTATTAAAAATTGTAATTTTTACATCACATCTACTTGACACATTTACTCCATATTTTCTATGATTATACTTTAACGCTTTGTACGGTGTGACAGGGGGTGGTCCTCCCAGACCCTTGTCTCACCTATGACGGGGAGAATAAATGGGTCACCTTAAGGTGGCTGAAAAAAAAAAAAAAAAAAAAAAAAAAAGAAATAAGACAATATCATTCCAAAATCCTATGATTTTTATAGATACAAATATAGATAAAAGGCAACATAATGTCTATATTATAGATACAAAGTAAAATCCTTTCTTTTATATAGATGCAAGCCAAGGTATCATATATACTTTATAGAAACTAGGCAATATCTTTATATCTACTTTAGAAATATATTGAAATATCCTGTATCCTTTATAAATACAAGACAATATCTGGTCTACTTTATAAATACAAGACAATATCTGGTCTACTTTATAGATACAAGACAATATCTGGTCTACTTTATAAATACAAGACAATATCCTATCTACTTTATAGATACGTGGTAATATCATGCTACTTTATAGATAGAAGACAATAACTTGTGAATGCCTTCTAAGGCAATATCCTATCTATTTTATATACACAAGGCAATATCCCATCTACTTTACAGGTACATGGTAATATCCTGTCTACTTTATAGATACATGGTAATATCCTGTCTACTTTAAAGATACATGATTATATCCTGTCTACTTTATAGATACATGGTTATATCCTGTCTACTTTATAGTTATGTGGTAATATCCTGTCTACTTTATAGATACGTGGTAATATCCTGTCTACTTTATAGTTACATGGTAATATCCTGTCTTCTTTATAGTTACATGTTAATAATTAGGTAATTTATTACCCTATCCATTTTATACATACAAGATAATCACAGACACAAGCCAATAACTTGTGTAATTTATAGATTATAAGGTAATATTCTATCTACTTTATACATAAATGGTAAACATGGTGTAATATCCTATCTACTTTATAGAAACAAGGCAATATTCTGTCTACTATATCGATAAAAGACAATAACTTGTGTATGCCTTCAAAGGCAATATCCTATCTATTTTATATACACAAGGCAATATCCCATCTACTTTACAGGTACGTGGTAATATCCTGTCTACTTTATAGATACATGGTAATATCCTGTCTACTTTATAGATACATGGTTATATCCTGTCTACTTTATAGATACATGGTTATATCCTGTCTACTTTATAGTTACATGGTAATTTCTTGTCTACTTTATAGATACGTGGTAATATCCTATCTATTTTATAGATACGTGGTAATATCCTGTCTACTTTATAGTTACATGGTAATATCCTGTCTTCTTTATAGTTACATGTTAATATCCTGTCTACTTTATAGATACATGGTTATATCCTGTCTACTTTATAATTACATGGTAATTTCTTGTCTACTTTATAGATACATGGTAATATCCTGTCTACTTTAACGTGGTAATATACTGTCTACTTTATAGTTACATGGTAATATCTTGTCTTCTTTATAGTTACATGTTAATATCCTCTGTCTACTTTATAGATACATGGTAATATCATGTCTACTTTATAGATACATGATAATATCCTGTCTACTTTATAGATATGTGGTAATATCCTGTCTACTTTATAGATACATGGTTATATCCTGTCTACTTTATAGATACGTGGTTATATCCTGTCTACTTTAGAGTTACATGGTAATATCCTGTCTACTTTATAGTTACATGTTAATAATTAGGTAATTTATTACCCTATCCATTTTATACATACAAGATAATCACAGACACAAGACAATAACTTGTGTAATTTATAGATTATAAGGTAATATCCTCTGTCTACTTTATACATAAATGGTAAACATGGTGTAATATTCTGTCTGCTTTATAGATAGAAGGCAATAAAAGATGAAGAAAGAACTTACTTCCATTTTCTGGTTGCCGTTGGCGATGATACACATGCAGCTGTGCAGGACGGGACATGTTACCATGCAACATTTCCAGAGGTACCCCGTAGTCATAGCGATGCATCTTTATGATTCGGTTCTCGTAGCTATCACTCATGTATAAATAATCCTCGAAAACATCTATACTGTGAATATACTCAACCTAGGAAATACAAATAGTTCAAAATTTAATGGTTGCCTGGCAATTGTAGTGATTGTTGCCATAGTTGCCATTATTATTTTACTCCCATGGAAAGTATCAGATGAAAGTATTAATTAATAAATATTTATAGAGTGACAGATAAACAAGATGTCAAGATGATTTTGAATCTCCTTGGTTACCATGGAGATGGAAAAAAGATAAAGTGTGGTATCATTCCTAACCTTTGATTTGACAATTGAACAATTTAAAAAGGGTGATGGTGTAATGGATGGAATAAGATGTCGTTGGCTCGTGCAATAACTCGAAAGTTCATATCGAACTGATAGCCTCTCAGAAACAATACAAAGTCATGACATGAGCTTGAGTGCCATTCAATGAAGCTGTGAGCTTATTTAATCATAGATCTAAAAAATTTAGTAAAACTGAATTGAGATGATATTAGTATAAAGAAAATATGTCTAAATAAAGGGTACTTTTCTATATTCTGTACAATTTATTGTTTCAATCATTTCATAAGCATCCAAAGATCTGCAATATTTAGATTCTCATTTCTACCATCATTAAGTATGAATCAGTTTCTCATCTTTGTTTACTTGTTTATTTTACAACTGTCATAGAGGACTGAACCCACAATCCCGCCGATCATGTCTCCAATGCTCTCCAACTGGATTGCATGCTCCACATTTGGTACCTTTAACACCAAACACAATGTTTTCCGGCTCTGCTTCAGCCCTGTTTATAGTACAATTTTCTGTAGAATCCAAAGCTAAAATATTTAATGATAGAAAATGGGAACAAAGAATGGAAGTTCAAACAATAATTTGAACAACTATCAGTTATTTTGATGTGTTTTGCAGTTTTTCTGCTCAAGTACTTAAACATCTTTCAATGATTTTGAAAATGATGAGCAGCAAGCCATGAATGAGAAGTAGGTATAACACGGGCCGTATGGTCCATTGGTTGAGTATTGTACCAACATTGGAAGATAATGGGTTCCACCCTCTGCAACCACTACTATGTACATGTAGTTTGCTTGAGTGATACAATTTCTCTGCATGTGTTTAGTACTGGTTTGACCCAGGAAGGCTTCAAGTATGATTTGTCAAAGTTTAAAGTCAGTTTAAAACTATAGCATTTTTTTTAATTCAACAGTTGATTCTCAGTTATGCAAGAGCTGGGAGGCAGTAGAGCAGTAGATAGAGTGTTGCTGGACCTCAAAGCAATGGGAGCAAGGGGATCAGCCACTCATGCCAGAGGTTGCAGGTTCGATCCCCAGCTTAACCCGAATACAACAACACCCAATACTTGTTGTGCCAAGGAAATTGACTTTAGAACAGTTCACACAAGCTCTGAGCCATCTCCACAATGGAGCTAAAACAAATGAAAATTAACTAAACAAGACCTTAAATTACCTTTGATCCAATAGCGATTATTCGTCTGGTCGCATTGTCTCCAGATAGATCAATCCTCTCAACAACATTGAGGTCCATGTCTGACCAGTACAGGTGATTGTTTGTGTAATCTATGCTGAGAGCAACCGGCTTCACAACTTTATACGACAAGAATGGAGCCAGATTGGATCCATCAAGATCGCATCTCATGATACGACTTGTGGCACTACCATTCCAGTCAGTGAAGTACACATGTCTGAATTTAAACACAAAAAAATATTGTTTAGTAGGACTGCAACAAATTTCCAACCATATACAGTATAACTTCACTGGCTCAAACACAGATGACTGGAACACATATGGTATGATGTTGAACAATACCTGACTTAAACACAGATGGCTGGAACACATATGGTATGATGTTGAACAATACCTGACTTAAACACAGATGGCTGGAACACATATGGTATGATGTTGAACAATACCTGACTTAAACACAGATGGCTGGAACACATATGGTATGATGTTGAACAATACCTGGCTTAAACACAGATGGCTGGAACACATATGGTATGATGTCGAACAATACCTGGCTTAAACACAGATGGCTGGAACACATATGGTATGATGTCGAACAATACCTGACTTAAACACAGATGGCTGGAACACATATGGTATGATGTCGAACAATACCTGGCTTAAACACAGATGGCTGGAACACATATGGTATGATGTCGAACAATACCTGACTTAAACACAGATGGCTGGAACACATATGGTATGATGTCGAACAATACCTGACTTAAACACAGATGGCTGGAACACATATGGTATGATGTCGAACAATACCTGACTTAAACACAGATGGCTGGAACACATATGGTATGATGTTGAACAATACCTGACTTAAACACAGATGGCTGGAACACATATGGTATGATGTTGAACAATACCTGACTTAAACACAGATGGCTGGAACACATATGGTATGATGTTGAACAATACCTGACTTAAACACAGATGGCTGGAACACATATGGTATGATGTCGAACAATACATGGCTTAAACACAGATGGCTGGAACACATATGGTATGATGTTGAACAATACCTGACTTAAACACAGATGGCTGGAACACATATGGTATGATGTCGAACAATACCTGACTTAAACACAGATGGCTGGAACACATATGGTATGATGTCGAACAATACCTGACTTAAACACAGATGGCTGGAACACATATGGTATGATGTTGAACAATACCTGACTTAAACACAGATGGCTGGAACACATATGGTATGATGTCGAACAATACCTGACTTAAACACAGATGGCTGGAACACATATGGTATGATGTCGAACAATACCTGGCTTTAACAACACTTAACTCAAACTATTTTGTACAGTCCTGTCGGGTTCAAGCTAATGAAGTTCTACTGCTTACATAATAAAAGTGCAATAAAATCTCTACCCAAGTTTATTGAAATTGCGCTTAACCCTTTACTCCATAGATACACGTTTTCCAGCACAAATCACAGAAGGCCTTTGAAAACAGTGCAGGAAGAGTTCAGATTGCTCGTAACGAGCAATCTGAACACTTCCTGCACTGTTTTCCTCTCTGTCAGTTAATATAGACATAATTCACCCATTGCTGATATGTGGTGAATTAATGCTTTCAATATTAGAGGTGTCCAAAGGCGTCTTTATGAAGTAAAGGGTTAAAACAAAGTGAATGTATACACTTTTTTTTATTTATTTTTTTTTGTCTCTTTTTGTCATTGCAATGATGGATAAATGTTATAATTCATTTTATTTTGTTCTTGTAGTTTTGTTAAATTATTTTATAATGTAATTTATGTGTCTTTATATTTGTTTTAAAGTAATTGCAATTTTGATAAATAAGCGACTGATAAGCCTTATTAGGCTGGTTATTCCTAAACATTTAACATTTTTGCTATTATGTTGTCAATCTAAATAAATAAATAAATAAATAAATAAATAAATAAATAAATAAATAAATAAATAAATAAATAAATAAAGTCAACATTAATGCACCATCTGTTAATCCGAAACTATTTTTTTACTAAAAATTAAGTTGAAAAAGGGCTCTAACTCTTGTCAAATTTTACCACTTCAGAAGTTATTTATCGGAAACAAATTTTTACCAGACACACGGATGGATGGATGGATGGATGGATGGATGGACAGGGGCAACACTTAAATTAGGGTTAATTTAATTTAAAAAAAGGTTTAATATCACTTTGTAATGGTTTTTCACAACTTTATTCTTTGTATTCTCTTAAAATCAGCCATGCTGAGCTGGCTCAGTTAGTATTGCGTCTTAAAGTCGCTCCAGTAGTTGTGAGGTAAAATCCCCAGCAGACTAGTTTCTGTGATGATTGGCCATGAACTTTGTTTGCCATCGATCTTGCGCCTCTGAATATGTAGGAAGTAGCCAGTGACTTTTAGAGTCGAGTACTGGTTAAAGGGATTATATTGGTATATTTCCGTCAATTCCCCGTAAACATTGCGCAATACTTTATTGCCGGACGTATTTAAGTTTTGGCCAATATTCAATTACTGTTAATTTGATAACTTTCAAGTAAATAAAGGTTATACGTCAATACATAAGCATTATTTTGTGCACGCTCATACAGGAAAAATCTGGATTAACAGCGTGTTTGTGTTACTTGTCGATATGATCCCTTTAACCACTAGTGGATTCCAGGAATGACAATAAGGTGTGGTGACAACTATTAAATAATTTAATTACAGCTGAGAAAAGGATCAAAACAAAATAAATCTCTTTAAATGTATATTATATTTAATTGTTTATCAGTGTACTGTTGCAGTTCATGAAAGCAATTATACATTGTTTTCCTATTATGTAGCTGACCTGGTTAGCTCAGTCGTTAGTGCATCTGACTATCAATTCAAGGATGGAGAGTTGTATCTGCGATGATATACAACACTTTTTCTCATTGCAGGGGTCTTGCTCACACTTTTGGGAATGGGGTCAGTGCCCCTGACTTTGGGAAAATTAGCATTATTTTTAAAGAAATTTGGAAACGTAAATAGCAAAGGATCCTTCAATACATGTATATATAAGGCCATAATAAATTAATTGCTAGATTATCATCCCCGCCTGCCCCATAATTTTCATGCTGCAAACGAGAGACCTGCATTATCATTCATTGGTCACCACTGATTCAAGGGGGAAAAGTTTCAGTTACTAAAGGAGATGTATATGCTTGAGTACTGGTTAACCTCCCAGAATGCCAGGAAAGAGTGGTTAGGTTAACTGATCATCTAAAAGCCCTCGAAGGCATAAAAATTACATTAAATATTCAAACAAACAAAAATATTAATCTATGTACAAGAAATCAAGCCCAAATTTTCTAGGTACAAATAATTATTTCACTATGATATTAATGCAAAGTTTAGGGAAGAAAAAGAGCAAAAGAATGAGTTTCATTATTTTCTTACCCTCCGAAGGGATCCAGCACCAGGTTCCGGGGACCAACTACATCCTTGGTGTCATTTCCACCTGCAATTACATGGCAAAACTGTCCAACATTGTCACCTTTGTCACCACTGTTACCATTGTTACACAAAACGACTCGATTGAGAGTTGTGTCAGTAAAATACCAGTTGTCATGGATCCAGTCTATAGCAAAACTGGAGACTGCTGAAAAGATAAAATGTTATAATGTTTGAAGGGTCATATGTTAAGTATTGTATTGTAAGTTACTACAATTAACCAATCAAACTTCAATCACCATTAAAATCTAACAAGCAGTAGTGCCCCTCGCACCTGAGAATGCTCGACTTAATGGCCTCTAAAAACCAACACTCAATACTGGATCTACCAAGAAAACAGACTCGCATTGATTCAAATGTAAAGTATAAAGGTAATTCATTGATTTTTTGGTAAGATATAATGGTAATTCATTGATTCTAATGTAACATATAATGGTAATTCATATTTACTAATGTAAGATATAATGGTAATTTATTGATTTTCAGGTAAGATATAATAGTCTTAATTTATTCTACTGTAAGATATAATGGTAATTCATTGATTCTACTTTAAAATAATATGGTAATTCATTGATTCAAATGTAAGATATAATGGTAATAATTCATTGATTCAAATGTAAGATATAATGGTCATTAATTTATTCTACTGTAAGATATAATGATAATTCATTGATTCTACTGTAAGATATAATGGTAATTCATTGATTCAAATGTAAGATATAATGGTAATACATTGATTCAAATGTAAGATATAATAGTTATTCATTGATTCAAATGTAATGTATAATGGTAATACATTGATTCAAATGTAAGATATAATAGTTATTCATTGATTCAAATGTAATATATAATGGTAATACATTGATTCAAATATGAGATATAATAGTAATTCATTGATTCAAATGTAATACATAATAGTAATTGATTGATTCAAATGTAAGATACAATGGTAATTCATTGATTCAAATGTAAGATACAATGGTAATTCATTGATTCAAATGTTAGATATAACAGAAATACATTGATTCAAATGTATGATATAATGGTAATACATTGATTCAAATGTAAGATATAATAGTATTCATTCATTCAAATGTAAGATATAATAGTAATTCATTGATTCAAATTTAAGATTTAATGGTAATTCATTGATTCTACTGTAAGATATAATGGAAATACATTGATTCTTATGTATGATATAATGGTAATTCATTGATTCTTATGTAATATATAATAGTATTCATTGATTCAAATGTAATACATAATAGTAATTAATTGATTCAAATTTAAGATTTAATGGTAATTCATTGATTCAAATGTAAGGTACAATGGTAATTCATTGATTCAAATGTTACATATAACGGAAATACTTCGATTCTAATGTATGATATAATGGTAATTCATTTATTCAATGTAAGATACAATGGTAATTCATTGATTCAAATGTTACATATAACGGAAATACATTGATTCTAATGTACGATATAATGATAGTTCATTGATTCTTATGTAATATATAATAGTATTTATTGATTTTCAGGTAAGATATAGTGGTAATTCATTGATTCAAATGTAAGACAGAATGGTAATTCAGTAACTCAAATGTTCATTGAATCACATGTAAACTTATATCACTCACTTCCGAGGTGAAGTTTGACGGGAATAATGTCAATTTTGGCCCTAGAGCTGTCAACGTCCGTACACACTAGAGATGCATGTCCCTTACTGCCATTGTACGTTATCTAAAATATCAATTGATATATCGTTGAGATAGTGATATATAGCAAAGGTAATTTATATTAAGAAGTATAGAATATTAAAAAATTATAAAGTGTAATGAGGACAACAGTTACTAATTTGTTTATGGAAATTGATCTATTTTAGTGGAGGAAAATCTCGGTCTAATATGTTTTGTGAAACCCTGCAATGTAAACGATGTGATAAAAATATGTTATTCATATAAACAAAGCATATTACATTTCGGTGGTCTCCGCCAAGGTTGAGTGGTCTGAGACATTGCTCAAGATCATTTACCTCTCATCACTGAGGTTGTATGTTTAAGCCCAGAGCTTGTTTCAAAAACTGTTTGTAAGAAAGTTAGGTTCCATTATTTCCAAAAGGTCTGATGCGTCGACGTGCCGTAAAATACTATTCATTCATTCCAGATGGTCTGAGACCACTATATAATGAATAAGTGAATTCAGGTTAAAAGGTCTGCAAAAGTTTTAGGGAAATCTTACCCAGCAGACTTTTCCTTTCTTGAAAAAATAATCCAGTGCTGTTATACGTTGTCCAGCATGCAAGTAAGGAGGTGCCAATGTTTTACCCTGAATTGAAAACTGTCTTATGTCCCACTGACTGGCTATCAATATTGTAGGCTCCGCCTCTTTTGGATCTATAAATAGACATATATTTCAAATGACATGAGAATGACAGCATACCCCATTTATTTTTCTTGCATACCAGTCAGGATTATTTACTATTTTACAAGTGTGAAAGATTTCTATATTCACTGACTACTTTCTCACATAGTGAGAAGCAAAAGACTCATGGCTGTAGAACAAGTTCATCAGAGAGAATGTGGTCGGGCAGAGATGCAAACTCACAACCCCTTGATTAACAGTCAGACACGGTATTGACTCAACCCAGACCTGGCCACAGGGACGTAATGTTATGTAGCTTATCAAAGGGATGAATAGAATAGACACATGATTACCTGTGTGGCAGTGATATAACACATGATTTATCATTGTGGCGGTAATATAACAAAGGATTTATCTGTGTGGCAGTGATATAACATGTGAATTATCTGTGTGGCGGTGATATAACACAGGATTTATCTGTGTGGAGGTGATATAACAAAGGATTTATCTGTGTGGAGGTGATATAACAAAGGATTTATCTGTGTGGCAGTGATATAACAAAGGATTTATCTGTGTGGCAGTGATATAACACAGGATTTATCTGTGTGGTGGTGATATAACAAAGCATTTATCTGTGTGGCAGTGATATAACACAGGATTTATCTGTGTGGCGGTGATATAACACATGATTTATCTGTGTGGAGGTGATATAACACAGGATTTATCTGTGTGGCAGTGATATAAAACATTATTTATCTGTGTGGCAGTGATATAACACATGATTTATCTGTGTGGCAGTGATATAACACAGGATTTATCTGTACGGCGGTGATATAACATATGATTTATCTGTGTGGAGGTGATATAACACAGGATTTATCTGTGTGGCGGTGATATAACAAAGGATTTATCTGTGTGGCAGTGATATAACACAGGATTTATCTGTGTGGCGGTGATATAACACATGATTTATCTGTGTGGAGGTGATATAACACAGGATTTATCTGTGTGGCAGTGATATAACATGTGATTTATCTGTGTGGCAGTGATATAACACATGATTTATCTTTGTAGTGGTGATATAACACAGGATTTATCTGTGTGGCAGTGATATAACAAAGGATTTATCTGTGTGGCAGTGATATAACACAGGATTTATCTGTGTGGCGGTGATATAACACATGATTTATCTGTGTGGAGGTGATACAACACAGGATTTATCTGTGTGGCAGTGATATAACATGTGATTTATCTGTGTGGCAGTGATATAACACATGATTTATCTTTGTAGTGGTGATATAACGCATGATTTGATTCTGTTGCGGTGATATAACACATGATTAATCTGTGTGGCAGTGATATGACACATGATTTATCTATGTGGCAGATATAACACATGATTTTTCTGTGTGGTGGTGATATGACACATGATTTGTCTGTGTGGCAGTGATATAACACATGATTTTTCTGTGTGGTGGTGATATAACACATGATTTATCTGTGTGGCAGTGATATAACACATAATTTATCTGTGTGGTGGTTGTATGACACATGATTTATCTGTGTGGCTGTGATATGACACACAATTTATCTATGTGGCAGTGATATAACACATAATTTATCTGTGTGGTGGTGATATAACACATGATTTATCTGTTTAGCAGATATAACATGTGTGGCAGATATAACACATGATTCATCTGTGTGGTGATAATATAACACATGATTTATCAGTGTGCTGGTGATATAACACATGATTTATCTGTGTGGTGATGATATAACACATGATTTATCAGTGTGCTGGTGATATAACACATAATTTATCTACGTGGTAGTGATATGACACATTATTTATCAGTGTGGTGGTGATATAACACATGATTTATCTGTGTGGCAGTGATATCACACATGATTTATCTGTGTGGTGGTGGTATAACACATGATTTATCTGTTTGATGATGATATAACACATGATTTATCAGTGTGCTGATGATATAATACATCATTTATCTGTGTGCTGGTGATATAACACATGATTTATCAGTGTGCTAGTGATATAACACATGATTTATTTGTGTGGTGATGATATAACACATGCTTTATCAGTGTGCTGGTGATATAACACATGATTTATCTGTGTGGTGGTGATATAACACATGATTTATCTGTGTGGTGATGATATAACACATGATTTATCAGTGTGCTGGTGATATAACACATGCTTTATCAGTGTGCTGGTGATATAACACATGATTTATCTGTGTGGTGATGATATAACACATGATTTATCAGTGTGCTGGTGATATAATACATCATTTATCTGTGTGGTAGTGATATAACACATGATTTATCAGTGTGGTGGTGATATAACACATCGTTTATCTGTGTGGCAGTGATATGACACATGATTTATCAGTGTGCTGGTGATATAATACATCATTTATCTGTGTGGTAGTGATATAACACATGATTTATCAGTGTGGTGGTGATATAACACATCGTTTATCTGTGTGGCAGTGATATGACACATGATTTATCAGTGTGGTGGTGATATGACACATGATTTATCTGTGTGACAAATATAACACATGATTTATCTGTGTCGCAGTGATATAACACATGATTTTTCTGTGTGGTGATGATATAACACATGATTTATCTCTGTGGTGGTGATATAACACATGATTTATCTCTGTGTTGGTGATATAACACATGATTTATCCATGTGCTGGTGATATAACACATGATTTATCTCTGTGCTGGTGATATAACACATGATTTATCAGTGTGGCAGTGATATTATAACACATGATTTATCTGTGTGGCAGATATAGCACATGATTTATCTCTGTGTTTGTGAAATAACACATGATTTATCCATGTGCTGGTGATATAACACATGGTTTATCTGTGTGTTGATGATATAACACATGATTTATCTATGTGCTGGTGATATAACACATGGTTTATCCGTGTGGTGATGCTATAACACATGATTTATCTCTGTGCTGGTGATATAACACATGATTTATCCGTGTGCTGGTGATATAACACATGATTTATCTCTGTGGTGGTGATATAATGCATGATTTATCTGTGTGGCAGTGATATTTTAACACATGATTTATCTGTGTGGCAGATATAACACATGATTTATCTCTGTGTTGGTGATATAACACATGATTTAGCCATGTGCTGGTGATATAATACTTGATTTATCTCTGTGGTGGTGATATAACACATGATTTATCCATGTGCTGGTGATATAATGCATGATTTATCTGTGTGGCAGTGATATTTTAACACATGATTTATCTGTGTGGCAGATATAACACATGATTTATCTCTGTGTTGGTGATATAACACATGATTTATCCATGTGCTGGTGATATAATACTTGATTTATCTCTGTGGTGGTGATATAACAAATGATTTATCTGTGTGGCAGATATGACACATAAATTATCTCTGTGTTGGTGATAAAACACATGATTTATCCATGTGCTGGTGATATAACACATGATTTATCTCTGTGGTGGTGATATAACACATGCTTTATCCATGTGCTGGTGATATAACACATTATTTATCTGTGTGGCAGTGCTAGATAAATGTGAAACAGGACATGGTGGTGTTAACCGAGTACATGAATTATACAGATATAAGTAATGAACATTATTTGTTGAACATACATGAGATATGAATTTGGGCGTAACAAGTAAATTAACATCAACACATTTGGAATTCAATAACTTTGTTCATCTGACATAAGTATTTGTTTGTATCAATTTCTTTACCTTTTTTTTTTTAACAGTATTTCAGTTATTTATCAGTTATTAGGGCATCTAATCTTCATTGCTGGGGTCTGCAGGGTATTTAACCTATTATCCCTGGATTGACAGTTAGCTAGTCGAGGGTTTGAGCTAATGACCCAAGTTGATAGTCGATTGGGCTAGCTCAGCCAAAACTTGGCACATGTAAGTTCATTTCCCATTAACGTTCAAAAAATGAAAAATCCTATACATGCTCACCATTTATCGCCTTGCAATGGGTGTTGTTGACAAGCTCATATCCATGTACACATGTACACGTAAAACTACCCTCGGTATTAGTACACTTACTAGGATGATCGCAGTACTGGTCGTAATCACATTCATTCAAATCTGAAAATGAAAAATTGATACATTGACGTGTAATTTTAGTGGTTTATGCATAACTGAAGATAAAGGATTGCATATCTTATATTTTAATATTATATCTGTTAACATTGTCCTTGAGTGAGACACTTTATCTGCATATATCTGTACTTACATACAGTACTGGTTCTGGGGCAAGTTTCATTAACATTCGTAAGCATATGAAAAATTCAAGTTACAAAAAAAAATCAGAAAATTCATTCAGGCTTTCGCTTTCCATCATTTTATGAACTTTCATAAATAGAATTCTTTTTAATGACTACTCAAATAAAATGTTCTTATGTGTCACAATTTCTTCGTATGAAAATCTTAAAAATTTTGAAGGTCAGTGGAATGGGTCCCTGATTTGTATAAAAGGTGTAATTTGTTTCATGATCAATGAAAAAAATGGTTATTTAAACATAACATTATCAAAGTAGTGGGTAGAGTGTTGACCGCTCATGCCAGGGGTTACTGGTTCGATCCACGCTCAACACAATGCTTCTCATAAAGCAACACACAGTACTCGTTCTACCCCGGAAGAGGTTTATATAAACTTTGAGATTTATTCACAAACAAGCTAAAATAACTCAGTATTACCTAAACCAGTCTACTTCAGGACTTGCTAGCTTTTTATCACCGTTACAAATGAACAAATCATCATCAGTTTTGTCATAATCAACACTACCCCAACCACCACCACTGTAACAATCATTATTATCACCATCATCATCATTGTCACCATCACCACCATAATCATCATTGGCACTACCACAACCACTACCACTGTAACGACCATCATTATCATCATCATCGTTATAATCATCATCTTCTTCAATTATTACTATCCCCATCATCTTTAGCTCCATCAGTATTACATTATCATTATCATCATCATCATCATCATCATCATCATCATCATCATCATCATTAATAACATATAATATAATGTGGTTTACACTGCACCCTCTGTCTATCGATGCAAATTAAAGAAAACAAAATTATGGAACCATTTCCAACAGAAAGTTTAAGTTTTAACAATGATTGCATCAAATGTAGTACAGTGTGTATCTTTCATGCTTTATGCAAACACTATAAAAACAATTAATTGGAAAAGAAATGCAAAGAAAACTACAAATCAACAAAATAAACATGTTTACAGGTGCATCTTTCTGATTAGATCTACCACAGCACCTGTCATGATTTCATGACTGCGTAATAATATGAACATGTTCGCAAATAAATTACTTTTCTATTGGCTGTATATATCCCAACTGAACACTACATTTTGAATGACTATAAAATGTATTAAATAAAGTGCAGAGATGGTAATTCTGCAGCCACTGGACCTATGATCACTGTTTTATCTCCAGAATCAACATGCTAATGTTTGAATCAAAATAGAAAAAAAATAAAATCAATTAAACATGGAAATAAAATAAAGACATCTAGTTTTATTGGTATAAACACAATATGCTATTTTAAAACTATGTCATTCTATTTTTAGATGGAACCAACAGTATGAGGGTTGACAGCTTATCATCTGTTATATACATTATACAATACAATAGATTCAATATTAATGTGTTATCTGTATTGGACAGTTCCAATTATAAATAGAATGATGTAGTGTCACAATAGCATATTCGGTTTATAAGTTTGTTTGTACAGGATTTTTAACCGGTTTTTTTTTTTAAAATATTTCAGTGCAGTCAATAGAGAGTTGGCCACTCAAGCTAGAGGTTGCAGGTTTGATCCCCAAATTGACCCAATAGCCTTTCAATGGCCTCTCCAAATATAACACTCAGTTCTATTTCTATCCAGGAAGTGAACTCAAAAGCAGTTTGTATAAGCTCTGAGCTTTATTCACAATCAACAAATCAAGCTGAAATAAATTAGTATAAACTAATGGCAGCTGAACTCAGAATCGCTGAATTGACAGTCAGACAACTAAGCTAGCTGGACCCAGGTTATTTGTAAGGAAAGATTTAAAAAATATCCGAGCAAGAACCACAAACATTTTCACATAAATTTTGTAAATACTCTGGGTTCAAACCCCATTCTCAGCAATGAAGGCCAGTGTTCCCGAGACAGTGATAATGGTTTCTTGTAAGTATCTTTCATGGGTTTAAGGTGCGGATGGAAAATTCCAACCGGATAACAGTTATCCAGAGGGACAGAATTTTCAATAAGCACAATAAAACCCAAGATATTTTTTCTTGTATACAACCCCAACTGTGTGTTTTTAAGATTTTTAATCCTGTTTATTTTTTATAGTAGCGCAAAGATACCATAGTATTTCTGAATGAAAACATCATAGCGCGAGGATTTTATGAATGGCGTTACGTCCAGCATGAGAATTTTATCTCGGCCCTAGGGTGAGATACAAAAATGTAGATTTCTTTATCTTATTTGCAAGAAACTGTTACTTGCTATTACCTGTACAGTTTTTGCCATCCCAATGAAAGCCTGGATCACAGATACATTTGGCCCCGTCTGACATCGTTTCTACGCAAGCTTTACCACCACAGTCGATACTCTCGCCTGAAAAATTGATCAAACCAACACAAAAATAGCGAAATAAATGTATAAATATTGGTAAACAGTTTGTGTGGTCATGCACTCGGCATTGTTAACAAATATATATGCAGTCAAACCTGCGGAAGTGGCCACCTCATTTAAGCAGCCATTTATCTTAAGCAGCCACATTGCTTTTTCTATGCTTTCAGAGTAAATTAACCTGTATTAAGCAATAACCTGTCTTAAAAGGCCATGTTAGTTCCTTCCCATGACTGGCTGCTAAAGACAGGTCTGACTGTATACATCACATAGTATGCTTAATGTTGTAATTATATCCGACATGACTGTGGATAACAAATGGTAGAGTGGTTAAAAAAAAAAAATGGAGGAAAAGAGTCACGTGGGTTTGCCACCTTGTATACAGTTGTTATATAATAATAATGCCTACAAACTCAATCTGCCTAGGTAGAGATGTTTTGAGATTTCTGTTAAGCCAACATATTTACTTGTTCATCTTTATCACAGGTGAAGGGCGATGTTACATTGTGATGATTAGAGGTGATAAATTTTCAGTGCGCGTCCGAGGATTTTAAACTGTCAACATCTATGACGGCCAACCATAGGGAACGGTTCTCCATGGACTTACCCAGGGGATTTAACATTAGTATATTAGGTGGGGAGTAATAAAGAATCACAGGTTTATAACAATGATACTCACAGTTTTCTTTACCACAGCCGTTCTCATCGGTTTCAGAATCACAGTCAGTATTTGTATCACAGACTTTGCTTAATGGAATGCAATTATGGGAGCCGCCACACTGCAGCTGGTCCGGGGGACAGGGGATAATATTTTGTATATGGGGACCTGAAACAATAAAATGTGATTCAATAGATTTTTCGAATCCAATGACAGGATTGTCACCAGGACAACATATCTTATTAGACGGAAGCAACATGACAAGGAAATAAAGCTTTTTTCAGTCAAAATCTTTAATTAGGACCCTGTAAAAGTTCTTACAAAGGCTGTACTTATAAACTGTTTGATTGATACGCTCCTCCTACCTACTTATTCTCACTAATATTGTAGGTACACCAAACAATCTTTTGTTGAATTAATAGCAATGTTGCTGTTGTTGTTTTCATGAATTCTGTCTATGTTTTGTTCAAAATGACAATAAAATATCAAAATATGCAAAAAACAAATAAACAGCACATACAAAATAGCGGGTTTACAGCACAGCAAACAAACACTCTTTTTTAAGGATGATCAAACTTTTTTTTTTTCTGACAAGTTTTGTTAACTTTGTATGTTTTGTAAATGTGCATGAAAAATAGGAAATTTTGATTTAGTCTCTGAACTTTGATGAATTCATATCCAGGTTGTAGATAGTACAAGACAAAGTGATAATTAATTACATGTTTATACATTGTTGCAAGAACACATTATACTACTTTTTTTAACTTATGAAACGGCGTGGTCTAGTGGTAGAGCGTCCGTCTCGCATGAGGAAGGTTGTGGGTTCGATCCCCGGTCGGGTCATACCAAAGACTTTAAAAATGGTACTAGAAGCTTCCTCGCTTGACGCTCAGCATTTAGAGGAGAGTTCTAGGTCTGGTTGGCCTGGAGTCAGTATAATGTGACTGGGTGGGGTATCATCTGTACCATGTGTCTGCGGCATGATACTCCAGTGTGACAGCGCTCAGAATACTGTCTCAAGTAGACACCGTTGCGATATGACTCAAAAATTGTTGAAAGCGACGCTTAACACCATACAATAACATTAACTTATGAAAAAGAGACATATACAGAAATCTCCCTTTCTCTATCTCCCTCCCTCTCTCAATAATCCATTTAAACCAAGCATGTAGTACCAGTCCTGTAATTAATAAAATTACCTACTTTTTCATTTAAGGAAAGGCTTTTGTTGCATTTATTTTCTTCATTTCTTATATACTTTTTCTGATGAGAAGAGGTGGCGGTCATTTATTAACAGCAATGATGTTTAGTAGGAACACGATTGATCGATTGATTGATTGAATATTTAGCGTCATTTTTATGCCATCGAGGGCTAACAGACGATTTAGTAGGAACAAAACCTTGATGATGCCACTAGTCCTACAGCTATTGTTGTAACACTTTCCCAAATATAAAGTGTCAGATTATAAGCAATACTTAGAAGTCATTACTCCCATATGGGTTATATATTCGTGAGTGTGAAGATATTTTTTTTATTTGATCCGAGAATCAATTCCGAGATTGCCGTGTCTCACTTTAAAAATCTACAACATTTCAGTCACAAAAACAAATATCACATTATAGCTTAACAAATCTGAAAGTGTAAAAGCTTTTAGCTATTAGACACCATGTCAAAATTGGGAACCCATGAGATCATTTATTTTGTACATTCACTTTTGAATGTCCATTAAACAGGATAAAATAGATAAAAATGTCAGTTTGTACTTAACCTGTAAGGGAAGAAAATGTAAAACAAGCAGTCAGTGTCCAGACCAACAGGAAGACAGTGTGGGTCCCATGTGAAAATCATATGTAACACTTACACACTTACAGCTGTGATGGGTTATATATGAAAATCATATGTAACAACCACAGCTGTGATGGATTATATATGGAAATCATATGTAAGACTTACATCACTGGTTGATTACATATGGATATCATATGTAACATTTACACCGGTGGTAGATTACATATGGATATCATATGTAACACTTACACTGGCGGTAGATGACATATGGATAGCATATGTAACACTTTCACCAGCGGTAGATAACATATGGATATCAAATGTAACACTTACAGCAGTGGTAGATTACATATGGAAATCATATGTAACACTTACACCAGTGGTATATTACATATGGATATCATATGTAACACTTACACCATTGGAAGATTACATATGGAAATCAAATGTAACACTTACACCAAAGGTAGATTACATATGGATATCATATGTGGCACTTACACCAGTGGTAGATTACATATGGAAATCAAATGTAACACTTACAGCAGTGACAGATTACATATTAAAATCATATGCAACACTTACAGCTGTGATGGATTATGTATGGAAATCAAATGTAACACTTACAGCAGTGACAGATTACATATGAAAATCATATGTAACACTTACAGCTGTGATGGATTATGTATTGAAATCATATACAACACTTACACCAGTGATATTAACATATGAAAATCATATGTAACACTTACACCAGTGATAGATTTCATATGAAAATCATATGTAACACTTACACCACAAATGGATTACATATGAAAATCATATAAAACACCTTATTACCAAATGAAATACATATAAAAATTAAATGAAATAAAGTACAAAAATAAACAATCTACATCATATGACATGTGTCCTATTAAGTGATTAGTCACTTATTATTGTGTATGTGCATTATGTGTGATTAATCACTAATTATGTTTGTGCATTAATGTGATTAATCACTAATTATTGTGTATGTGCATTATGTGTTATTTATCAATAATTATTATGTATGTGCATTAAAGTTGTTTTATCATTTATTACTGTGTGTGTGCATTTTATGTGATTTATCATTTATTACTGTGTATGTGCATAATATGTGATTAATCACTTGTTATTGTGTACGGCATTATATGTGATTAATCACTAATTATTGTGTATGTGGATGATATGTGATTCATCATTAACTATTGTGTATGTGCATTATGTGAGATTTATCACTTATAATTGTGTATGTGCATTATGTGATTTATCACTAATTATTGTGTATATGTATTATATGTGATTTATCAATATTTATTTTGTATGTGCATTATATGTGATTTATCAATGTTTATTTTGTATGTGCATTATGTGCGATTTAAATCTTCCACTGCTATTCTTTGAGCCAGAGTTTAATTCAAGCATTTTGAAACCATGCAATAGTTAGAAAAAACAAAAACCAAGCAAGCTATGAGAGAGCTACTGCAGCTGTGCTACTCCATTTTTTGTTACTATTTAAATCAAGCTTAAACACATATTAAGAGGACATTCAGTGCCCGTTTCAAAACATTTGATTAGCAAAAATCATTCACTATGCCAAATGAAAACATTATTTAAAGTGCTTTAACTTTACCAAGTCAAGATTATTGCCAACATTTAATTTTATGTTCCATAATTAATCAACATTTTGTTTTCTGTTTATTTGTCAATTCAGTCATTTTGGAATTAAGTGGAGACAACTCTTATCATCTGGATAGTATTTAACGTCAAGGGAGATAACCACATACAAGTCACCAGAAACTCATGAATAACAGCGGGTCTGGCACACTTTTTTAACACTTCCAAGCCCATGAAGCTAAAATGATTCCTTTACTGTCATGAATATTAGTCTAATAAAAGCACAACATTGACCTTTGAAATCAATATTCTATTCTAAAACAATACCATTTTATCACCCCAACTGTCCTGCCATGTGATTTTTTTTATGGGAACAGGTCCAGTACCTCATTATTTATATTCTAAATCTCCACTTGCAATCAAATAATTCTTAATATTTGACCTCTGTGACCTTTGATGGACTTTTCATAAACATTTATAACCATTCCATCAGATATGTCCTCATGTGAAATTCCATGAAATGACTGCACAGATATCCAGTAAAGTGGAGAATTTAATTGCCACAAAATCTTGTAACGCTTTGACCTTGACCTCAACACTTTGACCTTGACCTTAATTAGCAATATTTCTTGCATGGTAAAGTAAAACACTTCCTGGTATTCAAATAGCTAAATACAAATTTGTAACAAAATTCCAAGTGCTATGTCAAACCTTCTCTAGTTACGTTCATTTTTAGACCTGCAAATGAAAACAAAGTCAAAATGTTATATATATAATTTATATAAAATTCTTTCTGATACTTATATCATTCTTTTTTGCAACAATGTAAATATGTTTTCTCTATACCTGTGTCACACAGTGTATAACCAATCACCTACCGCAGATGTTACCATGTGACCGTACAATATGTATAAGTTTATTGGATCCAATAACTTTTATATTGTACAGTTCAAAATTCAAGATGGTGATAAAAAAAATAAAGGAAATAAATTTAGTAGGAATTTCAACGATAAAAACAAACAACCAACAAAATGTTCTGCATGACAACTGAGACATTGAGAAAATCCGACAACATACAACTTCCTTCATCTGCCGCGCTCATGGCTCTGAACTCACTGTTTATTTTTTTAAAATGATCTTGATTTTTCTTCACTCTCTTGGATGATTAACCAGTACTTGAGGACACCCATCTATGCAAGTAACTGATAACTTTCCCACTTGAATCAGCAGTGAAAGACGAATGACAATGAGACACATTGTCAAGTATCACTCACCACAGAGACTGTGGCTGGGCGGGGAGTTGAACTCAAGACTCCTAGATTGATTGTCACAAGCACTACAGTCTGAGCTATCAGGGACTGGCACACCTGCTTGAAGGGGTCATATTTTGCTGTCAAATCCACAATGGTTAGAATGACGTTTGAGAAAGTTAAATTGTCTTCGATCTAACTACAACACATTTTATTTTGTGTACAACAAAAATAATGACAAAGCAGCGAGAGACAAATGACAATGAGATGTAATGCCACATATCAATCATCACTGAGACTGTGACACGGCGGGGACCTGAACTCACGACCCCTGAACAATAATGATAACAAAGTTGTGAGATAACGTGAGATAATGTGAGATATTGTGAGATAACGCGAGATAAAGTGAGATACTTACAATTAGCCTTCGCCTCGTCAGACCCATCGTCACAATCTAGGTCCCCGTCACACATCCAGTTTTTTGGAATGCATAATGAAAGGTCGTCGGCACACTGGAACTGGCCGTCCTCCACACACAGGTCTCCTGCAACATAATTGTTTTAATATAGTTACGTTGTTGTTGTTGTATAGTGTTAGCGTTGCTTTCAACAACTATCAGTTATATGACGATGGCATCTACTTGAGAGAGTATTCTAATTACTGCCACACTGGTGTATCATGCTGCAGACAGTATGATATTCCAGTAGGCGAGTTGCATTATACTGACATCAGGCCTACCAGACCTAGAACTATCCTCTAAATGCTGATTGTCAAGTGAGGGAGCTTCTAGTACCATTTTTCAAGTCGTTTTTAAATATCTCCACCTATGACAATGTTGAGAAATGTTGGATGGACAAATAGATGAGCAAGTGGAAAAACAAAGAACATAATTATTACATTTAAACTGGCGAGATAGTATGCTGGATGTGTGTTGACGTCTCAAAATACAACACTCTCTACTTGTTCTACCCAGGAAGAGAGCAATTCATACAGCTTTGAGCTTTCTTTGCAATTGAGCTAAAATGAGTTGGTATTAACTAAACTAGAGAATATCTAAAAAAACAGTCAGCGGAACAAAGAAACTGATGGACAAACACAATTTCACTTTTTTAAAGTATCTCTATCTTCCGCAAAGTAGCCCCTGGCTTGCTGTTTACCGTAATGCTGCAAACAAAGTAGACGCAGAAAAGTCATCTTACTTGCAGTCCAGGCATGATCCACATTGTTTAGCTCTATGTAGGTTTTTACTTAAATTTCTTCTGGACAATAATGGGATGGTCCAAAATCAAAGTACAAAAAAAACTGTTTTACAGAATTTAAGCAGTATTCTTTTAACATCATATTTATATTAGCTGCTAAATATATCCCTGTTTATGGGCAAACTTATTTTAAATAAACATAACAATTAATGTTTTACATTAAAGCTTTAGTTCAGGTCAATTAGTTCAGGTACAAATAGTAAAGATTCAAATCAATCACTGACAACAGAAGCGTTTTTTATGTTTTAAAACATAACTGCAAACAAAGATATTAGTAAAGTTTATTTACATGCTGATGAATTTCTCGGCAAGTAATATTTATAAATCCTTAACATAATCTTGAGCTTTATAAAAAATAATTTTCTTCTTAAGAGAGATCCCAAGTTATGACATTTTTCAACAACCTCTCGATAAATATGGGACAAAATTCAATATTGACACATACTATAACTCAATATCATTCTATATATATATACCTGATACCTCCTGATAAATGCTCCCTCTCCTAATTAAGGGCGCCCACCCATTTTTATAAAAAAATAAGATGAATTGGAAACTAGTCTGCAATCCAAATAAATACATATCGATTTTATGTTTAACAAATGCCACAGTACTGATCATATGTTTGTGGTAATTTTTAAAAAAGCTATAAATTTTTATCTCTCTAAAATTTCCTGAACCAAAACAAACTTTTTACACAACCCATTGTCCCGTGGGGTGTTTATTTGGGAATTTATGGTATATAAATCAACACAAGCTTATAAATACAGTAAACTTTTGCAACCTAGAAAAATAAACAGCATAAAATATAAACACAAGAATAACAAAGAAAGCATAAAAACAATCAATTCTTCATTTTTTTAAGGCATAGAACAACCATTGCAAAAAGGAAGTGCTTTTGTGGGGTAGTCGCATAATGGCGGTTTTAAAAAATCCTCATTTCTTCTTCTTTAAAAATGCATTTTCCTTATTTTAATGCTCATTTTTTTATTTGAATGGCATTATTGATGTATTTTGAACATTTTGATAGCATTGTCATGTTTGAATTGTGAATTTAGAAAAAAAAATTGATGCCTGGAAATTGGGGTATGAATACATGATTTGGAAGTCTACTTTCACTTTGTCACCGATGTACACACTGAGCAGAAAAAAAAAAATCTCTTATATGACACATGACCCCTACTTTTCTCATCATATTTTGATATAGCAGAGGTTGACAAACAGTAAAATGTAGGTTTCACTTCTTTCATTTGGGTTTTTCTATGAATGACAAACCTTCAAACTTTTATTAATTACTATAGAATAAAGAACAAAAATCAATGGTGGGATGACACCTTAATGGGGCTTAAACCCCATTTTCAACACATTTTAGGTTATGTATGGCATATCTAGTTTTATTGGTGGAGGAACACCTGAGAAGAATGAATCTGAGTAGAATGAATGAATGAATGAATAGGATTTTACGGCGTACCAACACATTATAGGTTATTCCACGCCAACAGGAAGGACGATTCCAGGTTCACTCTACATGTACAAACAACAAATTAACATACAGATTAAAAAAATACATCAACAAATGAATACCGGTATGCAGAATGAACCTAAAACCTTGATACCTGCAGAGTTTCAGCAAATTCTAACGTATTACTCAATTTGTCGCTTCTTACGACATGCATAAGCTACAGTGATCCTATTCTTGCCATCACTCATGGCTCCTTGGAACCACACAGGGGTTGATAATTTAACCACAATAGCGAACATGACAAAAAATGATAAAATGAACTGGACACCCTTTCGGAGGATTCCTACCCCTCTGCAGAGATCGGCAGTGATTCTATTCTTAGCCCGAACCACACGGGCTGAATCTGGGTAGAAACACCATCCTTCCGCAAGTACCTGGCAAACTTTCCCACATGCAGTTTTTGGAGTGAGCAGGACTCAACTCTATGACCCTCGCAGTGAGATGCGCCTCAGATCACTCACCCACAGAGGAACTTTCTCTGCGTTTATGAAACACCTGTAGATTTGTCATTGTTTGTACAAATATCTTAGCCATACGAAGGTTAAAGAAATGTGTCCCCATTGTATTCAAGCAAAATTGTGATGATTGTGTTTTTGTAGGACATGAAACAGCAACTGCTGGGCCCATGTTGGATTCACAAAATGTATCTCACTACCATATATGACACTGCGAAGATGTTTCGATAAAGAACCTGTTCTGTGTAGAGACACTTCCCTTGCAAGCAAAGTTGTGATCAGATTAAGTGTTTTTTGCATGACATAAAGCAACAGTTGCTAATTATGCTCGTGTGCGAAGGTAGGATGGGATTTTGATGATATCTCAACTACGAGGGTAGGATGAGATCATGATGATACCTAGACTGCTAGTGTGGGATGGCATTGTAACGATACCTAGACTGCTAGGGTAGGATGGCATTGTAATGATACCTAGACTGCTAGGGTAGGATGGCATTGTAACATACCTAGACTTCTAGGGTAGGATGGCATTGTAATGATACCTAGACTGCTAGGGTAGGATGTGATCATTACAATACCTAGACTGCTAGGGTAGGATGGCATTGTAATGATACCTAGACTGCTAGGGTAGGATGTGATCATTACAATACCTAGACTGCTAGGGTAGGATGGGATCATTACTATACCTAGACTGCAAGACTAGGATGGGATCATAACAATACCTAGACTGCTAGGGTAGGATGGGATAATTACAATACCTAAACTGCTAGGGTAGGATGGGATCATTACAATACCTTGAATGCAAGGGTAGGATGGGATCATTACAATACCTAGACTGCTGGGGTAGGATGGGGTCATTACAATACCTAGACTGCTAGGGTAGGATGGGATCATTACAATTCCTAGACTGATAGTGTAGGATGGGATCATTACAATACCTAGACTGCTAGGGTAGGATGGGATAATTACAATACCTAGACTGCTAGGGTAGGATGGGATCATTACAATACCTTGAATGCAAGGGTAGGATGGGATCATTACAATACCTAGACTGCTGGGGTAGGATGGGGTCATTACAATACCTAGACTGCTAGGGTAGGATGGGATCATTACAATACCTAGACTGATAGTGTAGGATGGGATCATTACAATACCTAGACTGCTAGGGTAGGATGGGATCATTACAATACCTACACAGCTAGGGTAGGATGGGATCATTACAATACCTAGACTGCTAGGGTAGGATGGGATCATTACAATACCTACACTGCTAGGAAAAGATGGGATCATTACAATACCTAGACTGCTAGGGTAGGATATGATCATTACAATACCTAGACTGCTAGGGTAGGATGGGAACATTACAATTCTTAGACTGCTAGGGTAGGATGGGATCATTACAATACCTAGACTGCTAGGGTAGGATGGGATAATTACAATACTTAGACTGCTAAGTTAGGATGGGATCATTACAATACTTAGACTGCAAGACTAGGATGGGATCATTACAATACCTAGACTGCTGGGGAAGGATGGGGTCATTACAATACCTAGACTGCTAGGGTAGGATGGGATCATTACAATACCTAGACTGATAGTGTATGATGGGATCATTACAATACCTAGACTGCTAGGGTAGGATGGGATCATTACAATACCTACACAGCTAGGGTAGGATGGTATCATTACAATACCTACACTGCTAGGGAAGGATGGGATCATTACAATACCTAGACTGCTAGGGTAAGATGGGATCATTACAATACCTACACAGCTAGGGTAAGATGGGATCATTACAATACCTAGACTGTTATAGTAGAATGGGATCATTACAATACCTAGATGGCTATGGTAGAATGGGATCATTACAATACCTAGACTGCTAGGGTAGGATATGATCATTACAATACCTAGACTGCTAGGGTAGGATGGGATCATTACAATACTTAGACTGCTAGGGTAGGATGGGATCATTACTATACCTAGACTGCTATAGTAAGATGGTATCATTACAATACCTAGACTGCTAGGGTAGGATGGGATCATTACAATACCTAGACTGCTAGGGTAATATGGGATCATTACAATACCTAGATGGCTAGGGTAGGATGGGATCATTACAATACCTAGACTGCTATGGTAGGATGGGATCATTACAGTACCTAGACTGCTAGGGTAGGATGAGATCATTACAATACCTAGACTGCTAGGGTAGGATGGGATCATTACAATACCTAGACTGCTATGGTAGGATGGTATCATTACAATACCTAGACTGCTAGGGTAGGATGGGATCATTACAATACCTAGATTGCTAGGGTAGGATAGGATCATAACAATACCTAGATGGTTGTAGTAGAATGGGATCATTACAATACCTAGATGGCTAGGCTAGGATGGGATCATTACAATACCTAGACTGCTACGGTAGGATGGGATCATTACAATACCTAGACTGCAAGACTAGGAATGGATCATAACAATACCTAGACTGCTAGAGTAGGATGGGATCATTACAATACCTAGACTGCTAGGGTAGGATGGGATCATTACAATACCTACACTGCTATGGTAGGATGGGATCATTACAATACCTACACTGCTAGGGTAGAATGGTATCATTACAATACCTACACTGCAAGACTAGGATGGGATCATTACAATACCTACACTGCTAGGGTAGGATGGGATCATTACAATACCTACACTGCTATGGTAGGATGGGATCATTACAATACCTACACTGCTAGGGTAGAATGGTATCATTACAATACCTACACTGTTATGGTAGGATGGGATCATTACAATACCTACACTGCTAGGGCAGGATGGGATCATTACAATACCTACACTGCTAGGGCAGGATGGGATCATTACAATACCTAGATCATTACAATACCTACAGTGCTAGGATAGGATGGGATCATTACAATACCTAGATTGCTAGGGTAGGATGGTATCATTACAATACCTAGATTGCTAGGGTAGGATGGGATCATTACAATACCTAGATTGCTAGGGTAGGATGGGATCATGACAATACCTACACTGCTAGGGTAGGATGGGACCATTACAATACCTACACTGCTAGGGTAGGATGGGATAATTACAATACCTACAGTGCTAGGGTAGGATGGGAGCATTACAATACCTAGACTGCTAGGGTAGGATGGGATCATTACAAGGCCTAGACTGCTAGGGTAGGATGGGATAATTACAATACCTAAAGTGCTAGGGTAGGATGGGATTATTACAATACCTACAGTGCTAGGGTAGGATGGGAGCATTACAATACCTAGACTGCTAGGGTAGGATGGGATCATTACAAGGCCTAGACTGCTAGGGTAGGATGGGATAATTACAATACCTAAAGTGCTAGGGTAGGATGGGATTATTACAATACCTACAGTGCTAGGGTAGGATGGGAGCATTACAATACCTAGACTGCTAGGGTAGGATGGGATCATTACAATACCTACACTGCTATGGTAGGATGGGATCATTACAATACCTACACTGCTAGGGCAGGATGGGATCATTACAATACCTACAGTGCTAGGGTAGAATGGGATCATTACAATACCTACAGTGCTAGGGTAGGATGGGATCATTACAATACCTACAGTGCTAGGGTAGAATGGGATCACCACAAACCTTTGTTTGTATAATCAAAAGACTTCCCATAATACTCAGCTGCACTGCGACTTACTGAAATTTACATATTTTACAAAATATATCAATATAATTCTTCCAAGAGGGATTCATAAGGACTTGTGTTCATATTTGTAACAATCAAGAACAACTCAACAAGATCAAATGGTTGGTTCCCAAGGACTCATATTGGTAACAATCCATAACAGCACAACAGGATCAAATGGCTGGTTCCCAAGGACTCATATTGGTAACAATCCATAACAACACAACAGGATCAAATGGCTGGTTCCCAAGGCCTCATATTGGTAACAATCCATAACAACACAAGATCAAATGACTGGTTCCCAAAGGTTCATATTAACTGTTCATATTTGTAACAATCCAAAACAGCACAACAGGATAAAATGGCTGGTTCCCAAGAGCTGATAATTTCATAGTTGTAACAATCCATAACAGCACAACAGGATCAAATTGCTGGTTCCCAAGGGCTAATATTAACTGTTCATAGTTGTATCAATCTATAACAGCACAACAGGATCCAATGGCTGGTTCCCAAGGGCTAATATTTTCATAGTTGTAACAATCCATAACAGCACCACAGGATCAAATGACTGGTTCCCAAGGGCTTATATTTACTGTTTTTATATGTAACAATCCATAACAGCATAACAGGATCAAATGGCTGGTTCCCAAGGGCTAATATTTACTGTTCATAGTTGTAACAATCCATAACAGCACAACAGGATAAAATAGCTGGTTCCCAAGGGCTTATATTTACTGTTCATATTTGTACCAATCAATAACAGCATGGCGGGATAAAATGGCTGGTTCCCAAGGGCTAATATTGACTGTTTATAGTTGTAACAATCCATAACAGCACAACAGGATCAAATGGCTGGTTCCGAAGGGCTAATATATTCATAGTTGTATCAATCCATAACAGCACAACAGGATCAAATGGCTGGTTCCGAAGGGCTAATATTTACTGTTCATAGTTGTATCAATCCATACCAGCACAACAGGATCAAATGGCTGGTTCCAAAGGGCTAATATTTTCATATTTGTAACAATCCCTAACAGCACAACAGGATCAAATGGCTGGTTCTGAAGGGCTAATATTTTCATAGTTGTAACAATCCCTTGAAATTTAGAAATATACTTCACTGAAACAAACAAATTTGGTGACTTCTTACAAACACAGCCTTCTTACTGTTGCTAATATACTTCAATGCTCGCCAAAATGCCAAATATAAAGCATGAAGGTGAATTGAATACGCCATAAGGCCATAATAAATTAATTGTTTGATCATCATCCCCACCCGCCCCCTAATTTTCATGCCGCCTTGACCCTTTTTATTTTCATTTTTTTTTTTTTTAAAGTACAAAAAATTAAATTACTTAAAAGTAATATAGTGCATTCAATATAACTCACTGTGTAGATCATGGCAGGGCTGACCTGGCTCTGTCCCCTCATCTTCCCCTTCTGGGCAGTCAGGGTCCTGGTCACACAACCACGACTCGTGGATACATCTTAGAATCTTCCCAGGCTCCCTTGTGCTCGGACAAGCGTATGTGAAATCGGAACCAATGGGGCAAGTTAAGAAATGTTGGTATGGTTGCACCAATATTACTGAAAATAAAAAATAAAATGAAAATAAAAAAGTTATCACAAAGTTTTCATTTTGTAATCGATCAGAGAATCTTTAATGACTACCGGTAAGAATATTTTGAATGATTGTAAAAAAAAAAAAACCTTCTTTTTTTGTACTTTTGGACCCTGAATTTTTTTTTACCAACTAGCAGGATTAATTGGATCAGCTGGAAGCAACAAAAAAAAAAGCAATATTTTAATTTAGGTCTAAGCTAGATATCATTTGTTTATCTTTACATGATATTGAGTATCATACATTAGCATTGTCATTATCGTGCAATATAAAAAGTTTAAAAAATATGAATTGGAATTTCTTTAGCTTTTTTCTATCAGACAATGTATATATCTGACTTGACAAAGTATGCCAAATTTCTAAATAAAACGAAATACAAAAATGTTTAGTATAATATTAAGGCTAAAAAACAAACTCTGACCTTGAAACCAAGTGACCCCTTTAAGATTTATAATACAACAAAGATGAACAACTCTTCCAATCTTGTCTGTCCACAAGGGAAATAATCATTTTTTTAAACTTCTTTTGAAGAAGAAGACGATATTGGAAAGAGGGGGGGGGGGGGGGGGGGTGTTGATAAGAAGAATATAACTGAGGTCACAGAGTAAATAATTGTTGGGAGAAACATTGAAATCAGCACAAATACTTTCGTCTACGTATTCTTATTCAATAATAAAGTGTAAATAATATCATAAATGTGGAATAAACGAGATTTAATCTAGTTGGGATATTGTTATTAGATTTTGGGATTGTTTATTGTTTATATAAAAACTTTTTAAAGCAGTTTAACACAATTTTCAACACATGACAGGTGGCATATCCAGTTTTATTGTAGGAGGAGGATGAAGACTTCAGAATGAATCTAAGCGGAACCACCATCCTTCCGCAAGTAACTAGTAAACTTCCTCACATAAAGCTTTCAGACAAAGCTGGGCTCGAACCCATGACCTGGGCAGAGAGAGGTTAAACAGCTCCTTAGACAACTTGGCCACGAAGGACCCCTTTACATAGATAATCTTTTCTGTATAATATGTGAATACAAGTTGAATAAAGTGCAAAATTTTGCCGCATTTAAAACCAGGAAAGAAGCATTTAATCTGTGTAACTCTAAATTTCAGACAAAAAAAAATCATCTGTCTTGTTTTTTTCATAATTATATAAGATGTAGGACACAAATTAACTTTCCATTTCATTGAAGTGTATTCTGGTTCACGGGGTTTGTTATGACTAGTAAACACAAATCTTATCTCTGCAAGTCACTGACTACTTCCCCACATATTCAGAGGTGGAAGACGATTGGCCATAAAACAAACTTCATGAGCAATCAATCATCACAGAGTCTGTGGCCGGGCTGGGATTCCAACTCACAATCCCTGGAACTGGACTGAAAGTCAGACACCTTATCAACTGAGCCAGCTGGGTTGGGTCAACCGTGAGTATTGGAATCATTATGAACAGCTGTCTACATTATATTAACATCCTTAACGTCCTTGTGCACGAGTACATAATAAGACATAAATTTGTAGTATATGTTTCAGTATGGATTGAATGATATCCAACCAACTCAATTAAGCTGACTAAACGAGTTTTGCTGAATTGCAATAAAGTAAAAAAAATGCCCAAAGCAGAAATGTAGATAAATAGATGGATGCCTTTTATCCATTCATTCATTCAAATCAATGGAAACAAAGGCACGGTTCTTCACGCTGAACTATCGGAATTCACAATTATCATGCACAGGCAATTTGATTAGGTTACGGCAGTAAATGAAATGCGGTAAAATTCCATAAAATTGGATAAAGGTATAAATTACAAGACATTATCAAGCCATTTAAAAAAATGGATCAAACACATAGATTTAGAGCAACTGTTGATTCTGCGATTGTAATTGATATATAAATAAGACACACACATGGATATTTTTAATTGGTGGTTGGTTTAGCATCGCTTCCAACAATTTTTCAGTTATATTCAGAAACAGTATTTTAAGCGCTTTCCACACTGGAGTATCATGCTGCAAGCATAATGTATGATAGCCCACACAGTCACATTATACTGACACCAGGTCAAGCAGACCTACAACTATCCTCTTAATGCTAAGCACCTAGCCAGGAAGCTTCTAGTACCATTTTCAAGTCTGGTACGACCCAGCCAGGGGTTGAACCGACATGCAATTTTAAATGAATAATGATTTAAAGGGAAATCAGTTTGGACGGTGTTTTCTGTATCTATATGTCAGAGTTACTAATTGGCAGGGAGCACTGTATTTCATCTTTCTTTTGTTTTGCATGTGCTTGTGTTTGTATTATGATCATAACTTAAATTATGAGAATTCTGTTGGATTGTAGACTTAACATAATTCAACCATGAAAGTGGCGGGGCCCATAAACTCTGTTGGAAGCTTGTCTGACTAACTACCCAGGGGTCGACAACAGTCTCCCTGATAACTGATATATGACATTTCATCTCATTATCAATCATCTCTCACCACTGATTCAAGTGGCAATGTTATCAGTTACTTGTGGAGATGGATGTGCTTGAGCACTGGTTAACTGTCCAGGAACTCAAGAAAGAATGGATAGGTTTAAAACTATTTGTGTGTCTGTGTGTCTGTCTGTCTATCACTCTGCCTTTCTGTCTCTCTGTCTCTATCTCTCTCTCAACGATCAAGCAGTTGAACATTATCTCTCAATTTGTTTATAGATAAAACAACTAACTTTCACAATGAATTTGTATTTACACACTTAAAATGATAGGGGCAATAAATTCCTGTACAAGTAAATGTTCGTACAGTTGTACCTCATTACATCACATTTATATAATTCCATTTTTACGCAGCATAGATATATTATATTAACAAAGCAGTTTTCCACTTTAATCCCAAGACAGCAATTTCCCAACTACATAGTTTACGAACAAATCGATACAGCGGCAATTTCGGAGTTGCAATAACTTATATTTTTACTTGTGAACCAATATGCAAAAAACATTATACCCATATTACCACACTAGTAACAGCGACGTTGCCATAATTTTATACGTCAATCATAATATAATACAATCATAACAGATAGGACTGTTCCACAGGATGTTTTCATACAACATTCAATTTCTTTTTTATGTCTTTTTTTTATTCAGTGAAGTTCGCACACAAAGCACTCAACGAATATGCATAAAGTTGAATAACTCAAATATAATTCAATCTATTTATCTTTCAGTTTTTTTTTAGTTTTTTGAATCTGTTTATATAAATGTTAAAGGGACATAGCAAACATATATCCATATCAAGATGTTAGTCTCCAAGTATGACCATCTGGAACTTTAAAGTGAATTTATCAGGATTTTTCCCAATTTTATGTTGTTGTATGGTGTTTAGCGTCGCTTTCAACAATTTTTCAGTCATATCACGACAGTGTCTACTTGAGACAGTATTCTAAGCGCTGTAACACTGGAGTATCATGCCGCAGACACATGGTTTGATATCCCACCCAGTCACATTATACTGACACCGGGCCGACCAGACCTAGAACTCTCCTCTAAATGCAGAGCGTCAAGCGAGGAAGCTTCTAGTACCATTTTTAAAGTCTTTGGTATGACCCGGCCAGGGATTGGACCCACGACCCGTGAGGCAGACGCTCTACCACTAGACCACGTCGCGGTCTTCCAAATTTTAAAATTGGTTAAAGCATTTTTTCCCCAAAATATCATGCCTATATACTCATTGACTCCATGTTACCAAAAGTGGATTGGGGGTGTGGGGAGGGGGTAGGGTTAAGACCTGTCTCCCTGCACTCCTGGGTTTCTCTAACAGAAGTTGAAGTGTTCTTTAATATTTAAACATGCCAAAATAATATATTGAAAACAGATTTCCCAACTTGGGCTTGCGACTAAGTTAGACTTAAATAAATTTCTCACTTAAATTTACAACATATTTTGTAACATATTTAATGATTCACGAGATTTCATTTGATTTCAATTTGATCCATTATATATGTCTACTCGCAGTAAAAATTATTCCATCTTAGTCAGAGTCCGAATGACAATGCGGAGGTAATCATGCAGTATTTAAGTGCTGTCTATTTTAAGAATGGGGTTTTTATTTCAAGTTTACCATTCAAATTTAAATACTTATTTTGTCACATTTTGGAAGATTTCACATGTATACCAAACCATTCGGATTTTATTTATAACTGATAATGAGATGATTTTTTTTTCATCCAATTTAACAATTATTTCATAATTCTTTATTAACATTTACCACATACATCTGAAAACCCATCCCCTCACCACTGTCAAACGCCTTCAATTATTTTTATCGAAAAATTAAATGACTCAACATCTGACAGTTGGTTTTTAATACAAATTTATCACATGAACATTTCAAATCTGGTTTAAACATTTTAATTCCAGGCCCCATTAGCTCATATGGCAGCATGTTTAACTATCATTATCAAGGGTTTGTGAGTTTGAATCCCTGCTCAGCCGCAGTCTCCGTGACGAGTGATTTACAACTTTGTATTTCATTGTTATGTATCTCTCACCACTGATTCAAGTGGGAAATCTATCAGTTACTTGTCGAGATGGTTGTGCTCCAGTAATGGTTAACCTTCATGGTTCCAAGAAAAGACTGCCTTTAAAGTGTGCCTACTGTTGATTCGACTAGCTCACCAATCCAACATTTTAAACTGCTTAATGCTAAGGGTGCCTTTAAGAGTGTGCCTACTGTTTCTTCGACTGACTCACCAATACATCATTTTGAACTGTTTAATGTCAGGGGTGCCTTTAATGTGTGTATACTGTTACTCCGACAACATTTTGAGTTATTAAACACACCCACTGATGTTTCTAATTGTCATTAATTGACACTACGTACTTTCTACATTATTCCTCATTCCATGAAAAATGTTTTAAATTTGTAACAGAACATCTGTCAAACCTACCAGCATTTAGAAAACTATAAAAATTGTATGCTTCAAAGTACTTAATAAAAATACTCAATCAAATTTATACGTCTATCTGATGTATCATCCATTCTTTTGTACACATTATCTATTATTAACGAACTTGCAATTTTTATGCATTACTTGCTGCTACAGTAAAACTATGACATATCAGTCCAAAAGTGTATGTGCCTCAGTACAGGACTGCTAGTAATTTTGATGATATAGACCATCCACATGGTTTGTCTCTCAGTCAGTTAAACATCATTATGAATGATACTGGAAAGGACCAAACACAAGGATGTAATTGTCCTGATGTGGGCTATCAATCAAACAAGTTGATCAATCAGCAATTGAAATGGTTTCCAGTACTGCCATTTTCCTTAGACAAGTAATGGCTAAGTATACTGCACTGCATTGTACTGACTTGAACAAACAATGCCAAGAGGGCAGTCAGCAGGGCGACAGTCGCTCTTGCGTCAGTTCAAGGGTTGGAATTGTAGCAATTAAACAGTTTAATAATAAATGTAAGATCCTATGTATGTTTTAACACATTACTGGTTGAATTTATTTGTGAAATAAGACCTCAGAATGAATGTAAGAAGGACCTAGCACCTTCATTCTGCAAAAAAAATTGGCAAGCTTTCTCACAAAGTTTTTGGACTGAGTTGAACTCTAACCCATAACCTCAGCATCAAGAGGTAAATGATCTTGTGATGGTGTTTTAGACCTAACCCTAGTTTAATTATAAGCAGCATCCATCTACCTACTTTTTTAAGACTAAAATATACGTTTTTCAAATAATTTCTTTTAGATTATAACTTACATCTCTTCTAAAATACGAATCCCCCGCCCGGCAACACTCTCCGTGATGATTGATATACGAAATTGTGTCTCATTATCATTCGTCTCTCACCACTGATTCAAGTGGGAAAGTTATCAGTTACTTGCGGAGATGAGATGTGCTCGAGTACTGGTTAATCCCAGGAAACAGTGGTTAGGTTATCTGATCGTCTGTAAGCCCTCGATGGCATAAAAATGACGCTAAATATTCAATCAATCAATCTTCTAAAATAGTATAAATGGGGCAGTAGAGTAGTGGATAGTGTTGACCACTCAAGCCAGCTATTACAGGATTCCATCCCCAGCTCGACCTGATGCCTCAATAAACAACACTAAGTACTGGTTATTCCCGAGAAGCAGATTCGAGAGCGTCTCATATTAGCTCTGAGTTTTTTTCCACCATCTAGCTAATATAAATAGTAAAACCAAACATAAATAAATGCACTTCATTTTCGAACCCTTCCAAGTGCCAGCGAGGAAGACCGTGAAACCAAACCATAAATCTAGCAAAAAAATCCAACAAATCTTATCAATGAAGATTCTTTAACCAGAAGATAATGAATGAGTCCTGCGTGATTGATTAAATCTTACTTTCGCCCTTGTGCAGATATCAGGATACCGATATCCATTCATTGTAATAGCTGTCCAGTTTATATTTATCCTAAAATACGATACCACCAAATTAGACGGAATCAATTTATTACCCTAGAGGTCTTTCACCTTATAAGTACTCTGTACACACACACAAAAATTATATATGGGTATATATATATATATAATTATATATTGCCAACTTGTACGGTGAGCTTATTGAATTACGCCTTCTAGACTTGACATGTGACTTTAAATTAAAATACATAGCCGAGGGTGTATCAAGTTCTCCTTCGATACATTTAGTTGACATGTAACTGCCCACAAGCCATAGCTTTTATGAATGATTTAAGTTGAAGGAGAGATAAGGTGTTTGGGAGGAAGGGAGCGGAGGGATTAAGTTTTTTAGGACCTATCTCACTGCACCCCTGGGTTCCTGTAACTGAAGTTGTAGCATTCGTTGATATATATGAAAATAGGTTTTGGCCCATATTTTTCAAGTTATTCTTTTATGAAAAAGGCTGGATGGATTCTCTAAGCTGAATAATTCCAAATCAGATCTTAGCATGTGGTCCAAATGACCCGACGCGACTGTCAATAAAACAAGTTGATAATCCAATCAGCAATCACTGTTGTTTCCATGGGTGCCATTTTCCTTAGACAATCTTACTGGCTCTAATTAAACATTACATTGTATTTATATGGACAAACTCCAGTGGGTGAAGCGAGTATCTGAATGATCAGCATCTGATATAAAATAAATAATACAAAAAAAATTATCTCAAATTCTAAAGAAATCACAAGACGCAGGTGTCGATGAAACCCTTAAAGTGAGTCTAACTGTTTCAAAAGGGAAACAAGCAGTGAACATTCTTATTATGAAGTATTTTAAATTGCCAATTATAACAAATTCCAAATCCAAATATCATCATATAAGGTATTCACATTCAAATAAATATTGCCATTTCTATTTCATACAAAAGATCTTTACATTAATACTAAATAAAAATGTATCGCCTTACCCTTATCGTCAGACAGTAATCCGAATCTACATATATTCGCATGTGTTTCCTTCGGCAAATTTGTCATTTATATCATATTGTGCAAAACAGTCATCTGATATAATAACTGAAGGCCAGATTTGGTTTTTTATGAATATTTTGTATAAAATGAGATTTATACTAGTTTTACCAATTTGCCGTGTAGCAAAATATATATTCAAATGAAACGTGTCTTCCGTGGCCCAGTGGTCTGCAGCCCCATCTCAATATCACTAACCTCTGACCACTATGGTCATAGGTTCGAGTCCCGCTTGCTCAATAAAAAACATTCCGATGTCTGATTATCATGAAAACTGCTGGGTGAGGATTCAAACTCAGGACCACTTGGTTTATAGTCAGACCCACTTTCAGCAATTTTTCAGTCATATCTAGACTGATATACTTGAAACTGTATACTGGGGGCTGCTGTGCTAAAACATCATGCCCCAGACACATGGCATGATACCCCACTAAGTCGAACTATACCGAGACTGGGCCAACCAGACCTAGAATAGACTATCCACTGTCGCTGGAAATCGAACCCACATACTTTTGCACGCAAGGTGGACAGTAGACCGAAGCTGCGGTATGCCAGGCCCCTAGATTTTAAATTAAAATTAAAATTGCTGAATGTTCTTACAACTCTATTTTTGAACTATTCTTTAATATTATTATTATTTTACTCTTCGAAAAAAAGTTTCAGGGTAATGTCATATGATGCAATCCACCTGCGCTGACTGCCGTTGAAATAAATGAAATCTTGTTGAGTATTTAAAAAAAAAAATAGAAGAAAACACCATAAAAACAAACATTTGAAGAGAAAAACCTGAGCTAAGAGAGTAAAAACTACACCAGTATAATCTTGTTTCACAATCAATATCTTATTAGTCTTTCAAAATTCATTTTTGATCCCTATTTGAAGAAATGAGGACATTCAACCTTGTCTTAATGCTATTCATTTAGTTAACTGATTTCTTAACCTGAGTTAATCGGACCACATCTATTTCTGGTAATGACATACAGATGGGCCAATAACAATATCCTCTCTTCATAACAATAAATACCTATATCACATTGCAAATGTGTTGGATTTTATACTGCGAAAGAACGTGTCATTTTATGCATGCGATTTTTGTCATTCCAAAGAAGTGATACATTATTGCATAACAATATACTATACTGCGATAGCTTTTAATGGCCTATTACTTAATATGTAATATTTAAAAAAACTGAGGTCTATTTTTGGTGTCACAGTTATATAAGATAAAACGTGAATGAGAAAAACATGTCTGTGTAAATGAATCTGTTTGATTGATTCAATCATTCCAAGTTTTTTTTTTCGTTTTTTTTTAATAGGGTTTAAACAATTTTCAACACCTTTCAGGTTATATAATTATGTTATATCCAATTTGATTGGAGGAGGACCCACAGTCTCTCCGCAGGTAACTGGCATACTTTCTCACATAAAGTTTTTGGACCCAGCGGGACTCGAACCTACAGCCTCAGTGGTGAAGGGTAAGTGATTTTGAGATGGTGCCTTAGATCACTTGACCATGGAGGAATCTCATTTCAATTTTTCAAATAAGGTAGATTGTTATACAGATCTTTTTTATCGCCATTTTTAACACATTTCAGGTTATACGAGTTTACCCAGTTTTAAAAGTGGATCGAGGTCCAGACCTCAGAATGGATCTGTGAAGAACTACCATCCTCCAGCTGTAACTGGCGAACCTTTTAACATAAGGTAAAAATAAGCAGGACAGTAGTGTAATGGATCAAGTGTGATCACACCAGAGGTTGCGGGCTGGATTCTCCCTCGACCTGATGCAACACTCAGTACTAGTTCTAACCAGGTAGTGGACTCAAGAGTGGTTTATATAAGCTTTGCGCTGTCATCGCAGTTGATCTAAAATAAATTAGTATAAACTAAAATAAAGTTTTGGACTGAACAGGACTCGAATCTATGACCTCTGCGATGTGAGGTAAGTGACCTTGAGACAGTGCCGCCATGGAGGACACTGATTAGAGCTAACCTATAATTCTAAAAGTCCACTATAAATCGAAAATTGACTTTCAGGTCACTCCAAAATCTGACCCCAGACTTCACTCCGAGAGTTCACTCCAGATTCTGTTCTCCAAGCCTCCACTACATAGATTATACAATGATCTTGGCAAAAGTACATAAATTATAAATTATATAACCTAAACTTAGTAATGTGAGCACACATTCATTTTCAATTGGATGTTTTTTGTTTGTTTGTATGTTTTCAGTTGCCTCTTTTAAAACATTCAGCAGCTGCAGTTGGTGCACATCATGAAAATTCCTGGAATCATTTAGGTGGTTAACCAGTACACTACACCTGACTGCTTATCCACATATTCAGAGGTGGGAGAATCACAATTTGATTTCACGATGCCGGGTAAGATTTGTCTGACGTGTTATTGACCTTGTTAGCTGGTCCAGGCTTGACACTTTTACATCATGTCGCTCATTATACCTATAGAATAATTTTAGGACCAGACTAAAATTTAGTTCTAGCATTTTCTGGCGGGAATAAATCAACCTAATAAACACCCCCACCCATGTATTTAATCTCTGGAAGTTGATCTGTAATCATGACGCAAATTGTCTATTTAATTTGTATGTTCATTTGGATGCATTTGGGAAGGCTTTAACTAATTTTGTTTCTTGTAGCATAACCCTTTTGATTGTTATTCAATATTTATGCTACAAATTGATAATTTGAACATGTAAAATTTGCAATAAAATATTATAATCTGGTTCAAACATTTTAAATTTGAATAAATGCCTTATTAAAAACTTGTGTAAAACTTAGGGTTAGTATTGTTTTCAAATTATCATAATATTTTTTTTACAAGTTTTCAGTAATGTGTAAGTATAAATAACCTTAAGAAAATTTAAAAACAGAATAGAACTACCACGAGACTTTCAGAAGTAATGAATTTATTACAGATTTCCCGTCTTAAAGCCGGCGCAGGAGTGTTGGAATAGTAAATCAATATTATTAACAGGGAATCAGGGGAACTACCATTACGCTATAACCAAACATTAATTACTTTTCACACCCACTAATCAATGGAAGATTCAACAGAATTATTTATACTCCATGCAATTTAACTTCAAAATATAACGACAATTACAGATGAAATTCGCCAGGAATTGAAAATATTGGCAAAACATTTTATTCTGTACTTGTTACTTTTTCATACTATTCTGTATGTGTAATTATGTTATTTATTAAGTGTGAATCTTATGTGTGATTCTGGTGGAGCGTGTGGTCCAGTGGTAGGGCATGGGACCCGGCATTGAGGGTCCTGGGTTAGATCCTTTGCCATGGCAATGTGTGGTGAACAGCTTTGTGTGGTGAATGGCTATGTGTGGTGTATGGCTGTGTGGTGTATGGCTGTGTGTGGTGTATGGCTATGTGTGGTGTATGGCTATGTGTGGTGTATGGCTGTGTGTGGTGTATGGCTATGTGTGGTGTATGGCTATGTGTGGTGTACCACTATGTGTGGTGTACCACTATGTGTGGTATACAGCTATGTGTGGTGTATGGCTATGTGTGGTATATGGCTATGTGTGGTGAACGGCTATGTGTGGTGTATGGCTATGTGTGGTGTATGGATGTGTTTGGTGTATGGCTGTGTGTGGTGTATGGCTATGTGTGGTGTACAGCTATGTGTGGTGTATGGCTATGTCTGGTCTATGGCTATGTGTTGTCTATGGCTATGTATGGTGTATGGCAATGTGTGGTGTATGGCTATATGTGGTGTACAGCTATGTGTGGTGTATGGCTATGTGTGGTGTACTGCTATGTGTGGTGTATGACTATGTGTGGTGTACGGCTATATGTGGTGTACTTGATCAAACAGCAAGACAATTTATTATACTTTGGGTGATTCTGTATAAGTTATTATGAATGTATAATTATTATGTGTGATTCTGTTCATGTTATTTTGAATGTATTATTATTTGATGTGATTTTCACGTTATTTTGCATGTGTCATTTTTTGCGTGATTCTGTACCCTGCAAATGTTTTTTTTTTTGTGTTACTTTGCATAATATGTTATCCTGTATGTGTTATTCTAACATACTTTCCCAAAAAATAAATGCAGTTCTGCCATAAAAGGGAATATATCAGGATTTTTAAAATTTTTAAAATTGGCTAAAAAGTAATATATTGAAAAAGGCATTCCTAAAATAAAAATGGTTTCATCTTAGAAAGAGTCTGCATGATGATGCAAAGGTTGTCAAACAGCATTTAAGTGTTGTCTATATTTAGAATGGGGATTTTGTTTCAAGTTTATCACTCAAATTTAATATTGATTTTGTCACATTTTGATCAATTTAACATACTTAACCAGTCGGATTTTGTTTATTAATGCTAATTCTAAAAATAATTTTATTTGTTTTCGACATTTATAGCGTTTTTTTCTTAAAAAACTCCCTTTAAGATGATAAGTGTGGGAGCTGCTGGGGAGACAGACTGTGATCTCTGACTTTACCACTCAATCATTACTCTATCACTTGATAAATCTGCTACCAGTAAATAAAGGCAACCAATATTTAACTGATACTTCCAGGCAAAAACAGAACATTGTGCGTTATGTATTGGTGTGTTATTTGTGCGTATGTTTGGTACAACTTGAGCATGGGGTAGAATATTGCTCATTATCATGCGATGACAGGTAAATATCAAACTCACAACATCCTGCTGGGGCCCAGTAAGATTAATTGATAACCATCGTTGACTATCAATCCAGGGGTCATACTAATGTTTGCTAATTTGTAAAGCAAAAACATATGTTTAAACTAGTTTGAATCCCCGCCAAGTCTCATTGTCTTCGACTCACACCAAGGATTCAAGTGGGAAAGTTATCAGTTACTTACGGAGATGGGTGTGCTAAAGTACTCATGTTTAACCTTCCAAGATACAAGAAAGAGTGATTTAAGGTTAACTTATCATCTGTTAGCCTTCGATGACATAAAATGACTCTAAATATTCAAACATACACAACTTCACATTTTACTTTTCCATAATTTGTGTAAACGCTACCAGTCACATGATAATGATTTTACCCAGAATCCATCATGATTGGACCTGCTGATGACTCAGAAAAATCTGAGGATCTTTTCTCAAACTCAGAATATCTCCATTCTTTATTAACTACATCAGCGTCATGCCATTTCTAACAATTTCCATTGTCGTCTTGCTAATGATGAAGATAAGGTCAAACTCTCCTGCACTCCAGCATAAAATAACGGAAAACAGCCGGACAATTACGGACATTGGACATGCAAAGCAACACTGAGTAGACGGGCAATATTCACAAATGTAATGGACTGAGTATTAGTCACAAGAAATGCCATGAGTCCATCTCCTCAAATTACTGAAAAACTCAAATTATTTTCGTTTTATATGACTATTTTATGCAGCTAGGAGATTTGATTGACTGAAAATGTTTATTTTTCTGAATTCTTATTGGTGCTTATACTACTAATAATTCAGTAAAATAAATATTTACATTAATAATTCTTTTGTTTTTATGCTATTAACCTTTAAGTTGGTCTTGTGAAATGACATATGCCTTGCATGCTTGAAGTTATAGAATAAATTCCCTGTGTAGTGCTTCTGACTGTCAATCCAGGGGTCGTGAGTTTGAATCCCTGCCAAGTCACAGTTTCCATGATGATTAATTTACCACACTGCATCTCATATTCATTGGTCTCTCACTGCTGATTCAAGTGAGAAAGTTATTAATTATTTGTGGGGACGGATGTGCTCTAGTACTAGTTAATCTTCCAGGATCCTAACAGAGAGTAGATGTGAACGTTCAATGACATAAAAAAGATGCTACATATTCAAACAAACAAATCCCTATACCTACAACTTTAAATTTGGTGATGCAATTTGGTAATAAAAGGAACCAAAGGGACATAACTCAAAATCCTCGAACTGAAGCAGAAATACAATGTGCACATCTCCACTTGGTAGTGATGCATCCAAGAAAGTTTTATAAAATTCAAACCAGATGTTGTACAGATTGATTGATTGATTGAATATTTAGCGTCATTTTTATGCCATCGAGGGCTAACAGATGATCAGTTAACCTAACCACCGTTTCCTGGGATTAACCAGTACCCGAGCACACCCGTCTCCGCAAGTAACTGATTACTTTCCCACTTGAATCAGTGGTGAGAGATGAATTATAATGAGACACAATGTCATATATCAATCATCACGGAGACTGTTGCCGGGCTGGGGATTCGAACTCACGACCCCTGGATTGATAGTCAGACGCGTAACCGACTGAGCTAATCAGGCCCGGCCGGATGTTGTACAGAATTAGCCTGGATAAAAATTTGATGATGGACGGACTGACGCACAGACTTTCTAACAAATGGGTCTTCATGTACTCAGCTGATTATTTATATGGCATAGAAATTTTTTTTTTCAACTGCTTTTTCATCCATCCAAAAAATTACTAACGCTAAACACTTAAATACGCGTTTGTGTGTGTGGATGGACAACGTATGAAGCAACAACTATCTGCTTCCCAGAAATTTTTCAGGAAGTTTAAAAGCCCATGTCACAATTACAGCCAAGCTTCTTTTGGTTAAAAGCCTTAACTCAGTAACAGCCAGTAATATGGATTCCCTAACACAAATTTAATATTTATTCGAAAAATCACGAGAGCCATTATTATCTTCAGTATTTTTGAGACTTTGTTAAGATACTTTGCATTACTAACTTCAATCTATCATTTCTGCAGACAAATTCTCCATAAAACCTATATATGGCAACAACAGTAGAAAAGTGATCATAAAATGACACATATAGCAAGTCGGAATTTGGCGATTTTTTAATAGCGTGCCGATTCTGATAACACATTTAGTTCCTAGAAGACACAAGAAACCAGTCTGTAATTGGCCAATATTATTCCTGGTATTCAATCTTAACCAGACAGCTATTTAATTGTGTTGTTTTATTGTGAATCTTATTTGGGTATTTTCAGGGATCGTATAATCAAAAAGGCACTAATTTGTTTTAAAGCAAAGATGGTTCCATATAGAGAAGTTATCTCCGCAAGTATGATTCTAAAACATGCCATTAAAACACTGGAGCAGTCCAAGCTACGCTCCACTTTTCCTACATGGCATCCGGCCTGTCTATCATTTTAGAGACCAATTATATTGCGACTTTCTTGCAGCAGACGCATTTCTATTACACTCTTAGTGCAGTCTGCTTTTTACTTAATACGGAAGGTTAATATGGAGATCTCTTTCTTAACATCTGCTACATGAACAATGTGCAGAGGTGTCGTCTTTAATATTTTTTTTTTTTTAATTTAAATTACAGATTATAGTTGGCTTGCATTATATCAAATTTTATTATCTCGATCTACAGGATATCTCGAAGTAAAAATTACAGTTCCTTCATTTGTTGTATTGTGTTTGATAATGCTTTAAAATAAGTTTTTGTGTATTTTTGCATGTGAACATACGTTTTGCTCAATCATCATATGAGTATAGCTGTCAATATGTCTTAAATGCACCAGAAGCTACAATTGCAAGTTCATATTTAAAAATTGTATGGGTGAGCAAGACTACAGACCCCCCACCACCACTGCCGATACCTACACATCCAACTTAAGCCCTAGCTACATATCTGGGTAATGTTGATTTCTGGTTATCTGGATATTTATTATTTTCTACATCCATTTATATTATTTTCTACATCAATTTTTATTATTTTCTATTTAACATACATCTTGTACAAGATAACTGCAATGGCTTCGTCCGAATAAATATGTTTTTATCGGCAAAATTGCCAAGACATAATTTTGTCTTTTAGAAAAGCAAGCATCTTCAATGATTCAGACTACAGAAATCATGCTGTTTACTACAAACTCCAGGGTGGCAGTGCTTACACTGCTGTAATTCTGTATTTGTAAAGCATTTTCATAAGTTACTGCAGGGTTGATTGATGTATTTGAATTATTTAAATTTTATTCTTTTTGAATAAGGAATGAAAAAATGTCAAATATGCGCATGTTTAATTTGGTTTAAAATTTATTGAAAGATTGCTAATATACTTTCAATTAATCATGATATGTTTATATGTATTGCGCATAAGTAGATTAAATGTGATATGTAATCTTTTATAATGTAAATAATGATGTAAATATTGAATAAAAGTTTTATATTTATATATAAAAACTAGAAATGTGTCCATGGGACACAGATATCCCTGCTTTGAAACTACATTTTAGATATCAATAAAGCCAAATATCAAGTTTCATCAAAATCGGTTCATCAATAAAGATTTGAGAGGTCGGAAACCTTCAGCCAATCAGTCCAGATCACCTAATTAATATGCGTCAATTCCATCCATTGTCGAACTTGACCAGAGTCTTATTGATATAAAGCCAAATATAAATTTTCGTCAAAATCGGTCCATAAATAGAGACTTTAGAGGTTGGAAACTATCAGCCAATCAGAGCCAAGAACACCTAATTAAATATATTTGGATTTTGACGGAAATCGAACTTGAGCTGTAGTTAACACCATACATCTTTCTACTAAATACGAATCAAACCCATCCAATCCTTCAAGAGATATCAAGTGGAAACCAATTTCTTGACATTTGTCAATAATCTTAGTCCAAATATGGGCGTAACTCCATCAAAAATCATCAGACTGAAACAAAATACAAAGTTGACCTGTATTACCTGAATGTGAAGTCGCACACCAAATCTGATTTAAATCTGTTCATTAAAACAAAAGATATAAGTCGGAAACCATTTTCATACGTATGTACGTACCAGGCCTTCTAAAATTCCAAAATGCAAATCGGTCCAGGTTTTTTACTACTGTAAGAATCGCACTTATTTAAAAAAAAATCACTTAAATTGCCTTACATTATGCCTTTACATGTATGCATACCCCACCCACCATGTCAGCAGCATCATGTATTTTCTGCGTTTATTTATTAATAAGGAACGATTTCAAGTTTATTTGTGTATTATTTATAACATACTTTACCACAATGTGTACATTTTAATGACTGACATTATGTTTCCGCGTTACTGAATAATTTTCATTATATTAAAAATGATCGATCGAACCGGAAGTGATGCAAGTTCCAGAAGCTGCGTGAAATAATCACCGTGGAAACCAATGTAATGGTTCAACCACCAAAATAAATCATTCCAAACCTGTCCCAAATCAAAACAAAATTGGTCCGGGTTCACTTTCATTAATTAATGTCATCAATTTCATAATTAAATTATTTTTTTAAAAAAAATGAAACAAACAAGTAACGCTGCACGTTTTATCAAATATTTTAATGACGCAAACAATATTCGGCCCGACCGTCCCAGCTTTGGTTAGCGGTTTATCAAAGAAACACAGTCTTTTGATGAACCGACAGAATGCTATGGGTCGCTGATCACACATCGGAGGCGTGCTTCATATTCCGATAAACTCCCCTAATACCGTCAATGGTTTGGTCGAAATTGACATCATTTCGCACAGCAGGTGACAAAAGAAACGGATTATTGGGTCAAATGATTTTGCCGCAAGGCGTATTTCACAGGTCAGTATGGCATGATAAGAGCAATTTATGAGATTTTATACGACCGATAGAAAATATCTGGACCGATTTTTTATTGAACTTTGAAAATATTTGGACCGATTTTTTTATTAAACTTGGAAACGAAAACCGGTTTTGAACTTCAGAAATCGGTCCAAAAACCGAAAAAACGGCAATTTTAGAAGGCCTGGTACGTACGTACGGACAGCAGTGATACTATATGCGACCCTTCAACCTCCCCTGTTGAAAATGGCTGGGGCAAAAAAAGACACTGACTAAATATAGATGAAATATCCTAATAGTTTTCGCTCGATAAATTTCCTTATTACCATCTATCCCAACTTTGAGCATACAAATGTCTGAGCAAGTATTTGATACAGTTTAACCTGTCTTAAGCAGCCAGGTGAATCAAGGGAAGGAGAAAAAGTGGCCTTTTAAAACAGGTTGTTGTTTAATGCAGGTTAGTTTTCTCTGAAAGCATATAAACGGGAAATAACAAATGTGGATGCTTAAGACAAGTGACTGCCTAACAGAGGTAACCGTTAATAAAGGTTTTACTGTGTAAAGATTTCTATGGTAGTTTGTTAGTAGGTAAGTTTTTATCAGTATTTATCAGTTATTTTATTAAGAGGCAGTCATAGAATGTGCAGATCGAACTTTATACTTAAAAGTCTGGCTTTGCCATATTTAGAATTTCAAATTGGTTTCGTTAAGACAGCCTTATGTGGGTGGGTTAAATAAAAGTTGGCATAAAACACGTGTAGTTTGGTTCCGTCTCTGACTAGGTCGTACTAAAAGCTCAGATTCTCACTTGGTGTTCAGCATTAAGAGGATAATTCTTGTTTTGTTAGTTTAGTTTTAGTTTAAAACTTATTTATTTTACTTCGATTGCAAAACAAGTTCTTACAACTTAGACACATCACGCTCGAAAGCTTCCTGGGCAGAACCAGGTGCTTTAATTATGTTGGCAGATGACAAATTTATGGAAGTTTTACATCTCAGGAGAATTTATCATAGACTGAAAGCAAATGAAAAATTGAAAACTTACATAAATATATTGTACATAAGGTTTCGTGCATTTAAATGCCTTCTTCGTGGAGCTATTTCCATGAATGCAATATGATGCTGATTTAATTATGTATTGGCATCGATTTATCAACTGTAATATAAAAGCAGGGCGGAAGTGTAATGAATAGAATGTTGGCCACTCATGTCAGAGGTTGCGGGTTTGATTCCCAGCTCTACACAATGCCTCTCATAAAACAACACTCAGTTCTGGTTCTACCCAGGAAGAGACTCGAGAGCAGTTCATAATAACTCTGAAATAAATTAGTATAAAACTAAACTAACTGTAAGATATCTATTTATGTTCAGACACCAGAATTTAGTTTATGAATATTCATGAGTGCCAGGTAAATACTAACTCACAATATATATATATGTAATGTTCCGTCATGTGTACAGAGCACGAGTCAACTCCTGCAATGCAGTAAGTATATGAAAGATATGTGCATAGGCCCTTTTCCACTGGAGGTCTTTGCATTTGCCATATAGCTATACCGTTTTTACATTCATAACGTCATTATGATCCCACCATGCACACCCCAAAAATGTCCACATTCAGGTAAATAGTGAAAAAGAAAACAAATAAAATATATAAATATCCCCCCCACAAACACCCTCCAAAAAACATAAAAAAAACAACAAAATGAGGTTTGTAAATTTTAGTACCAGTACTCTAAAATGAACACTGAATCGAAAGGCGTTTAGCACAGTTCAGGTTATATATGGCATATCCAGTTTTATTGGTGGAGGAAGACTTAAAATGAATCTGAGTAGATCCATTGTCTGTCCGCAAGTAACTGGCAAACTTTCTCACATATAACCATATTTGTGAGAGAACACAGACCAACCCTGTCTATACCCAAATAGGCCTCTAAGTTCCAGTTAAATTCAAAACATAATTATCTCCCTTTCCTCATTCTGGTTTTATACTAATAATGAACCTTTTATAAGTTTATATTTACATTCTATGTACAAGTTATAATGTATTCATGTTATCATAATAACAATTTGTGGGTGACCCTAGATAAAAATGGTATATAACTCCAATTCATAGGTTGCTCAGATTGCAAATAAAAGTAAAAAAACGTACATGTGAGTTTCTGGCTAGGTTAGTTTTGGGAAAGTAAGTCTGCGTTTTTCTTTTTTGTAAACTTTGTTTTGACAACCTAAAATGATTTAATGACTAGGTTCTGTATCCCTGTTTTTAAGATATGGGTTGCTCATCAATAACACATTGTATTTATATCACTTGATTGCTTCTGTTGTAGAGCATTGGATCCGGCATTAGAGGGGTCATGGGTTTGATGTCCACCACGGCTATGAGCAGTGTCCTTGAGAAAGACACTTTATCTGCATACACATAGTACTGATTCTACTGGGCAAAACCTGAGCGTGATTTGTTGTAAGTTGTAAGAACTTGTTTCACAATCGATTTAAAATAAATATTAAGTTTTAAATGATTAATACTCTTGTTATAGTTCACAATTCAGAAAAAACAAAAATTAAGAACAAAATATTTATATATAAATACAGTAAAACTTGTCTTATGCCGAAATAAATTAATTGCTAGATTATCATCCCTGCCCGCACCCTAATTTTCATGCCAGCCCAACCCTTTTTATTTTCATAAAAAAAAATCACCTCCCTCCTCACACCCCCTTTTTAAGAAAAATTTGGATGATAATTTAGCAATTAATTTACAATGACCTTAAGCAGCCAGTCAAGGGATGGAGCAAAAGTGGCCTTTTAAGACAGGTTGTTGTTTAATGCAAGTTAACTTGCTCTGAATGTGGCTGCTCAACTCTTCACTTCATAGAGATATAGCAACACAAGTGGCTGCTTAAATGAGGTGCCCACTTATACAGGTTTTACTGTATGTTAATTCCAAGTCTCAGAAGCAGATCCCATTCCTGCTATATGATAATGTCACATGACAAGACAAAAGGTCGCTCGCAACTTTGTAAATCTCAGAGGCCAGTTTGCATGCCATCTTCGCTAACACTTTTATTCGTATTTGTCATGTTGGAATCTTGTTTAGGTGTATTGATCAAACTTTATATGACCGTTTAGAGTTGCTGTGCTGGCTGTAACAGAATGATGGATGAATGAAAGTTTGTCAATACTTCGACAACACGTAGCGTGAAAAGGCTTCAGAGTTCATTTCCAATAAATGACTTGCTATTTAAGACGTCAACTTTGTGTCAGAATTTGGCTGATTGCTTCGAATTGTGACAATGCCAATCAACGATTTCTTTTCTCATTGCTTTCATGGCAGAAATGCAATTTTACTCCATAACACCACTTTTGCTCCTTGAACACCAGAGGTACAATGTAACCACACGTCCTCGACAAAGTTCAAACAAACAATCATTTCTCTTTTAATTGACATTTCAATGGGGAAATCCAATGCCAGTCTGCCTCCTTTCAAACTTTTCATTCAATGATGTGGTATTTGTCTGTATAGACATACAAAGCAGTACTAACTTACTGAATGTTCACTCAGTACACTGACAGTACAAAAGTATATAATAAAGTTGTCTCTGAGCAATTCAGAAAATAATGGTTACTGCGTTGATTGGGTGTTTTTTTAATTGTACTTGCCCTAGATATTTTGACAATAAACATTCTGAACAAGTTTGGTATAAAAAGGATTAAAATTACCCAATTTAGGGAGGGGATGTCAGTATTAATCTAAAACTTTCAAACAATCCAAGGGCCATAACTATTAATCTACAATTTATAAACAATCCAAGGGCCATAACTCAGGGATGGTATTCACCAACCATTCTTAAGAATATTCTTAGACATGAATTAGAAAAAATGAAATTTGAAAAAAACGGCTTAGAGACCACTTTTTGAGAGCAAAATTTGCAAGAATGTAGGTGCACCTAATATATAGTCAAATAAACTAAGACAATCATTCTATTGGTCATGGTAAGCTTGATATCTCAGGATGAAATTTTTATTTTCAATCTGAAATCTAAGAATATTCTAAGGAATGTTTGGTGAATACCCCCAGGCGTAAATTCAGTTATTAAAATGGTTATCAAACTTGATATGAAATTCTGCAAATAAACATTATAACCAAGTTTGGTAAAGAATGAATTTAAATTTCTTATCCTAGAGAAGACACAATTATTCAAAGAGACAGATATGGAGATACAAACATTATTATGCTGCCCAATTCCTTCGGATTTGTAGCATAAAAAATCTTAATACAAAACGAGACCACACAGACCAATATATTGACAAAATATTGATCATTAGATGTTCTAAATTTACCACAGTTGTATCATATAAGACAATTCCCCAATTTATCATTCTGTGAAAAACATACTAAAACGAGAATCTGAGTAATCTATCTTGGTTATAAAACAATAGACTGGTTCTCCAATAGATTATGCACCCTCATCCATTATGTCATGGAATATGACAGTCTGGTTCCAGAAATATTGCTTAAATTGTGATCCTTTTTGTGGTATGTTTCATGAATAAAAACGATTTCTTGGAATATGAGAGAACAGCGCCAAATACATTATGCCTCGGAATACATTAGAACAATGTAGGATGGAATACAAGAATAACTCGGAATTAATTTCCAATAATGTTTTTTTACAGAAAATCCTTAGAATCTAATTTAGCTGCCGACTGAACTGGTAAGTTTTACTGAAAACTAAAATTTAAGCCTTGAAGCTTGCACTAAATGCATTGCAAAGTATCTAAGCAGTACATTGTTGATTTTATCTGTCCACTGTTCTGTATTTTCCATAATGATTCCCTAGATTTTCAACATCATCATCTCCTAGATACATGCAATCTATATTAAGCTTCTTAATTTATCTAAACTTTAGTTTCCATATTTAGTTTCTATATTAACCTTGCTCTAGTTTCCATAGTTATCTAAGCTCAGTTTCAATATTTAGTTCTCATATTTATCTAAGCTACACTTTCTGTATTTAGTTTCTATATTTATCTTAACTTTAGTTCCAATATTTATCTAAGCTCTAGTTTCCATATTTATCTAAGCTCTAGTTTTTATTATCATTAAAGCTCTAGTTTTCATATTTAGTTCTCATATTTATCTAAGCTACACTTTCCTTATTTAGTTTCTATATTTATCTGAACCCTAGTACTCATATTTATCTAAGCAACACTTTTCGTATTGAGTTTCTATATTTATCTTAACTTTAGTTCCAATATTTATCTAAGCTCTAGTTTTCATATTTATCTAAGCTCTAGTTTTTATTATCATTAAAGCTCTAGTTTTCATATTTAGTGCTCATATTTATCTAAGCTACTTTCTTTATTTATATATTTTTTTTATTATTAAAGCTCTAGTGTTTATATTTAGATTCCATATTTATCTAAGCTCTAGTATCCATAGTTAGTTTCCATATTTATCAGACCTCAGTTTTCATATTTAGTTATCTTATTTATCTAAGCTACACTTTCCGTATTTAGTTTCTATATTTATCTGAACCCTAGTTCCCATATTTTTCTAAGCTCTTGTTTTTATTTTTATTAAAGCTCTAGTTTTCATATTTAGTTTCCATATTTATTTATGCTTTCTGTTCCATATTTAGTTTCTATATTTATCTAAACTTTAGTTCCCATATTAATCTGAGCTCTAGTTTCCATATTTATCTAAGCTTTAGTTGTATCTTTATTTAAGCTCTAATTTTCATATTTAGTTTCTATATTTATCTAAACTCGAGTTCCCATATTTATCTGAGCTCTAGTTCCCATGTGTATCTGATATCTGAGCTCTAGTTTCCATATTTACCTTAGCACTAGTTTTCATCTTTATTTAAGCTCTAGTTTTCATATTTAGTATTCATATTGATATATGCTTTAATTTCCATATTCATTTTCTATATTTATTTGAAATCTAGTTCCCATATTTATCTAAGCTCTATATACCATGTTAAGTTTCCATTTTTATCTAAGCTCTAGTTTCTTATTATCTAAGCTCTAGTTTCCATTTTTATCTAAGCTCTAGTTTCCATTTTTATCTAAGCTCTGGTTTCTATATTTATCTAAGCTCTAGTTTCCATTTTTATTTAAGCTCTTGTTTCTATATTTATCTAAGCTCGTGATTCCATGTTAAGTTTCCATTATTATCTAAGCTCTAGTTTCCATATTTATCTAAGCTCTAGTTTCCAGTTTATCTAAGCTCTAGTTTCCATATTTATCTAAGCTTTGGTTTCCATAATTATCTAAAATCTAGTTCCCATATTTATCTAAGCTCTAGTTTCCATATAAGGTTTCCATTTTTATCCAAGCTCTAGTTTCCATATTAAGTTTCCATTTTTATCTAAGCTCTAGTTTCTATATAAAGTTTCCATTTTTATCCAAGCTCTAGTTTCCATATTAAGTTTCCACTTTTATCTAAGCTCTAGTTTCTATAATTATCTAAACTCTAGTTTCCATATTCTTCACAATCTCCAGTTTTTGATACTTCTTCAAACAAAATACTCTTCAGGTCCAATTTTTCCATAACATTTCAATGCTCAAGTTTTCATATATTGTCCCTCTTGTTTTTTTTATATCAAATTCCCTATCTTTGCTTTTCCATAACAATTCCAATATCGACATTTCCACACATAACACTTTCCCAAGTTCAGACATTCTTAATTGATATTCAAATATCATTGCTTAATGTCTAAACTTCTTCAACATTTACTGAATTTAAAACTCTTTTGGGGAATTTTAAATTTTGAAAACTTATGAATAATTCAGGATTGCCACAAAGTTTTTTTTGCAACTGCTTTTATTTGAGATATATTACCATCATTTATTTTTATGTCTTTATCGAAGATCTTGTTTGCTGGGTGTATTTCTCATTTTTTTGTGATATCGCAAAATAATGTCCTCTATTGCTGTACATTTTTTGTATTTAAGTGTTTACTTAAGGTCACCAGTCACAATCTTGAATATCATGTGACTGATTCTTTGTATCAACTTTTTTACAATTTTTTTGATACATTAAAGTCATTAGTGTAACTGATTCTATATATAGACTGTGCAGCTTTGGTAATAACTGAGATAAATATATATATATATATAAACAGACGGTATTTAGGTCGTACATCTGTTATATTTCAGATTTTCAAATATGGACAACACAGCTTAATACTTATTGGCTTAATACTTTAATAATTCTTATTGGATTTATATACAGGTAGTACAGCTTTAACAATAATTACTGGATGTATATACAGGTAGTACAGCTTTAACAATTGAGATGTTAACCCTACAGCTTGATAATTTTGAGATTTATATACATGTGGTACACATTAATAATGATTTAATATATAGTAGTGATAGCTTAATAATTATTGGATTTATATACAGTAAATACAGATTTAATCATTGAGCAGCACAACATACATTGTAAAAAAAAAAAAACTTACATGGGCAACACAGCTTTAAAAGATGAGAATTTACCCAAACATCTCTTTAACAAAAATGCCGCAAAGTCAATTATTAGGCCTGAAATATCTGGGAAACAACAGCGTTATTTCTCCCTGACTCCTGGAGATAATCCTAGATAAACGTTGACAAACATAATCACGAGTTTACTCCCAGGAGAGGGGACTAAATAACAGATTTATCTTTATGTGTCTCAGAAGGCTACTGGTCATAGCAATAACAGAGTGAAAATGAGAAGACATAATCTTGGAGAGGTCAGTATTGAAATAAAACAGTTTGCACATTGTAATTTGTTTGTTTGTTTAAAGGGTACCGCACGTCAGAATATAAATGGCTATTTATCGTTAAATAGACATGTAAATAACACAAAAATCAACAAATTTTAATTGTACGAAATTTATCAAATGAGAAAAATGACATTAAATATCATGATTTCAAGCGTTTCCTAAATGCTATGGGCGCCGCCATTTTGTAGCTCTTTTGTGATGGAGGTATTCGGTGACGTCATAACTGCACTTCCGTTCTAGTTATCGCGCAAATTGTATTGTGTCGTTAGTGACTGTTCTCTACTGAAACTCTTATGTATATACACTAATATACGTAATCAGTTTATATACAGATATACAGTGCATTAGTGAACATCGAAGGTAGACAATTAAACGCGAAAACGATTCTGAATTGAAGGACTTAACCCATTAAACATTGTTTTCTCCAGCGGAATAAGTGGGTGGAGTAATGCAATATGTTTTGTGGGCAGTGTTGTTTTTAGTTTTCCTAATATGTGATTTCACATTGCCTCAGTGTCAAGCTTCTGGTGACATCACGCGCAAAACGCCTTTATACTTTGGGGTAGGACTTAAGATTGTAGAATGAAGCGTACCAATGCCTTGGCGTACTACTATCCAAGGATACAATTTCTGATGATTTCAGTACGAAGATGACCATATGCGACATACATATAAACTTAGTGTATATTATCCAGTGGGAAGCTCTTAAAAATGTGCTTATAACATATAGCTCAGCTGATTTCTGAAATTTAATTTGTAATTTTATATACTCTTCCAAAATATTGTGAAATTGATATATCAAACTTTCACAATATTATAATTGCAGGCTGTTTGAACAGGTGTGATAATCCAATTAACAATAAAAACAAGAGGTTAATGCCAAAACATAAGGTGTGAAAACGACATGGTATCTAAAAGTTGTTATTAAAATACAAATTAAGGCCAATTAATTGTGACAGGCCCGATTAGCTCAGTCAGTTACGTGTCTAACTATCAATCCTGGTGTCTCGAGTTCGAATCCCAACCCGGCGACAGTCTCTGTGATGACTGACATACAACATTGTGTCTCAATATCATTTGTCTCTCACTGCTGATTCGAGTGGAAAAATTATCAGTTACTTGCGGTTGTTGGGTGTGCTCAAGTACTGGTTAACTTTTGCAGGAAACAGTGGTTAGGTTAACTGAACATCTGAACAGTAAACCCTCGATGACAAAAATTGATGCTAAATATTCAGTCAACCATTAATTGTTCATAAACTCATTTTATTAATTTTATAATCAATAGGCAATTTAGTTTATTGATATATGGCTTTTTCACAGTCAACTAGGTCATTATTCTTGAATAGACATTTGAACTACCTCTACTTCGCAATGAAAAAAGATAAAGTAAAACCTTTGTTCCTTTATTTATTCATTAATACATGAAAAGTTTTTTTTACTGTTAAAATAGTGTTCTGGTATACAATTTATGAAAAATATTCATAAAATCATATAACATAATTTTTTTACTTGTAAGTTTGCATTGATATTGAAACCCTAATTAACTGAAAATGTTTAAATTAGTAATAAGACATAATACTATGTGATATAACATCCTGTCATAAACCCTGGGGTCATTAAACCTGGGGTGATCACGCTTATTAGGGTACAATATGCACAATGTGGCAGGGTATTTCTCATTACCACATGGTGTGAATGTGGTGTTGGTGAATTATGAAAGCTCAGCAGGGTGCCAGTAGCTGGACAGTAACATACACTTTGTGCAATATGCCTGTAGACATTATATTTCATATGACACTCCCTATAAGGAGACACATTCATATATGTTCAGAGAACTGGTAGAATAGATAATCATCATATATCAAATTGGGTAGTAACACCATTTGAATAACCAAAAGACAGTGCCAGTTATGTAAAACAACACAAAAAAAAAAACCCAACTCATTCATGCTTCATCTAAATTTACTAGAAAGGATATGAAATCAAAATTTTATCAGCCATTTCTCAGTACGCAACAATGGCCGCACCAGCTAAACACGATAAGAAAAGAGATATAATATTATTTCTTATTCTCTCTTAGACAGGTAAATATATGTAACAAAACATTTTCCCTTAAATTCCATTCTTGGTCTAATTAGTGTTTTTTTTTTGATAATGTATTGACTGAGTAGCAAACAGTATATACCCTGATAGTACAGCATGAATGTGCAGGCTCGCCTGGATCTACATCAACACTGACGGCAATAATTACTTTTTTATCAAGCTAAGGGTAATTTTACTATTTTGAAAAATTCAATTCTCAATGTCAGGCTACATGATAAGATGTCAGAGTTGTGATTGATGGGTTTCGGGTTTGATCTCTGGTTCATGATCGGTGTGACTGTTTAACAGTTATCATCTTTTTGGGTGAAAACTTCATAAGACATTGCTGTGACATCTCTGTATTATTTCTGTGATACATTCTAAATCTTCTAAATTTCCAATAGTGTGAAATTGCATCTGCAGCACGTATTTTCGTCAGACGAAAGCATCATTACAGTTTTCGCAGCTGCAAAAATCTTTCACGTGTGTGAACAACTGTGCCGTCTCACTATTTCTCTCGTCTTCTAATTCATTTAACTCTGGTTCTGAAAATTCTGGTTCAAAGTTGTAGGCCACAAGTCCTTCTCCGTTACTAAAATCCATTTTATTATTCTTGCGAGTACTTTTGCCGGTGACTATAATTGCACGTTTCTACATCTGCTGTAGCGTATAAATCAATTATGTTTTAAACCGGAAGTGCAGTTATGACGTCACACAGGTATCCAATATGGCGACTTCCACCATAAAGTCGATGTGCGAAAATGACCGTTACAAAACGAGCTGATATATCTTTATGGACTCGAATTTATGCATAATAATACTATTAATAGAAAGCTGAACTCATAGCTATTCATATTATCCTGTTTTATACACAGGGTTGCGTTCCCCTTTAAATAGTAAGTGTTGTTTTTATGCCAGGGAGGGCTAACATATGATCAATTAACCTGACCACTCTTTCCTGAGATCCTGGAAGGTTACAAGTACTGGAGCACACTGTCTCCAGCAAGTGAATGATAACTTTCTAACTTGAATCAGCAGTGAGAGATGAATGACAGTGAGACATAATGTAATTTATCAATCATCACAGAGGTTGAATGGGGGTTCAAACTCAGGACCCCTGGATTGATAATCAGACGCCCTACTGACTGAGCTAACTGGGCCAAGCTTGTTAACAAGAATTAAATTCTGTCATACTTTGCTCTCACATGTAAGATTCTACTAACAATTAGCTTTCACCTGGGATCCTGGAAGGTTAACCAGTACTCAAGCACACCCATCCATGCAAATAACTGATTTATAAATTTTCAACTTGAATCAGCAGTGAGAGACAAATGATAATGAGATGAATATCATTTATATCAATCGTCGCGAAGACTGTGAACGTGTGAGGATTCAAACTCACAACCCTTGATTGATAGTCAGACATGCTACCAACTGAGCTAACTGGGCCCAGCTAATTGCAATTTCAACCCATTTGTATTGTTTTAAGGTGTTTTTTATACAAATCTATTTTAGCTCAATAAGAAAGTTCGAAGCTTATATGAACCGCTCTGTTTCCTGGATAGAACCAGTACTGAGTGTTGTTTTTGAGAGGCCATCAGGTCTGGCGATGGATCGGACTTGCAACCTCTGGAGTAAGGGGCCAATACTCTATCTACTTCATTACTCTAAGGTGTTACATGAAAGACAGCAAGAATGGATTCATTGACCTGACACGAGAACGACTATTGTTCACCCACTTGCCACATGGCATTGTTTGTCCAAGTAAATACAATGTAGTGTTTACTTAGATATCATTTGTATGGCTAAGGACACTGGTGGGGGTGGGGGTGGGGGGGAATAAGACAGTTATATTGCTAGTTTGGTTACTTTATTTTCATCATTATAAACTGCAAGAGACTCAGTAACCAAACTGTTTTTCCTAATATTAGATGAATTCGAAATGAAATTTAAAATATAAACATGTGACATTTGAACCTGACAGACTGTACCTCCTGTTACATGCATTTTGAGAAATATATTGTAACAGTCAACAGGTACAATCTTAAGACTGGCTAAATATCCTATGACTTGTTATCATTTTAGACTGGTTATTCTTTGAAACTAGTCTATCCTAGAACCTGATATCTCCCTAATCATGTCTATAAACCCCTTATGTAAAAGCAGGGAATTCTATGCCTGTCCCACAATTCATAGCAATTGAATACTTACTAAACTGTGACATCATTCAAATTTCAGATGAAGCAAATAAATGACCAATCAAAACTATGGACGCAATTTGGTGACTCTTGGTTAAACAGTTTATATAAAAACAGAGCTAAACGAAAAAACTTAACATTGTGTGGGCCAAGTTATCCATCTGTGGAGGTTAATGTGAAGGTCACCCCCAAAAATGGTTTTCATGTTACATAATTATAATATAGACCAAATTTGATGACTGTAACCATTCCTAGAAACAGAGCTCAGGTAAAAAAAACTTGAACACATGTGTCTCTTTTTCTTTAGAAAGGCAACACTAACTGATTTATGGGAGGAAAAGTAGTTACAGGTAGTCAGTCAGTTCCCTTGCAAGTCTTATCTTGACAATATTCCTTAATCTATTTTTGTTACTGGAATTTTTAAAACAATGTCGCATATGATAACAAACTAAATAATATTTATTGGAATGTAACAGGAAGCGAACACGTGTAGTTTAATCCTGACAGCAGTTAGACTCTTTTAGGCTTTTGTTCAGTAAATTAATACCAGAATTGCTCTGTCAATATTTCCTTTCATTCTTACTCTGCCATTCTCAACAACCTTTCCTTCAACAACGGCAAAGTTCAAGTGCTCGTTTATCTTTCCATCAATATTTTATCATATTGTAAATGTCATATATCAACCTGTTTATTGTCTTTGAACATTTGGTTTTTGCTGGTACCCTTATCACCTATCCCAGAGGCAGATTCAGGGAACTGGTAACCCTTTGAATTGGGGAACCAGTAACCCTTGAATAAAGGAACCAGTAACCCTTGAATTGGGAAACCGGTAACCCTTTGAATTGGGGAACTGGTAACCCTTTGAATCGGGGGACCGGTAACCCTTTGAATTGGGGAACCAGTAACCCTTTGAATTGAGGAACTGGTAACCCTTTGGATTGGGGAACCTGTAACCCTTCGCAGTTGCATCATGAGCCTAAACGAGCTTAATACGTCCAAACACAAACTTACAGCTTCATTCCCTCTAATTGCCACCTCCTTTATTATTTATATTGTCGTGCACTAACATCAAGTAAATATGTCAACAGAAGTGCATTTTACAAATTGTCACTATTTAATAAAAAAAAATTGAGGGGTGGGGGAGGGGGAGGAGGTACACTGTGTGCCCCTCCCCCTGGATCAGTAAATATACCTGCAATGAGAATCCATACTCATGTTGACATATATCCGTGGGTATCTATCTATACCTGTGCCCAGGGCAATACAATTAAATAACATACACAGGTAACCTGAGAAACACCAGACATTGATCTGGTATCATAGCGACTTTTAGAAACATCTGTAATTTGTAGATTTATTAAAATAATCTCATTGACCTGAAGGGCTTGTAATCGGCCAAATGGATTCATTTCAATGAAATGTTTTCATATTCAAACAAATGCAATTTTGTGAATTTCATTAAACAAACATTAAATTTTCCAACTGGAAAAACATTTTTGTTTAAAAACTGAATTCAAGGCCCAGATACCGCTGTCGGCAGCGTATCTGACTATCAATCCAGGGGTCATGAGCTTGAATCACTGTCTCCATGATGATTGAAAACTTTTGTACAAGCATGTGTTTTTGCTAGATATACACCAAGTGGATAGAGTGTTGGCAGCTCAAGCCAGATGTTTGGGGTGTGGTCCCCAGCTCACCTGAATGCCAGCAGTTAACTTCCCCTCACACTTTATAAATAGGGGGTCATTTGTCCCTCATATAATGAGACTTTATAGGAAGATTGGAGAGTTTTTAGAGACATTTGATTAAAAAGTGTCACAAAAAAGCAAAATTAGGGGGACATGGATAACACTGGTACTACGTGAGAGCAGTTCATATGAGCTCTGAGATTTCTTCGTTATCAAGCTAAAATAATTTTAATAAAAAGGGGTCCTCCTGAAGGGGCCGTCTCAAGGTCATTTGCATCTCCCGCTTAAGTCGTAGGTTTGAGTCCTGCTCTCTCAAAATACTTTATGGAAGAAATTTGCCAGTTACTTGCAGAAGGACGGTGGTTCTACTTAGATTCATTCTGAGGTTTTCCTTCACCAATAAAACTGGATTTACTATACATAACCTGAAATTAGCTGAAAACGGCTTTAAACCCACTTAAAAAAAAAAAACTAAAAAAAAATAGTATAAACTTAAAACCTGTGCATATGATACGAGCTGGTACATTTTGTTATTATAGTATTGGGGCTATTGGTGCCAGCCTATAACAATAAGATATTTTTGTCTCTATTATGCACATTAATGATCATTATGGTATCATCACCTGCTGCAAGATAAAATGTTACAAAGTAATCCTGTAGAATAAAAGAATAGATGAATGGATTTGTTGGTGTTTTTTTGTCAGTGGGGTTTTATTATTTTTTTTGTCAACAGTATTTCAGTTATTTAATGGTGGCCAGTGCACCCAAGACCAAAAAAAAACAAAGTTTTGTTTCCTGTGATCTGATTGAGTCAATATTTTACCGCTGAATCCAAAAAAAATTTAATTAATTTTTTTATTTTATTTTTTATATAAATTATATTTTATTTGTCTTTCGCTACATTTTAACCCATGAACCATAGAAATAAAAAAAGAAAGAAAAGAAATTCCTACCTATCAACAAACTTTTTTCCAGCATGTCACAGGAAACAATCCTAATTATTGGCCAATCATCATAATTTCCTGGCTGTGAGATTATAAACACTTTTTCCATACGCAACTCAAATAGTTAATTCTCAACTCAAAAACGAATTATATAACAAATACCTGTAACTATCTCACCCAAATCTGCATAAATACTTTTAAAATTGAGGCAGAGTCAGGTGTTTGTGCTTTAATTTGTGTTTAATGGATCTCGGACATTGTGATGGAGTACGGGTTTGATATGAACATGAAAAAAGTTTTATAACCTCTTGGCCTCAGATCTGCTAGATGTTAAACCAGTACTCAACACAATGTATCTGTGTGCGGGTCACTGACTTCTTTCCAACATATTTAGAGTCACAAATGACTGATCATCACGGCCGATCTGCGATTTAAACTCATAAAAACTTAACCCTTTTCAAAATTATTGCTAATTTTTAATTTATGATATATGGGACCAGACACAGCAATGTATTCTCATTTGGCCTGATGTCTAATTCAGCATATTACTGTATTTGTACAGTTTTGACATGTGACCTGCTTGTACAAATGCAGCCCGAAACTCAATCTTTGTTTACGAGTCTTGCATTGTCACCAGATCACTTCCACTGGCTAGTTTTGAAATGTTTCAACTGGTTACGATTGATTATAAATGTACGATACTTAAAAAAACACATTGCGGCACATAATGTTGCTTTTGTTACATGGCATTGATTCCAATTACAGATAATAATATGTATTTTTTTTTAATTCTGTTAACAAAAAATCATTTTTACATGTTGTAAATCATTTAAAATCTCCAAACAAAATAATCCTTAACCGAGGAAATGTTATCTTCTTCATTTTTTTGAATACTTATACCCTGGAGTGTCACATCATGGTATTTTTGTACCATTGAAACGTTACTTTGATATGATAATAAGAAAATTTTACTATCCACAAGTCAGTGTTGAACTTTTCCATTCTTTGAACACTATTTAAACAAATCCAAATGATAGCCAGATTGATAAAATGTTTGATCAGAATAAATATTGTAATCTGTATACGATACAATCTCTCGCCTCAAAGTGAAGTATTTTAACTTCCTGGATTTCTTTAGGGTATCCATTGCCATCTGTCTTTGTGGTGCCCAAACAACTGTATATTATCCAAACTCTGCTTGTTTGTTTGATCCTGGAAGGTTAACCAGTACTCATGAACACCCATCTCACATCTCCACAAATAAGCGATACATTTCTGTCTTCAATCAAAGGTGATGAGATGCAATGTTGCATATCAATCATCATGGAAACTGTGACCATATAGGGATTCAAACTCACAACCCCTGACATAATAAATAAATAGCAGTTTTATTTAGTAGTGAAATTCACACTTTTTTTTGAATGGGGTTAAATTCCATTTTGAACACATTTCAGGTTATATATAATGGCATATCCAGTTTTATGGTGAAAGAAAACCTCAGAATGAATCTGAGTAGAGCCAACGTCCTTCTGCAAGTTACTCGTAAACTCACATAAAGCTTTTGGAGCGGGTGGGACTCAAACCAACAACCTGAGCAGTGAGAGGTGTAACTGATCTTGAGACAACGCATTGGACTACTTGGTCACGGAAGACTCTTGACCGATCCGTGTTAGCAATCATTAAGACTTTAACGGTTGCCATTCTCTATTCTAACATCAATGAATAATTCCAAAAATCAATGCAGCGAAAAAGTGACATACTTAATACCAAGAAAACTTTATTTTACTCATTTATCTTTCTTAATACTCACGTTCACTGCGGAGAAAGTATGCACACAAACAAAATCTAAATGCACTTTACATCTTGGGAGAGTTTTTTTCTGTCAATTAAGTGTCGCAGTAAAGCTGATTTCAAAATCGTTAAAATGTCGTTACTTAAATACCCACCCATTACAACGATTTTTCTTTTTTTTTTAATTCTCAACTCAAAATTTTCGATATCTGTAATCTTATTTTCTTTGTGCGTGTATAATCATATTGATATGATAATGATAGGAAATTACTATGAATTGTAAACGATCATTATCATTTTTTAGATATGGCAATTAAAGACAATCCTATATTGACAAAATAACTCTCATATCGAAATCTATGTGTAAGACTATTATAAATTAATCGTTAGATTATCATCTAAATTTTTCATAAAAAGGGGGAAGGAGTGGGGGAGGATTTTAATTTCTTTTTTAAATTATTAGTTGTGTAAAAAGAAAATAAAAAGGGTCGGTGCAGCAGGAAATAGCCCTTTACTTCATATTGACACCTTTGAACACCTCTAATAAAGATGCCTTTTGACATCTCTAATACAGAGGGCTTTTGAATTATTTGGTAAATTATGTTTATATTAACTGACAGAGTGGAAAACAGTGCAGGAAGTGTTCAGATTGCTCGTTACGAGAAAGAGACAGACAGAAACAAAGAGAGAGAGACACAGAGAGAGAGAGACAGAGAGACAGAATAGAGAGAGATACAGAATAGAGACAGAGAGACAGGGAGACAGAGACAGACAGACAGACAGACAGACAGACAGACAGACAGACAGACAGACAGACAGACAGACAGACAGACAGACAGACAGAGCGATCTTTAATTGTGTAGAATATATGTCTAATCATGTCAGTACATGTATGGCCTGGCCCATCCCTCTTTAGCTTCTGTTTTTTTTTACTGCTTATCTAAATTGTACAATGATTGGAGTGCATTATCTTAGAAGTTGGTGTCACAGTCCATTGTTTCTAAATATCTATGTCAGGCGGGGCAATGATAAAACTGTTAGGTAATCTCCCTAAAATTCCTCATGTCATTTGTCATCTACCTCAAAGAAAAGCTCCATATCTGATAATTATAAATCTTCAGACCTTTATATACCGTGTCTATTTTTTGAAAGGGGCATAACTCTTGTAAATGGTTAAAAGACATCATATTTCATATTACATAAGTGGCCTTATATATATTTCTTATGATAAAAAGTGCTAGAAAACAAAATAATTTATTTTCATCAGTTTTTTGTCAGTAAGAAAGATAAAATTCTAAAGAAATATCAATATAATTTTTTTTTTAGAATACTGTGTGTCAGTAATGGAGGAAAAGCAATGATGAAATCTTTTTTGATGATTTATCTCTGTCGCATCTCAGTTCATCATTTTGTTATAAAACTTATTAACATATCTACTTACACCACGAAAACATACCTCCAAATTTCATCTTCTGATTAAGCGCATTTTACAATCATATATTTTTTTTCGCCTGAATAAATTCTCAATAACAAACATTTAAAATACCTATTTTATGTTCTATCAACTGATTCGTTGATTAAATCTGGGTTCAGCTGGTCCAGAGATTTTGTTTTTTTTACCAATCACATGATTTGTTTATAACTTTGGAGCTGGGCCCTGGTGAGTTAGCTCAGTTCAAGGCGGGACTGGCAATCAATCCAGAAGTCGTGACTTTGAATCCCATTGGGTCACATTCTTCGTGATACACCACTGCATCTCATTGTTATATGTCTCCCATCGCTGATTCAAGTGGGAAAATTATCCGTTATTTGTGGAGATGGGTGTACTTGAGTACTGGTTAACCTTCGAGGATCCAAGGTATGAATGATGAGGTTAACTGATCATTTGATAGCCCTTAATGGCATAAAAATGATGCTAAATATTAAAATATTCGTCACTGCAGAAAGATACAAAGAAGTGTCATTTATATACATATTCCCGAGATTTTCTTCAGTCTGATTTGGAGACCATTTTAAAAGTCATGTTGGCCTTTGATTGTTGTTATAATCGCTAAAGAATGTATCATGTTTTATCGGTTTTTCATCTCATTCGAGATTGAATTCAGTTACTGTCAGACAAGTTCAAGTGCTTTTTTTTTCAGTTATGTCACAGAGGACGGGTATATTTAATGTGATCCCCTGCCGGTCTCCATGATGATTGATATACGACATTGTGTCTCATTATCATTCGTCTCTCACCACTGATTCAAGTGGGAAAGTCATCAGTTACTTGCGGAGATGGGGTGTGCTCGAGTTCTGGTTAATCCCAGGAAACATTGGTTAGGTTAACTGATCTTCTGTTAGCCCTCAATGGAATAAAAATGACGCTAAATATTCAATCAATCAATTAATCAATATTTAATGTGACGGTATGCCAATATCATATTGCCAGTTTCATAATATACTAGTAAGTCTTAAAGTTCATTGCTGGACTTTTAGCCTCTATTCTATTGTTTACCCTCTTTTCTTCCATAACTTCCAGCATTCAATTTCTGATAATTATAGGAAGCTTCATATCTATGGGAGGTTTGCTGGCATCACTGATTAACATGGAATTTCAGTGAGATATTTTATGCGCACTGGGTATGACTCTCCCTCTAAACTGACCAACTGCTTTAAATTGCATGCTTTCACAGTACCTTGCCTGAATAAGACACTACGGGATATTAAGCCCAAGGAAGCTACTTTTAAGAACTGAGGTAATTATGCGTGTTTGAAGACCCATTACTGGTTTAGAATCAAACCCACAACCTTCATCAACAAAGTTAATATTTCACCCTCTCCCCCCTTTCTCCCCGCCCCCAACACAGTTATTTCATATGAGAGAAATTCAGAGGATCCCAGCCTCAGTCTCTTTTTACACACATGATTTAAAAAAAAAACAATGCTATGCTTGTCATAGGTACATACATGAATAAACATTTAAACTTAAAAAAAAACAAGAAGGTGTGCTTGCCTTTCTACTCTTCAACTGTTTGAATATTTGATTTCAGTTGTGCACATGATAAAAAGAACACAGACTATGGCCATGCACGCATGTCTGTGTTTACTTAAAACCATGTAACACCCACCATGTTTAGGCATTCTAGATTCTATACCTACTACAGGAACTTTTTCTCATATAAAATCTCCAGAACAAAATAGACTCAATTAAGTTTATTTGTATGGTTTTTTTTGTTGTTGTTTTTTCCCCAACAGACACCCATTTATTTAACAGTACAGTAAAACCTTTCTTAAGCAGCCAGTCAAGGGAAGGAGCAAAATGGCCTTTTAAGGCAGGCTGTTGCTTTATACCTGTTAATATACACAGTTTGATAAAGCATAGAAATGGAAAATAGAAAATATGGTTGCTTAAAACAGGTGGCTGCTTAATAGAAGTGACTGCCTAACAGGTTTGACTGTACTTAGCCTTGCACCTAATTAATGTTTCTTGGATCCACTAGGCTTTAAACCATAGTGCTTTAAACACACTTTATCTTTGCAAGTCATTAACTACTTTCCCACATATTCACAGGTGGGAGAGTCATGATGGTAGAGCAATTGCAGTTTGAGTCATGGATCATTACAGAGACTGTAGCCAAACAGGAATTCGAACCTACAATCCCTAGATTATCTGATTTATCAAACCAAGCCCAGTGCAGGTTCAATTAAGAGACCATCTACTATTGCATGGCTCACATTCCATGACAATGCACTTAGCATGAAAAAGCGCTGGGTAATCTTGAAATTTGCAAAAGATCTTTTATCAGCAGCATTAGCCATCATTTCATACTGCAATGGTGGTCTTGGGGTAAAGAGTCAGCCTAGCGATTGTGGAAGGTTGTGGGTACAATCCCTTGCAAATATATGGTAATATGAAGACTTGAAACATGGTACTAGAAGCTTCCTTCACTCAGCCGGAAGAGGATAGTGCTCAAAATACGGTCTCCAGTAGATACAGTTGATATATATATGGTTGACAGCGACGCTAATCAACATACAACAACTAACAACTATTTGAGTCATAATCGTTTCTTCAATGAAGCTAAATAATGAATGAAATATTTACCGCATCCCTGCAAGAAAACAACAAAAGTCTGGTTTCTAAAATAGTTACTAAAACATCCCCACCCCCACCGCAAAAATCAAATTTATATTGCTTTAGATCTTAAGTAATAGCTCTTACACACACGAACAAATCAGGTTAACTGAATCTGGTTGGCTGATACACACCATTTCAGCTTCTTAGTCAAGTGAGTCTGTTTTATCTCTTTCTTCTTTCCCTTGCAGTTACATCAATATGATTTTCCATCATTTAAATAATAAGAACCCTATCCGAATTTGATAACTTCACAAATTCAATTTACAAAAGATACCATCAATTCCTGCTTTTTTTTTAATTCAGTTCTAACCAGAATCTCGTGTCTGTAAATGACAAGTGATCAAACTTGTGTGCTACAACTTGCTTGTTTTAAGATTTCTTGAAACTTCCGGAATAATCAATACCACTCTGTCACCGTCTGCTTCCTGATTCAGTTTTATTTCTTTGTAACTGTACGCCATTCCAGCTATCTGACGACCCTAACAACTGATCTATCATTTAATACTATTCAAAACCTGATATTTCTGCAGATTTATTACAATATTTCAAATATGAGGACATTTTTCTTGTACAGCGTTTCCTGTTTTAAATTTTATTTTCTCTTTTCTAATTATTGAATATGTAATCATGGCCGTAGTGCAATGGTTGGCCACTCACGTTGAGGGATGTCGGTTTGATCCCCAGCACGACTAATTTACTGATTCTACCCAGGACTCAAAAGTTCATATAAATTCTTGAGCTTACTTCCCATGAATCAGTATAAACTAAACTAATATAATATAATTTTAACTATTCTGCAACTGATGTTGTTGTGTTGTATGGTGTTTAGTTTAGTATTTAATAATTATTCAGTTTATCGTGATGAAGTCTTCTTGACACAGTATTCTAAGCACTGTCACACTGGAGTATCATGCCGCAGATAAATAGTATAATACCCCAACCAGTCACATTATACTGACACCAGGCCGACCAGACCTAGAACTATCCTCTAATTCTGAGCGCCAATCCATTTTTAAAGTCTTTGGTATGACCTGGCCGGGAATCGAACCTGACAACCTTCCGCATGCGAGACAGATGCTCTACCACTAGACCACCACTATGGTCAACTTGCAATTGAAAATATCCCTTGCAAGGCCTTGACAACCCATTATATGTTGTACACAAGTTTTTCTTTCTTCATGCGACTTGGGAGCTCATTGTTGTTCTACAACATTTTTATCAAAGCGTGTGTTCACTTTATATCTATGTACAGGATCAAAGCTGTCTTATATCTTTTCTGCATGACATCTTTATTCACAATGGACACTGACCTCTACACAATGAATACAAATGAGACTTTAATAAGAGTAATTTATTCTTTCTCTCCTCTCTCTCCAAGATCACAATCCTTTTTATGTACAAAAGTTAATACAGCTTATAGGCCAATCTTTTTATTTGTTTGTTTATGAAATACCATTGCATTTATACTTTATTCTGCCATTATATTGATTGATTGAATATTTAGTTCAATTTTTATGCAATCGAGGGCAAATAGATGATCAGTTAACCTAACCACTCTTTTCTGGTCTCAAAGGTTAACAAGTACTCGACACACCTTCGCAAGTAACTAATAACTTTCCCGTTTGAATCAGTGATGAGAGATGAATGATTATGAGATGCAATATCGTATATTAATCATCACAGAGACAATGGCTGGGTGGAGATTCGAACTCACGACTCCTGGATTATAAGTCAGACGCGCTATTGACTGAGCTTACTGGCCCTCGTGACATTGATTATAATTATGTGTTTTAGCTGTCGAGTTATCCTTGTGTACTTGTGATTTAATAATAACCCTTTTGTTGTGATATATTCTTTTTAAGTTTCTTTGAGGAAAAATTAAAGATTTTTATATTACACAGGTTTTCCACTAATTAAAATCAATTTTAATTTATTATGGCCTAACACATGACTGGGCATTATACATATTATATGACAAGAAGAGATAATGCACCCTCAGAGTATAAAGGTATATGAATACATAATTTAGTACTAATAAATTTTATGCTTATTTACAATGCAGAAAAACCACATTATGTGCCTGTATAATTTTATCTCACATAATCATATCCTAAATAACAGAGTCAAGTCAAACCTGTCTTAAGCAGACACTCCAGGGAGAGAACAAAATGACCCCTTAAGGCAAGTGGCTGCTTAATACAGGTTGCTTAGAACTAAAATGATAAAAATGGTAAATACAAATAGTGGCTGTTTAAGATATTAAGCAGTTGCTTAACAGAGGTGGCCACTTACACAGGTTTGATTGTATATACAACTTCAGCAGAAATCAACCAAACCATCTCGAAACGCTTAAAGGCAGTAAAGCAGGATATTTGAAATAAAAAAAACTGGCGAAGAACATTATTTTCCAATATGTCATGCCAATGTGTACTTACTGATCCCACGTTGCCATTTAAAGTATATATCTATTCAAACATGCCAAAATAATGAATTGAAAAGTGATTTCCTAACTTGACCTATGCATCCCAGACCAAAATAAATTTTTCCACTAAAAACTGCAAAGTATTTCATGACACATATCAAATGAGTCACATGTTACATTGTGATTTCTGTTTAATTTGTCATGTTGGTTGCAATTTAAATCATGGTTAACAAAATTATTTGTTTTAAGCATGGCTTTAAAATTAAAATTTAACGCAAAATTAAGACTTATTTCTAATTTTTTTTTGTTGAAAAAACAAAACCGACTAATCTGTGAACTACTGGACCAGCTGGCCATCTTGCAAGAGAAGAATAGCAAATCGTAATTTACGATACCCATTCATTCCATGTAGTTTGGACGGCCAACATAATAACTAGTGACTAATATACCCCAGTCCTTCCATAATTAGACCAATTACAGCTGCGAAAATGGCCCTACATCTCAGACAAAAGTTAGAGATTGCCTGCCGCACTGTTATCAACCCAGCCATCATGGTGTCAGTGACCCGTGGACGCTCCTCATGGCAGCCACTGTAATTTTCGTGGTCATAAATCAGCCTTGATTTTTACAATTTCTTGACAAATAATCCCCACAGTGGAATCTTTGTAAGCCCCATGAATTGATTGCCAGATACTCTCAATTATATGTCTTCTAATAAGGGTGAAAATATGCATTAGATTCCATATTCCTCCACCAGATGCTGTCTGAAAATGGACCAAAAATAGAAACAGTCTCCAATTTTAACTTAATTGTTGAAACTATGTCCTTGCAAACTGCCAGTTCTGAATAAAATTTATTCAGGAATGGAACTCAGTTTTTCAAATTTATAATACCAAGTTTGCCTTGCCGTGTGTAATTTATGTCTGCATTCTGCATTGAGTCTTGTTGCCAATAGTTACCGGAATGGATATTGTTGTATTTTGTTGTTTTTGTTAATGGGATTTAATGCAATTTTCAACACAGTTCAGGTTATATGTGACATAGGAAGACGTCAGAATGAATCTGAGTAGAACCATCATCCTTCCGCAAGTAACTGACAAGTTTTCTCACATAAAGTTTTTCAATCAAGCGATACTCGAACCTATGTCCTTTGAGCTATGATGGTGAGTGGTCTTAGGCGAAGAATCCTTTTAAATGGGCAATACAGTAACTAGAATTTTCCTAAAATAACCAATCCAAACATATTGGTCTCCCCTCAAATAGCCAAACATAAAAAAAGTGTTTACTGGTCAACCCTTAAGTTAACCAAATATTTATTTATTGATTGGAACCCTCAAACAACCTAACATTTATTGCTCTGTGGTTTAGTAATATCTCTTTTTGGCCTGTAGAGGGCACTAAACCCATCCATCAATGGTCCAGAAATCCCATTTTGGGGAAAATAAACTTTCCCAGTGTAGTCTTCAAAAAAAAATTTTTTTTTTCAATATTCAGACAGAAAATCGAAAAATCTCATATTTTATTATGAAATTTGAACCTTGTCCCTACATTGTTGCATTGTTGGTGTTATTGTTATTGAACCGATATATTTTACATCAATTGTGAAACAAGTTCTTACAACTTAAGACAAATCATGCTTAGTCTACCTGGGTCGAACCAGTATCAAGCTTACGTGAATAAAATGTCTTCCTCAAGGACACTTACACACAGCCGTGACGGAGGATCAAATCCATGACCCCCGATCTTATATATCTGGTTCTGGGTAAGCGTAGTAACGCTGTTGATCTCTGCAGAAGCATAGAAATCTTCTGAATTGCTGGAATTCGTCTCTTTCCTCTGATTCAAGTGGGAAAGTTATCAGGTACTTGAGAATCCAAGGAAAGAGTGGTAAAATTTTCTGATTGTCTGTTAATGATGACATAAAAATTATGCTAAATATCAAAACAAAACAGCATTGCCCAATTTTCAACTTAACTTACGGTCAGTTCATGTTAGCACACGGTTGTTTCAGTATATAACAAATACGACTAATTTAAGACGCAATCACGAAGTGCTTGATAAAATCCCCCTATCTGTAACTGAATAACAAAACTGCACACCATTTTCAAGATAATTTGCAATTGCACCAGTGGGTGATCTCGATAACATTCTTTAATCATCCCGTCTCACTCATACACACAATATAAAACCATTGACTAGACAGCCATATATAAAAACACTCCTTGAGATAAGATTAACTAAAAAGTGAAAAAGTAAATCAAGAAACCAATTAAATTCTGAATTATCAACTTATGAAATGTGAAATCAAATCAAGGGCCGAGCTCAGTCAGTAATGCGTCTGACTGTCAAGTCTGAATCCTGCCCAGCCTGATTCCGTGATGATTGATCTATAACAATGCATCTAAATTGTCATTCGTTACTGCTGATTTAAGTGAAAAAGTAACTACCTCCTTAAGGAGACAGGTGTGCTTGAGTACTGGTTAACCTGCCAGGATTCCAGGACAGAGTGGTAAGGCTGATCCTCAAATTGCATAAAAATGATGCTAAATTGAATATTAAAACAAACATAATTTTGGGCAGCTATGGTTGATCTTATCTGTGTGCAGATAGCCATGATGATGTTACTTTAGGCAGCTAATTAAATTAGCACATCGGTAGAATAAATCTTTCCCTTTAGTCCTGCATCATTTTTTTTAATTGATCTACCGTTATGTATACAGCCTCTCCTTGCTGGGGACTTATGTTCAAGCTTAGAAATCAGTAATTTTCAAATCAATTGCTGCTGGTCAAATGGAGCTTTTTAATTCAAAATCTTAACACTGAATTGTTCAACACCGTCCTGCATTAAAATTTATTTTGAATAATTGACAAGATTTCAAAATAGAAAAACAAAATAATGACACAATTTATCTACCTACCCCTAAATAGTATGGACCGAAAGTGGCAAACAAACAATTTTTTAAGGGTGGCCCCCACCCACAACTATCACCGATGGAGAAGTAACACCTATGTCTCTTTTCTTGGAAAAGATGAGACAAAGATCATTGCAATGGTATGCTACAATGGTTGTTGTTGTTGTTGTTTGGTGTTTAGCGTGGCTTTCAACATTTGCTACAATGGTATACACTCACAAAAAAGAAAAACTGATTTCTGGCAATTCTCAAAAGAGATGGAAATTCCTCTGTGTATAACAATATGTCAAGAGTTCTGTATCACCCTTGATAAAGGCCAATTACCTCTGTCAAAAATAATCTTACAAATAGATGGATACCATTGTGTAGTGCTGAAAAAAATGGATAAAAATATTATTTTATCTTTGTGATGTAGTGAAATTACTTCAGCGAAAAACTAATGGGGATTTGAGGGTAAAAACCCACGTTCTGACCTGTCACTTAAATATTTGTATATATGGTTACTATGTAACTGAATTAAAACATGTTTACAAAGTGCAATTGTTTTGGTTTATAAAATAAGCAGGAATAATGCTTACAAGTGACAACAGTTATGTTTTTTTCTAGAAATTTATGTCAGTGCTAGTCTATATTTAATGCACCCTCTTTTAATATAAAATAATGCGAAAATTACATAAATACCAACATGACTAGTAAAGGGCCTGGCTAGGTTAGCTCAGTCGGTAGCACAGCTGAGTATCAATCCTGGGGTATATGAGGCCCCACCTGTGATGGGTATAAGTTTGTATCCCCCACCTCCCTCCCCACCAGCCACAGTCTGTGATGATTGATAGACGACAATGTGTCTCATTGTCATATATCTCTCACCACTGATTCAAGTGGTAAAGCTATCAGTTACTTGCAGTGTACTGGTTAACCTTCCAGGATCCAAAGAAAAAGTGGTTAGGTAAACTGATCGTCTGTTAGCCCTCAATGGCATAAAAGTGACGCTAAATACTCAAACAAATGAAACAAATCTAGTATGGATATCATATCATTCTTCTGCTCTATATACTGTCTCAAGCAGACAACTGTGATACGGCTAAATGGATGATGAAAGTGATGCTTTATACACAATCAACATGATACATGTACCAACCGATAGAAACGCTTCATAAATCACATTCAATTGAAAGCTGTCATGGCTAAAAGTATGCATCAATCCAGACTTTTTAAGTTACCCGACAAAGTTGAAATATTCGACAAGTTTTTGAGATGCAAGACAAATCCCAGGTATCTTTGCAGGTATAATTATTACATAATCACGCACCTTTAGCAGGTAAATCTATCTACATCTGCAGAATCTATATGGGCCCTTCTCAGCTATTTGGAAATAGTAATGGCCGTCACTTTTTAAATTGTATTTTCTATTAGAAATAAGATAAATAAAAAACTATGTTTTAAATTTGTTGTTTGTTAATTCCTCAGATAGAAAAAACAATATCTTGACTCAATTCTCAGAAAATGGATCAAATTTGTATTTGAAACTTGAAATGTCAAGGAATATCCGTCATCCATTTTGGCTGGAAAATGAGGGGACTTCAATCATGGCCAAATTTTCCCCTTTTAATCTATATGACAACAGTAAGTCATTTGCTAACATTTAAATGAAATAATACTTGTAACTATTCACTATAACTATTAAATGAATATGTTACAAGTGATAAAAAAAACTTGTTAGAAATTGATGCATACGCCTATTACGGCATCCGTCAAAACAAGAAGAGTTGTCGGCATTAAAAAAAATATATTAATCATGTTGTGATGATCAAAGAACATCCACATGTTTGGAAAACATATTTCCATCGTAGGTTTTAAAATAACACACTTTGTATATAACAATGACAAAGCTGTAAAATTCAAATTTTATTCGGGAATCGAAATGTCCGTCAATTCCGTAATTGGCGTATGCCGAGTCACGAATCCACTAAAACGATCTAGGGGACTTTTTTATCGGGAGTTAAAATTTGCCTGAGACCGTTTTATGTGTACTACGTCATCGATACCAGTGCAGATTTTACATAAAATAAAAATATGGAGGTAAGTTTGATGTCTGTCAACCGCTCAGCCAAGTAATGGGCGTCACAGAAAAATTGAATCATTGTTTTATCATCCCAACACAATACTTGTGTATAATTCGAAGTAACGATAGCAGTGTACATGGATTAGAGAGATGACACACGGACACACGAGAGTATTCTCCTTACTTTCAGGAGTATTTTAGAAAAGTCGAGATCGGCAATTACAGTTTGACAGAACTTGTTTGTACGGACATTTTTATTGACAGACATTTATCTGAGAAGTAATTGCCGTTCATGCTTTATTCATATTTATTTCATTTTTGATGCTGACTCGATTGAATAAGACTTTCAATGATGATGATTTGGCTGTAGCTGTTGGCCTCTTACATTTAAAATGTGTGCAGAATATATAAGAGAAAATATTTTGATTTTTTATTCGGAAATTATGCTTTGACGATGTATGCGTGATAGACTAAATCTGTTAGTATTTTGTCAAGAATAATGTCCGTCATCAAATATGTCAATCATAATTTCCATCACATGCATGAGGCATTTTATTTGTATTTTTCAGTTAAAATTTTATGTAGCCTTTAAAAACATTAAGAAAATATAAACTTTATTCATAATTTTTGGAGCAAGAGACTAACTTCCAACTGTCAACACTTAAATATCAAATAGTAGTTTGGCAGTTATTTTGACCAGACTGTCTTGTCAAAAGTAATTTTCCAAATACAGAAATGTAATTTGTGATTAGAATTTTAAAGCAAGCATCAGTGTCATCTTTCAAGTGATTGTTTTTTCTTGGAATATTAATTGTTAATAGAGTTTTACAATTTAAAATTGGCTTAGCATAAATAATAACAATGTTTGTACTGTTTTCGTGATGGAAATTATGTTTGACATGGTTTAAAAATAGTTCATTATGTCCAACACATCCAATACTGTTACAGAATAATTTGAATATAAACAAAAGAGTTCTGTCAAAAATGTTAAACCCTATACTGCTTACACATATCTCCCTACCCCAAACTTGTGGAGAATGCTGCCACCCCCACCCCCGGTGCAGAAGGCTTTTGAAATAGGTGAAGGACCAGTTTAATCATAGTAATAAGAAATCATCACATACCCTACACTGTTTTATCTTCTATCACAATAAGTATGAAAAACATATGAAAATTGCATGTAATTTCTATGTTGGACTTTGAAGTACCATTTTAAATGCCCGTTATTCGGTAAAAGGTACAACAAAAGCTAAATGGTACATTTATTTTGCAGAATATCCATGATCTCTGTGCACCTATAGCAAAGGAACCAAAACCTATTTGCAGTAATAGTAATAACTTGACATAAACTCCTGCTGAAAGACCAAAAAGGTAAAATAATTAAATCAATTAATTTAGTACACTACTATATAATTATATGAGCAGTCTTGCGAGAAAAAAGGACGCGGTCAGACATTTATGACTTGTGTACAACCAGATTAACCTTAACTTTCGTACAGTGTAGTCAATATTGTTTGCTATTTCATCAGTGAATGATTTTATTAATTAAAGTTTTAAATCAATATTTGTAAACAGCATAGAGGATCAGGCTATGCAGAAACCTAGTCTGATCTGGGTCAACATTGGTCACAAAAGTCTGAATTTTTCTCAAGATAAAGATCTATACTATTAAACATATAGTTCTTTATAAAATGAAATTATAGCTTTTGCTTGGAGACTTTTTAGTTGTTTTATAAGAATCAAGCTTTCACATACACATATTAACAACTTACACATATAATTTCTGATATATATAAAAATAGAGGTATGTCTTATATTTAAAACATGCATTTGATGTCATCAGGTATCCAGAACAAAGGAAGAATGATCCTGTTTTCAAAGAAAAAGAAAGGCTGAGAAAGAAGATTGCTTGGCGCCAAAGAACGGAAAAGCATAATTTGTTAACTTCGCGTCCGTTCATCACACCAAACTCTCAACTAACCTGTCTAGTCTCACAGAGATTGACCCACTCTCGACTGACCCGTCTAATAGACCAGCGAATGAGGATTCAATCTTGATGAACATGTCTCCAGCTGTGACTGATGACCCACCCACTACTGTACTATCACAGTTAACTGATCATCAAGCTGACCGGAGGTCAGTATCTATACACCAATGTATTTCATCAAAGCAAGCTTTCAATAGAACTTACTTACTGGTTCATTTAAGTAGTACTACTGCGGTCAACCATGTAAAAAATCCATGTTGCTAGGTTGTTTAGTGTCTGAATGTATTGAAATGATACTCACCATGATGGTAAATAAAACAAAATTTCTTTGCAAAAACATTAATAAGTTCTGTACTGATACTCTATTGTAAAAAGAGTTAAATTTATTGTAAATAATTTATAAATTTATAATTTCTAAACAATTTGTTTTATATTTTTCAGTTTGTCTCACCACCTAATGATGAACTAGCTGACACCCATGGGATATGGGTCCAGTTTTACAGTCGAGGGCAGGCTGGATGTTGGAACAAAAACTTCTTTTTGTCTCCAATTTTGATATTGTGCACCGTCTTGATCAACCAGCCTTGTTACAGATTGGCTCAAGATCTTATTATCATTTTCTTTTTGTAGTGTCCATAATTATTTAAAGACTCATTAAACTTCCTAAACGGTTGTTTTTAGTTTTAATGCAAGTCAGTTTTAATCTTCACAATAATAGAATACATGTTTATTTGATTACTGACACTTTGCAAATGGAAAAATAAATATAAAGCATATTATTAGCTAGTACATAATTATGAACGGGTTTTGTTTACAAATTAATGTTCGTCTCTTTTCGATAAATACATTGAACAGAAAACGAGGAGTTACTAATTTTGGAACGCCTCGGTTGGTAATATATGATCACTTCATTTCAGAGAGAAACATAGTATGGTGAACTGTAGGGGATGCAGTTAAAAATTCAAATAACCGTCTGCAGTTTGAAAGTTTTTAAGAACATCCCCTTTGTTCCCCTTGGTGTATTAATGAACTGGAACCCACAAGCTAATTTATTGCATGTTAGCAACGAATCAACCATATTGAATTAAAAATAAATTTACGCTTTTAATAACTGAACTTAACAAACACAATATTGACTATGATAAAGTGATTTGTGACGTAGTGTCGCGTGTGATAGTATCATGCGTATATACAAGGGAGGATCCTAAGTACGAGTTACCAGACCAAAATACATAATGTTAGTGAAGCCATAACTCCAAACTTGTTAATGTACCCCTTATATAACGGTCTTAATGGTATTAATCTACACACTACCACTGCAGTATTCATTTGTGTACTTCGGAACACTAGGGGCGGCACAGTCGGAAAGAACCGAGTCATTACGGTATAACAAAAGTTTAAGGAGGCTTTAATATATAGTATACTTAACTAAATTCTTGATTTAAAACTGTGTGCATATTTGAACATTCACTGTCACTTATAAATGTGTTTTGGGTAAAAGTTCCTTGCTTAGTATGATACTGAATTTTGTATAATCTGCTTTTAAAATATTCAAATGTTTATGACAAACAGATGTTAAAAACAAAAAATAATGCCATCTTAACGTTCCATTTATATCTTGCAGCTATATCTTTAATTATTATCAACTTATAATAACTATTTGAATTGATTATAGCGTTTGTGTCCTTTATTGTGTTTTACCCAAGTGCAAATCATTCAGATTGGATGTATGTACATGTTTTAATAAAAATCAATAAAAAATGTTCACCATAATTGTGTGTTTAATTAGATGAGTAAAATTTGAGAATAGTCCACTTAAATGCATATGGAGTCACAGGTAAAGTTAATTTCTTTACCACTTGATAAACCACTTCAGGGATATTCAAATAATATTATTTATTACAAATGATATTGGAGTAATAGGCGTCACTTTTTTTTGGTTGTCAAAATGTCAACAGTAATGTCCGTACATAAAAGTGTCTATATAATTATTAAATGTCACTTTAACTCTAAAATATAATATGAAAGACATTTGAAGAAATCTGATTGACTTGTCCATAACAAGATTTTCTATGGGAAAGAGGATCTGCTTAAAGGAAAAAAAGAAATGCAGCCAGGAATAAAAGTAATAGGCGTCACTATTTTTAACTGTACTACAGGGAAAAAAAAGGAACTTTTTCTTAATGGTAGTTGTTTCCAGTGTATGAAAACCGGATAAATGAATTACTTAACAGTTACTTAATAGTGATTTTGGCAGAAAAAAACTGTTTAAAATGAAAATTAGATTTGTCAAGATAATGGGCGTCACTTTGTGGTGTCTTTACTGAAAACAATAAAAAGTTGTTAAATAAGCCCTACGCTATCTTTTTATTATCAGTTTAAGCATTTATGATATATCTATAAGTGTCATGAACTGAAATTAAGTGGTTTTACCCATATCTAAAATTTGAGAGATAATTTCCTAATAGCTGAGAAGGGCCCATATCCATATTTTTAGGAAAGGTTATCACTTTTTCAGGCTAACAATCACTTTATCAGGCAGTTAAACAATGTGTTATATCAATCTGTTATCACAGACAATTCCCAACGTGGAGTTATCCAAGGTTCGCACTTTTATTGAAAGTTTCAGAATGACGATGCAAAGGTCATCAAGCAGTATTTAAGTGCTGTCTATTTTTAGAATGGGGATTTCATTTCAAGTGTGCAACTCAAATTTTAGTATCTGATTTAAAATATTGGTTTTGTCATGTTTTGGTGAATTTGACATACCAAACCATTCAGATTTTATTTACTATGACAACAATATGCTTTTTATCCATTTAAAAAATTATCTTTTAAGATATTCTTTAGCGTTTTTCTTGATATACATACTTTAATACAAGTTACCAAGACCATGCATCTTTCTAACTATAGTTCAGCATCATATACTGAAATAAAACATTCTCAAAAAGAAGGTCCCAGTGGGAGACGGCTTAATCAAATGTAACACCCAGGCTTTCAAATCCCACTGAATATGCAAAAGTCATCATTACAAAATCTTAATTTAGATCTACAATGGAGAGATCGCAGATTGGGACAAGATAGCATCAGAAGTAATGTTATTTACAAATCAAAGAAAGTAACCTGGTTAAATGTGAATCAGAACACCGCGGGATTCCCACCGTTCTTTTTTTTTCCTTTTTGGTGTTTTAGTAGTGTTTGATACATGAGTGAGAAAAACCCTGTTTTCACTGCAAGTTACAGTCCAACCTGTCTTAAGCAGCCAGTCAAGGGCAGGAGAAAAAGTGGCTTGTTGCTGAATGGAGGTCAATTTGCTCTAAAAACATATAAATGAGAAATAGCATATAAGGCTGCGTATGACAAGTGGTTGCTTAATAGAGGTGACTGCTAACACAATTTTGAATCTAGTTCTATTTTAAATATAAATAATAAGGAGGCGACCCATACGAAACAGAACAGACACAACATAAATATCTGTTTTAATTAATACAAATTATTTTAGTTAAATTGCAAAGAAAAGTCCAAGCATATAATGTGATCGCTCTAGAGTCAGCTTCCTGCGTAAGAACCAGTACCAAGTGTTGTTTTTTAAGAGGCCATGTGGTCTAGCTGGGGATCGAAGCCACAACCTCTAGTGTGAGCAGCCAACACTATCCACTGCACTACAGCCGCCACTTAAACTTAAAACTAAATAATTATGTCAAATGAATATGGCCTTTAACTCCATTCATTTTACATCAAATTGACTTCTCTTTCCCTGATAATCAATACTGGTCAATAAAGTTGTAATGTCAACGTGATATTGAAATGGTCAGTCTCTGTACAGTATATAATATAATAACTGGCATATCACTATGATATGGTGGCCATTGTCTACTATCATGTCATTATGAAATGACCCAGATACTCTCTAATAACATGGCGATTGTCCAGAGCTCAAAAATCAATGGAGAAATATTGGTCACAGTACTTGCTGCTGGACATTTCCTATGCTATAAATATTGAGTAATTAAATCCCATAGCAATTAGTGTCCATCATATTTAGGCCAAAATTAAAATAGTGTTTGTTTGCTATCAGCCTACCTACCCATCCACCAAAAAAGCTGCCTACAGTGGGGTGGGGTGGGGGGGGGGGGGGTGGTAGTGTAGTGGATAGAGTATTGACTGCTCATGCCAGAGGTTGTGGGTCCCCAGCCTGACCCAATGCCTCTGAAAACAACAACAGTCATTTCTGGTTTGGATCTACCCAGGAAACGGACTTGAGAGCGGGTCATATAAGCTTCCAGCTTTCTTCCCAATCAAGCGAAAATAAATTAGTATAAACTGAACTACTCTTTCTGTTTTCAGATTTGGAAGAATCAAATTTTTATTTTATCCACTGGGAATTCGTAGCACAATTATACCAGGCCGTCCTTAAAAAATAATTTGTTTGCCGTGCTCCTACCTACTCACTTAAAATTGCCACTACCCAAACTTTTTTATTGACTTTCAAAGTGTTTTTTTTCCATGATTTTTGTCCATTTTTCTTTAAAATGACTATGCAAATCAAAATGTGTCCAAAAAAAAAGCTACCTACCTTCCAACATGAAAAATACTGGGTGGGAGTAAAGCAAACCAACATGTTTCCAGAAAACAAATTATGATTTCATAGTTGAAATAAATAGTTAAAGGCAGAACTGCCGTAAACAAGTGCTGAAGAACAGACATACAGCAGTTTACATCGAATCCTCCATTAAAAATCAAATCAATCAAAATCTTGACGATTATAACAGCTATAAAAGGAAGAGTTTAATTCCCAGAGGGCACCACCTGTCGAGTAAAGTCATAAACTATAATAAAACAAGGTGAATGCTCTATCATCATGGCCATATCGCACAATCTATAAAACTTTAAATGGTCAGTTTTTATTAAAAGCTTGTCATTCAAATTTATGTAACTATATAAGCAGCACTGTTTGTTACACAGCTTTAATAGTTGGTAACACTTCTGGCTGTCACAAGTTCAAACCCCTTTTCAGTCTCTATGACGATTGGTCACAAACGATGCATGCAGCCAGGATGGTTCAGTTGGTAACACTTCTGGCTGTCACAAGTTCAAACCCCTTTTCAGTCTCTATGATGATTGGTCACAAACAATACATGCAGCCAGGATGGCTCAGTTGGTAACATTTCTGACTGTCACAAGTTTAAACCCCTGTTCGATCTCTTTTATGATTGGTCACAAAATTTGTTTGGTCTCCCACCTCTGAATATGTGGGGAAGTAGTCAGTGACTAGTTATAAGTTTATCTAGCAAATCCAATGAATGATGCGTGAAGTCATGAGTTTGAACCTCTGGTCACAAACTTTGTTCTACAGTCAAGAGTCTTCCACCTCTGAATATGTGGGGAAGTAGTCAGAGACTTGCAGCTCTAGTTTATAAGTTAACATAGAAGGTCCAATGAATGATGATTCGATGTGTGCAGAAATACTGTTGAAAAATGCTTAAAACCCCATACAAACAAATTAATCATCTGAAGGCTACCTGGGTTTGAATCCCAGTGTCACCATTGTATGTCTTTGCCACCATCCTAGCCTGGAATGCTTTGATGGATGGTGCGTTGACAAGGCTGACTGGGAGGGAGTTCAATAGTCTGATGCCAGATGGGAAGAAGGAGTCACGGTAGCTGTTGACGCTGGTGAAGGGAGGAAGAAATCGACTAGCATGATCTAGTTGTATGGTATAAATAATTGTCATTTACAGCAAGCATGTTTTGTTTGTATGGTCATCCTTTATTGTCAATTAGAGCAAGATTTAAAATGGAATTGTTTCGAAGCAAAAGCAAGACTTGGTCTCACATAACTGTACAAAGTTTGATCGATTCAGGATCGTGAGAATGAGACTCAGCTCTCTTACAATTACAGATTCGTTTTGTAAAATTAATTTTGGCATTTAAAGTAAACATAATCATAGGACAACAGGCCCAGGAAATTTCAGTTAATGATTCTTAATAAGAAATAAATAACATGCACTAAACTTTCCCTGGTGAGTGAAATACACAACATAACAATATGTATACAACCAACATAGCATAATCTGACCTGTCCCATGACCTCACCAAATTATGTATAAATAAATACTGATACACAATGATATATTAATACCTTTTCCAAATATGTTTACCAACTGAATGACCTTAAAGTATTGTGACAGCACCTAATTTGTTATGTCAAATTTTCTGCCATTTAGAATGTCATGAAAACATTTATAGGGGGTTGTGTAACATATTGGTCTGGGGTCTCCAGACAGTATTTAATGGTGTATTTAGATTTGTTTGTATGATGTTGTTGTTGTATGGTGTTTAGTGTCGCTTTCAACAATTTTTCAGTCATATCGCGACGGTGTCTACTTGAGACAGTATTCTTAGCGCTTTCACACTATACTGACACCAGGCCAACCAGACCTAGAACTCTCCTATTAATGCTGAGCGTCAAGCGAAGAAGCTTCTAATACCATTTTTAAAGTCTTTGGTATGACCCAGCCGGGGACTGAACCCACGACCTTCTGCATGTGAAGCGAATGCTCTACCACTAGACCACATCGCGGTCTTTGTATGAGTATTTAGTGTCGTTTTATGCCATCTTGGGCTAGCAGATACCACTCTTTCTGCATGCAACCATCTCCACAAGTACAGTCAAACCTGTCTTAAGCAGCCAGTCAAGGGAAGAAGCAAAAGTGGCCTTTTAAGACAGGTAGTTGCTTAATACAGGTTTATTAATGCTGAAAGCATAGAAATGAGAAATAGCAAATGTGGCTATTTAAGACAAGTGGCTGCTTAATAGAGGTGACCACTTACACAGGATTGACTGCAACTGATTACTTTCCAACTTGAATCAGCAGTGAGAGATGAATGACAATGAGATGCAATGTCATATATAATTCATCTGTAATTATCCCTATTATAACCCTTTATTATACTCCATAGATATGCGTTTTCCCGCACCAATCACAGAAGGCCTTTGAAAACAGTGCAGGAAGAGTTCAGATTGCTCGTTACAAGCAATCTGACTACTTCCTGCACTGTTTTCCACTCTGTCAGTTAATATAAACATAATTCACCCAATAATTCAAAAGCCTTCTTTATAAGAGGTGTCCAAAGGCGTCTATATTAGAGGTGTTCAAAGGCGTCTATATTAGAGGTGTCCAAATGCATCTATATGAAGTAAAGGGTTAAACAATTCATTACCAATATAACTGAATATCATATTAGAGGATATATATCAGGATTTTTTGTTCAAAATGTTAGAATTAGCTAAAAAAATATAATTTTTTTACAATCTATCATGCCTATACAAAACTATTCCCTGACCTCATATTGTCATAAGGATATAAGTATATATCTATTTATTAACATGCCAAAATAATATACTGAAAAGGAATTTCCTAACTTGGTCTACACTTCCATGTAAAATATCTTTTCTGCTTCACCATAAAAAGAGTTCGAAGGACAATGTGAAAGTCGTCAAACAGTATTAAAGTACTGTCTATTTTAAAAATGTGGATATTTTGGTTTTATTGTTACCAGTCTGATTTTGTAACATTTTGGTGAATTTGATATACCAAACCATTTGGACTTTATTTATTTATAATGAGATTGGTTTTAAAGACATTTATAGCAATTTTTCCTGATATATTACCTTTAAATATATATGTAAAAAGTGGACCTCCTTCTCATTTGTTACAATATTTATATGTTATGCCCAAAACAGAAATATTAATTAATGAACTATTTCTAAAATAAAGAAAATTGACATAGCTGTGTCCCTTTAACATTTACATGCTGTGTTCCTTTAACATTTACATGCTGTGTAAACATGCACATATTGACATAAAGGTTATCTTCTTAATTTTATATTTACATTGTTCTAAAAATGAATATGTGTATATTTAAATTATTGTAATATATTATGAACCTTCCAGTCCTGACAGAACAGAGGGCAGCTTTGAGGTATATGTTGTTGTTGTTGTTGTTGTTGTTGTATAGTGTTTAGCGTTGCTTTCAACAATTTTTCAGTCATATCGCGACGGTGTCTACTTCTACTATTCTGAGCGCTGTCATACTGGAGTATCATGCCGCAGACACATGGTATGATACCCCACACAGTCACATTATACTAACACCGGGCCGACCAGACCTAGAACTCTCCTCTAAATGCTGAGCGTCAAGCGAGGAAGCTTCTAGTACCATTTTTAAAGTCTTTGAGGTAGATGTATTTATGCCTTTAATTTTATTTGGATTTGATCTGCAAATAATAGGTTAATACAAAGATCGAACAATGACAGCATGTCTTCAGGGTATTTATTTTTTTAATTGGAATTCAATTTCATGGCTCCAATTAAAATTCCAAACAATTCATATTTAAGTTATAATAGGCAAACAGATCTGATCAGTTAACCTAACCACTCTTTCCTGGGATCCTGCAAGGTCAATCAGTACTCAAAAGCACCTATCTGCGCAAGTACCTGATAACTTTCCCACTTGAATCAGCAGTGAGAGACGATTGACAATGAGACACAATGTCATATATCAATCAATAGGAGGCTGTGGCCGGACGGACATTCGAACCAAAGACCTGGATTGAAAGTCAGACTAGCTATGGAATGAACTAACAGATTCCTGTTTAAGTACATATTCAATTTACTTTATTTATTGGTCAATGGCGTTTTTCCATAAATACTTCACATGATGAAAGGATTAAATAACAGTATTATTAAAAATGTCAATTTTGCTACTAAATTAAACATAATATAATTTATGAATTTAAAAAAAAACACTGAGAATTCACTCCTGAACATGAATTAAAGACAACTGCAGGTCAGTGCACCTGAACCAAATATTTTTTCTTTATTTTCGCCTGCAGTTATTTATGTAATGACCACAACAAAATTATTGATTAACTGTCTGATAAAATGTCACATTTGGGTATTATATAAAAATTCTAAACATTGATTTACGCACAGATGATAATGAAAAAGATAATCCCCCTGTCTAGGTCCCCTGGGGCCCTGACTTCTTATTACACTTGACAGAATGGTTTGATGTAATATATATTACAATAAACAGAGCACAAATGGTTAATTTATCACTTTTGGTGTAATAAAGGTGATATATAACATCAGATGGCATTATCGCTATTTTAAAATTCTATTCCTTTATAATAAGATGTAGTATCAGTCATTATCATAATAAATGTCATGATTTATCAGGCAGGCAACTTTAGGACATGATAATATTGTCAGGCAGTTTAAAAAGTGATGATAAACACATAAATACCATATATAAAAAATATCTAAAATAGTGGATGCAAGACTGTGACACAATTTTAGTCTGAACCACATGATACTTGACCACAACTACTCTGGACCAACATGGACCACAGTAGACAACTCTGGACTCCAATGGACCAACATAGACAACAATGGACCACAGTAGACAACTCTGGACCCCAATGGATCACCTGGGACCAAAATGAATCATAGTAGACAACTCTGGACCCCAGAGGACCAACATGGACCACAATAGACCAACATGGACCACAATGGACCAACATGGATCACAGTAGACAACCCTTGACCACAATGGACCAGCATGGATCACAATGGGCCAACACAGACCACAATGGACCAACATGGACCAGAATGGAACACCCTGGACCAATATGGACCACAATGGATCAACAAGGATCACAGAAGACAACTCTGGACCCCTATGGACCACCCTTGACCAACATGGATCACAGTAGACAACTCTGGACCACAATGGACCAACATGGAACACAATGGGCCAACACAGACCACAATGGACCAACATGGATCACAGTAAACAACTCTGGACCACAATGGACCATACTGGAGCACCTTAGATCACAGAAGACCACTTTGAACAAAAATGGACCTTCATAAAACCACACCCTCCCAAGTTAACTAATTCACCGATGTTTTAATTCGCTTAATTTAGTCTAAATCAAAGGAATAATTATTTACTTTTCTTGGATTATATCAAGGAAATCAAATCTAATGACTTTTAAAAGATGAAAGCCCAGAGCTTATAAGAACCGCTCTAGAGGCTCCTCTTGTGTGTGTGTAGAACCATTACTTAGTGTCGCTACATGAGAGGCATTGAGATCAAACCGACAACCTCTGGCGTAAGCGGCCAACATCATTCATTCCACTAATGTCCTGCTTTTAAATTTAATTTCTTTGAACATATAAACCATGGTTTAGTTGCTATAAAAAAAACACCACATTGTAGTCCCTGACAAAAACATGGCTCTGAGAGGATCAAACCCATGACCTGGTTACTATGACTTTGACCTGTTTGATTGTTTCTAAACAATAAACACACATACACACATCAAATATTAATAATTATATGAAAATATTTTACAACATCAAAATATTTTAAACTGTTAATTGCAGTTGAGAGAGAATTAAGAGAGACAACAGAATATGTTGCGTTACAGAATTTCTTCAAAATAGTTTTATTTTTATGTAAAATAGCCACCCCTGTACAAAAAAAAAGAGAGTCAGTCACATATGGAAATACTATACACAGTACTGCACATTATACCTTCTTGCATACAAAATCGAATTTCACAATTATGCGCATAAAAAAAAGGTTAATCGTCTTTAACCATCTGATATCTCTGAGGTATGACAACAATTTTTCTGTCTGGTAGTTTCATTATCGCTATATTACCAGTCTGATATCAATAAACGTTTAAATTTCAAATACATTTGAATGGCAGCTTATATAGTAAAGTAACATTAAATTAAACAAAAATTCTTATTTGCTATTTTCCATAAACCTTAAAGTTAGGGAGGAGGTGGCTTTGCACTCTTTTTGAGAGAGAGAGAGACAGAGAGACAGACATTATTGCAATAAAAAAAATTGAACCAGCTTAACAAAATATTTGAACATTTCTTTTAATGCATTTAAAGGGACATGACAATTTTACTCATTTTCATGTATACATCACCAAAAAACATATGACCATAAGTATTACTACCTCAAACTCTATCTAAAAAATTATTTACACAATAAAATAAGCGAAGTTAAACAACATTTTAAAAAATATGATGCCTTTCGTCCATTTACAAGAGTTATGCCCCTTCCCAAAATATAAACAAGTTTAAGAGTCAATTTCATATTTGCATTATGCAGATAAATGCTTAAATTTTGAGAAACATAGTTCACCAAAATTGCTGTGTGTACCTTTAATAAAAAATGGTGCTTGAAGATTAAGTCACCTGCATTGCATGAATGCTTTTCTTTGTTACCAAAACAAAATTTAGGAATATTTTAAAATTATTATTCAAAACATATCAGTTTAAATTTAGAAATGATACATTGGTGCAGGAAGTCTTTACCAGCCTTAAGTTACAGATTCAATTATAGAACAAGTGTCCTTCTATGACGACTCAATGCACACCTGTTAGAAATGATTACATCCCCATCTTTAACAGTGTAACTCTTGGCTTAATTGCTGGAAACATCAAATTGTACCATCTGTGATTAATGCAACAAACCCGGATTTGCTGAGCAGGCACAATGCTGGTTAAAAAAAACACAGGGTCTGTTCAGGGCCTGTATTGTTTGGCCACCATGCATGTAAAACACCGCTTCTGATTAATCAGAATGATTGAAGAATCTGGCTATATTAGAGACTAAATTTATTAACTTTTGAAATATTTAGCTATAAATCAAATTTTAGATTTAGACATTTACATATTATTATTATATTCTACAAAGATGATACAAGGTCCAACCGATGTTGATTTTGTTAATTTAAATTGGGAGCACCAAATGTAAGAGGAAGGGGGTGGGAGGAGGGGATAGGGGGTTGGGTTCCTAGTAAAATATTTGCACTGAAATAGGTTTTAAGTTTGGGGGTGGACGAGTGTGGTGTGTGTGTGTGTGGTGATGGGGGGGGGGGAGTCGGTATGTGTGTGGGGAGTGGGGGAGGGGTAGTTGGGATCAGAACTTTGTTATAAATCTGCCATATTACACACTAAAATATTAACTTCAAATGGAACATTGCACTCAATATACATTGCATCCAGTCATGCAGAAATCACAACTGACCACTTAATATGCAAAATAAAAAAAATAAAAATTATTGTTTATTTCTCAATCCATACTTTTCCACAAAAATGCTGCCTTTTGAAAAAGAATTCCTTTAGATTTTGAAGAAGTACTAAAGTGCACCTGCACATTATACCCGCAAGGCAGTGATGCAGTATATATTTTAATATTTGAATAAATTGTTTCCCCTACCCACCAAACCAATTTCGAAAACCAGAATCGGGAAAGAGAAAATTTAAACAAATATTATTTTTATGTAGTCTGGTCTCATGCATTATTTTTCTTAACCTGCTGTCAAATAAATACTGCTTAAACTATGTAAGGCCATTATAAATGAATTGCTTGATTATCATTCCCGACCCCTTATTTTTATGCCGCTCCAATCCTTTTTATTTTCATATAAATTTTTTTTATAAAAAAAAAATAACAAAAATATATTTTAATAAATTCTCCCCGCTCCCCTTTTTAAGAAAAATTTGGAACAGAACCTAGCAGTTAATTTATAATGGCCTAATGAACATGTGACTGAATGGTCAAGAAATGCATGCTTTAAAATTACAACAGTAACTTAACCTTTGTTTGTCTCTGGTTACATTAAACCATTTTGCTACCTTAGATAATCTCTTCCTATACACAATCAGAAAAGGGCTGCCTATATCTAAATATTTAAAGCTTTTATACCAGTTTACAAAGTTACATAAACAGCTAACAGGAGTCCCCTTGAACACCCCCCCCCCCCCCCCCCCCATATATATCTAGTGTCACATCTTATAGTAAACATACCTGTGTTAACAGGTGAATTCTCATACACAGGTGTGTAAAGTGTGCTATATGTATATTTACCTGGACCTACATATTACAATAAAACGCCTATGCTAATCTTTTTATAATACACACTCTAAATTTTATGTAACTCAGGTGAAATGTTTGGCAGTAATAAACACTGAAACGGGTCAATTAAACAATTACGGACTCTATGGTTTGATTGTTTGTTGAGCACATCAAACGTAATCAAACACGACATTGTAGAAGTGCAATGGCAACGCTTTTATATATACGCTTGTTAACTCACTACAAGAATTTATGATGATCACATGAGCAAATTATCAGGCTGCATTAAACAAAACTGCTCTTAGGTAATTAAAAAAAAAAACACCTGAAGGTAAAAGGATAACTTAGGAATAGCACACGAAGTTTCAAGCTGAATAGAATCTGGTATAAAAATAGAAAGTTAACTGATGACTTAGCGAACCGTGCAATCACGTGTATAGGAATTTTATTCGCAACTTTAACAGAATACACACGACTAACTTGTTAAAACAGCAACGAAAGTACCTTTTTTCGAAAACATTAAAAAAAAACTTATGTATGAAAAGTGTCGCATTGAAAATATGGGGCACCCAAGGGGTTTCCGGTCTACTTTTTCTTCCACTAACTGAACAGCTGAAGGTGTCTTACGCATTTTTCTTATTATATCTATTTAATTTAATGAACATGCGGTTAATTGCATATATCTAAATTTAATTTTATACACATCTATAACATGTGTAAATAAACAAACAATGATGGACTTACCGTCATCTCCGTGAACGATTGACGAATGGTGACACAGTAAATAAATTCCACAAGTAAAAAATAACTCCCAAAACAAGTTCTTCATGGTTGCTGAACACTTTCTTTATAACACTGGACGATTTTCATTGAGATTCAAAATTTCCATCCATTTACTAAGTTAAATCCTCATGAAAAAGCATACAACACAAAATCGCAACACGACATAGTGGCCATGCACTTCTTTACTTGTATGTGACAAAATATTTTATTCGTAATCTGAGGTACACTTTAGATCACGTGACACATATATGACTGTGTCTATAAATAGATTTACACCTATCGGGCTCCGCCATGAAAAAAAGATGACATCTCGCGGTGTACCGTTGCGCGTGCCGATTGCTGTTAATTGTATTTTGATTAAACGGTTAGCGGAACTTCTCAACGGTTAATCACTGATAAAGTAGCATGAAATTTGGAATTAAGTGAAAGTAAATTTCAGGCTGTTATTTGAAATTCTGTGATTTCAATCTCTGTGCTTGGAACTACTGGCAAAGTATCAAAAAGTTAGAAAAAAATATAATCCAAACCAATATGATGATTTTATAAGATGTGAATTTGTCGGAATTAAGAAATGCCACTGTGAACAATCGATAGGTACCACTGGTGTAAAGTCAAACCACCAAGCGATAGGCGCAAGCTTGTCTTGAAATTTTCCGAAATAAAATCGATTGTAACATTTTCATCGTGAAATCAGCATTGTTGATCCCACGTAATTTGGAATTCCATTCATAAACTTGAATGACAGTAGATGTTCATGACCGGAAAGCACGCGAGTGGCACAGAATATTAACTAAATTTATACGGTATCAGCTGCCCAGGGACCAACATAAAACGATTGTCATGCTAGCCACGGAATATTCCCCGCACTCTCTCTCTCTCTCTCTCTCTCTCTCTCTCTCTCTCTCTCAGCTGCCCAGGGACCAACATAGAACTATTGTCTTGCTAGCCACGTAATATTCCTCCCGCCCTCTCTCTCTCTCTCTCTCTCTCTCTCTCTCTCTCTCTCTCTCTCTCTCTCTCTTCATGGAAAATGTTTTATATTGATTAAAAAAAAGGAAACAGTTGCCGTTGATCATGCACATGGGATATTACATGCTGCAACACTCGCAAACAAAGTGGTCATCTGGTACAACTGCCATGACTGTCGAATCACACAACAGCTAAAACACATTAGACATGTACCAGTCACCGACTTTAGTTATGGCAATGATTTATAAGTCCTTGGTTATGGTAACTAACAGGAACAGACTCGTAAAGATTCCGTACCATTTATGAATAGTCTTACATATTCTATAAACACTGTGAAGCACGGGTATAGCCTTGCATCACGTGTGTAATATATTGTTATTTTATGATTTTGAATTCACTCGTGAGTAGGAATCATCGAACACATTGTGTACAGAGAAACAACGAACATCGGAGAGGCGCATGTGAACATCGTTGTCACAAACATAGTTTCAAGTTAGATTAGGGCACTTCGTCGGCGAGCGGGCTTGGGCGCTGTCCTCTAAGCGGGTCGTCGCGGGTTCGAGCTCAGCTTGTTTCTTGTAAGTGACGCCATTCACGGTAAATATATTAACCATAAGGACTGAGACTTTCGGTCAATGGCGGATCACTAGGTGAACATTTGGTAAAATTGATAAATCGTTCTAAATGCGGGATTTGAAGGCTTTTCGAGGTTTGTTCTGAGCAGTGAGATGATTGTAAACGGATGTGCTTGTTACAAAAATCTTTAGATTTAATGATGATGTTATAGTGAAAATATAATTTTTATGCAAATAATTGAGCCGAAAGTATACAATTACTTATGTGTTTTTATTCGTTTCAGAACTGAAATGCCGAGAAGTTTATTTTATATAGCATTTTTCATTTTCTTTTTTCATGGCTTTTTTTTCATTTTCCTTGTCTAATTACTGTCTCAATTTTCTTTTCAACATGCTCTTTTTCTTGGTTCTCGAGATAAATTGGGTTTAAATGGTTTTTTTTCTTCTAATTTCTCTGTTCTCTTCCGTTATTTTGTTGTTTTTTGTTTTTGTTTTTTTTTTTTTTGTAATCATTAAACAAATTAGCCTATGCTTTTTTTTTAAATTTGATATTTTTTTTCACTTAATTCACTTTTAAAGTTTTTGGATCCTCCTGCTATAACATGGAATGTGTTGAAAATGGCACTCAACCCCATAAAATCACCTTGTTTAGTACTTCTAGAAGTTATATCAACTGTAAAGCATATTAAGAACCGTTTTTTTTTCTTTTTATCTTTGCTAGGATCATCTTTTGGATTGGAACTTTGTAAGACTTTAAGATCATGTGACTTGTTCTTGTCCTTTTTCATATTGTGTACAAATATGTTGTACACTGTATCAAAATATGTTTAAACAAAACATAAGGATGATGTTTTCCGATCGTGTCAAAATAGCTGCAAGAAAATTCGCTAATACCAAGCGAGATATCTCGTACAATTATCATCCACATATTTAGGTGAAGAGTTGTTTTTCTTTGGAGCACACATGTCGCTCGTTGAATAAAAATGCAATTGATTAATATTTCAATATCGCCACCGTTTTGTAGTCATGTACAGTAGCGCACATATTCTCATAGGGGTTGGTTATAGAAGCAATATGCAATACGTGTCAAGCATATGGTTACTGTTGCACAGCATCGTAGCTACACTTATGCAGGAGAAAGTAGTTGCCTTCTCCGTATTTTTTAAAGTTAAACAAATGGCAAGGCATGTAAGCATGGTTTTTACGGTGTCCCGTTGCATTGGTACCATCGTGGCATATTTATTAAATTAAGTAAATTCGAAACAATAAAACAACGAAACTACGATGGTAAAAAGTCGAAACAACAAAACTACGATGGTGAAAAGTCGGAGCAACGATTTATTAGAGTTGTTAAGAATTTTTACTCAATTGTCAATATAAAGCTTTGAAATAATTGTTAGAATTTGCATTTTCCATATAAGATAGAATATTGTTCCACAGACAAGAATCTGAATGAGAAATCGACTTTAGAAAGGGCTTAGGAGAATACAACTGTAGATTAGAGGATGACTGTATTGTGCGCGTATGGACGTTAACTGTTAGAGTAGATATGCAGGTCATTAAATGATCTATACATGAAAACTGCCTTTAGAAATTAACTCTAGTCAGGAAACGCCAACCATTTCAGCTTAGTGAATACTTCTGTAGAAGGAGTATCATATTTTTTTATCGAGAAGAAATCTAACAATGTTATCTACAAGTTAGATCATCCGTGGACCCTCTGCTGGATGGAAGATGCACACTGGTGTGGTCTTTGGTTTCAACTCGTTTCTCTTCATGCTGCATTGATGATGAAATCAACCCCCATCATGACGAATACAATTACTGATATTGTACAACATATATTGTACAGCATATACTGTACTGTATATATTGTATAGCATAATAATCTATATTGTATAGCATATAACTATTCCTTTCTCTTATTCCTTCCACCATAATTATGCAGTCATATTTTTTTCCAAATGAGAAATAATGATTGATCGATTGATTGATTGAATATTTATTGTTATTTTATGCCATCGAGGGCTAACAGACGCCGCGGATCAGTTAACCTAACCACTGTTTCCTGAGATCCTTGAAGGTTAACCAGTACTCGAGCACACCCCAACGCCGCAAGTAATTGATAACTTCCCCACTTGAACCAGCGGTGAGAGAATAATGATGAGACGCAATGTAATATATATATCAATCATCAAGGAGACTATGGCCGAGCAGGGATTCGAACTCTCGAACCCATGATAGTCAGACACGCTACCGACTGCGCTAAACTGGCCCGGCTCGTAAATAAAATTGTCATAAGTTAAATGAGTTCATATTGGTCCAGTTATTCACAGCCATACTGGTCACAATTTGCGAACTTGTGCCAATATGTAATCCTCGAAAATATGGTTCAATATTCCCTAAACATATGAGTCATTGTTCCCTTACCTATGATATAATGTTATCTTGTTTCCTAAACATATGATCCAATGTTCCCGTGTTCCCTGAACATATAATTCATTATTCCTTTGTTATCAAAATTAGTTTGCTTTTCCCCCGAAAGTTATTTTTTCAATGTCTATAAAAGTATTTCAATGTTGCCTTGTTCCCAAAAGCATAAAAATGATCCTTAAAATAGTTCTCTGACGAATGAACAAACCAACTGACCTGCAATACGTATAGATGCATTTCAGACGACAGGTTATAAACCCATAACGACTTCTCTTTTAAAGAGGCCTTACCTATAGCACAGATCTTTTTTCAATCTTGGCAGTAAAACTGCACACCTATATCAAATATCATATATTATGGATATTCTGTTCAATAACTTGTATTGTATTTTGTCTCTGTAGTGTAAAATTATGTAATTTTGTTGGCAAAACACTAAACCGCGACGTGCGATAAACCGCTCATTTGCCTGTTTCAGGAAATGCTAAAACTTTGAGAAATAAAACAGAAAATGCCGACCTGTATATTAACAATTTTTTCATAATTAAGAAAAACGACAAGCACGAAATCGACCATTATCTTCGAATGTGACCTTCCTCTCTGTGATGCAATACTTTTTCCATCATAACTGAACAGAAAGTTACAGGTAATTTTAGTTTAACCCTTTACTTCATATAGACACCTTTGGACACCTCTCATATTGAAAGCATTAATTCACCACGTATCAGCAATGGGCGAATCATGTTTATATTAATTGACAGAGTGGAAAACAGTGCAGGAAGTGTTCAGATTGCTCGTTACGAGCAATCTGAACTCTTCCTGCACTGTTTTCAATAGCCTTCTGTGATTGGTGCGGGAAAACGCGTATCATGGAGTAAAAGGTTAAACTTGTTTTTTCACTTCGAGTTTGAAACAAGTTATTGCAAACTGTACAAATCACACCCGAAGTGTTCCTGAGTAGAACCAGTACAAAGCATATGAAGAAAAATGTCTAACTCAAGAACACCACAAATATCCGTGTGAGAGGATCGAACTCACGAGCCTTCGATCCCGAGGGTCGACTCAGATGTTGTACAACTGGACCACGTGCTCCAAACTCTTTTAATCATTTCCTAAAATTTTGCCAATGTTTTATTGTTCCCTGAAAATAACATACACTGTTATTTTGTTCATGACCACGTTCTCTGCTCTCGTGAAACCAAGCTCTAAATTTTTTGTCAACATTTCATTTAAGCTGTCTACTTGAGACAGACTCAAATTGTTGATGAATTTAGGTCCTGGTTTCTGTCCCTGTCTCTCTCAAACAAATGGTGCAGATACAACATTTTTTGAATTTCGAATAAAATAATACATTTACTCAAATTTCCTGTCGACTTAAACTGTACTTTTTGCTCTTTATAGAAATCCGTCATATATTGTGCCTTGTATATAGTCTATTTCAGAACCTGATATCTCGCGAATCAGGTCGATTAACCACCAATGAAAATGCAGGGAATTCCATGCCTGTCCCACAATTCATAGCAATTTAACGCTTTCTTAACTTTGACCTCATTAAAATGTTCAGCTGAAGTTACTGACCAATAAACGTGATCAAATGCGGATTTCTCAACATAAGTATCAATCTGATCACCTCGGCTTTTATGCTACGCAATAGACCTCTGACATAATAAGGCGCCATTTTTAAACTTCTTTCGGTCACATGATAAAATGGCGGTCCCCTTATGTCATCTTTATGGTGTACATGTTTATATACATGTACGTTGAAAATATAAAAGTTGCTTAATCAAGACTGATATTTTAAATTTCCTTATAAACATGACCCATGTTGAGTGTATAAATAAAAAAATCGATAATATAATAACGCCATATATTCAGCTTAATGACGGAAACATAATTTGTTACTTTCACGCGAATGAACACAAGACTTATAACACAGGCGAATAGCGTTGGTGTATTCTAGAGCTATACACGAGGTGCATTATACGGAGGATACGGAAATACCCGATGTTTCACGATTGCATTAGTATTTTACGGACCCTATGAGGAGAGCTGGGTACGTACTACAGACTACCCTTTTAGATGGTCATGCCGTTAGTCTTGGTTATCTGCGACGCTTGTTTATCTAAAAGACAAACGTAGTCTATCCCAGAACCTGATATCTACTAGTCTTGATCATATGCGACGCTTACTTTTCTAAATGACAAAAGTCTTGACAAGCTCAGCCGAGAATAAAAGTAATTGTTTAAATGATAATCGAATAACGTTTTTAATTGGTTGATTCAAACAATCGGACTACCTTGGATATTTCCATAGTATTTCAAAAGAGTACCAATTGGATGTTTGTTTCAATATTCATTATTTTAATTTTATTAGATATTTTCGATAACATATATAACTGCCATGACTTCCGTCCGAATAAATATTTTATAAATTTATAACAAAACCATCGCAGATGTGTGCTTGTTTCAGCCAATCCGATCCTACTTCCAGTTTCAAACGTTTCTTCTGCACAACTTGTCAAGACGTTTGTCTTTTAGAAAAGCAAGCGTCGCATATGATCAAGACTAGAATCAGGGATATAAACCTAACCTGCATACAGTAGCCAGTCTACCTACCTTGACTGTGACTCCTGCTGCAATTGGCGTCCATTTCCAATGGAGCACATTATAATATTTGACGCACGTATAAATCTTTTTACGCTGCCGTTTTTAAAAAGTTTTAATGTTTGTCTTATTTTTTAAAAAATCTTTAATAAAAAAAAAAAAAAATTGTCTAAGAATGTCAATATCTGGGCCGGAAATTCTTAGCGCAGTCTAGCGTAAACACTTTCCATGCATGAATAAACATTGAAGCCTGAACAAACAGTTTGATACCATACAGATATGTATACAACGTTAAATTATGATGCAGGAAATACCTGCCAGAATGGGACTGAGCGTGATAGTCTTTGGGGCTGCGTATTATACCCGGTATTCGATGTAAGAATGACACGGAGCTGGAAACCAGGAATGCATTTACTCCGTAAGAAAAAAAACAACAAAAGGTAGTCAAATGCAGGAATGTTCACGTTCTCCGAACCGGAAGTAGAGTGAACCAGTCTGTGAAGTTTGCTATTAACCACCAATGAAAACGCAGGGAATTCTATGCATGTCCCACAATTCATAGCAATTGAACATTTATTAAACTGTGACTTCATTGAAGCAATTCACCAATCAACGTGCTCTAATGCGGCTTACTAAATAATGCTATTTAACGGACCCAATCGGGAGAACTGGGTCCGTACTACAGACTAAACGTCTTGACAATTTGTACAAAAAAAAAAAAAAACGTTTGGACCAGGAAGTAAGAATTTGTAAGGCTTTGTGGAACAAACACACCTCAGAATTAAAAAATATTTATTCCGACTGAAGTAATTGCAGTAATCGTGTACAAGATGTTTTTTCAACAGAAAACATTTAATAATAAAAAATGAATATAGAAAAAAAAACCCGATCTAAACGATAATCTTTTAATATATTATTGGAATCTTTGAGGTAGTCCGATTGTTTGAATCAACCAATCAAAATCTTTGTCAGGATATCGTTACATTTTTATCACAGTGGAACCTTCCAGACAATTGTCTTTTAGAAATAATAATACAGAAGATAAGTAGTCAAAACTTAGTTAAGTATCTAAGTAAAATGTTGATGAAACAGAAGCCCTACACGCATGAAAAATTCTCATTATCAACATTTCTACCACGGATTTATTTATTGAAATCAACCACCATGAAAATGTTTAGTCACTATTACTAGTAAGAAGAACAAAGAAAACTATGCTTAGTATCAAAGTAAGGAGGACAAATATTTGGAAACAAATACAGTCCACCATGTCTGCAATTTCCAACCACGTGAATTCTCGCTCCTCTTTCACGTGAAGCGATAGATCCCGCGAGACCGTGTCATTGGACGTTGTTCCAGAACGCGGTCTTTGACTTCCTTTGTCTTTTAATGCAGTGAATCCATTTTCTGCAACGCCATTTTGTAGGACCTCGGGACTTATTCGAGTGTTTAGAGGCATTAGCGGAAATCGTGTTCTTGAGTTAGACGCTGGTGTCTCGTCGCCATTTTCATTTTGTTTGTTGCAGCAACACAAGCATGAAAGTCTCGCGAGAACTGTCCTCGTGAACTTTTGCGTTTTCTCCGAGACAGGAATGTCTTTGTCATATCGATGGTGAATCCTCAACACAAACACGGCAAGGATTACTTCAACGGAACTGATTATGAGATTAGTAGCCAGGTATACGCCTGCGAATAAAATAGATACATAAACAAAGACAATACACGTGTTTTGGAGGCTGACAGCCACTAATACACAAGGAAATAAAATTGATACATAAACAAAGATAATACACGAGTTTTGAGACTAACAGCCAATAATGCACAAGGAAATAAAATAGATACAAAAACAACGACAATACACGAGTTCTGAGGCTGATAGCCAATTATACACAATGAAATAAAATAGATACATAAACAACGAGAATTCACGAGTTTTGAGGCTGACAGTCGAGAGTAAACAATGAAATAAAATAGATACAAAAATAACAACAATACACGAGTTTTGAGGCTGATAGCCAATTATACACAATGAAATAAAATAGATACAAAAACAACGACAATACACGAGTTTTGAGGATGACAGTCGAGAGTAAACAATGAAATAAAATAGATACAAAAAACAACGACAACACACGAGTTTTGAGGTTGACAGCCGAGTGTAAACAATAAAATAAAATAGATACAAAAACAACAACAATACACGAGTTTTGAGGCTGACAGCCGAGTGTAAACAATAAAATAAAATAGATGCAAAACAAAGACAATACACGAGTTTTGAGGCTGACAGCCACTATTACACAAGGAAATAAAATAGATACATAAACAACGATAATACACGAACTTTGAGGATGACAGTCGAGAGTAAACAATGAAATAAAATAGATACAAAAAACAACGACAATACACGAGTTTTGAGGTTGACAGCCGAGTGTAAACAATAAAATAAAATAGATGCAAAACAAAGACAATACACGAGTTTTGAGGCTGACAGCCACTATTACACAAGGAAATAAAATAGATACATAAACAACGATAACTCACGAGTTTTGAGGATGACAGTCGAGAGTAAACAATGAAATAAAATAGATACAAAAAACAACGACAATACACGAGTTTTGAGGTTGACAGCCGAGTGTAAACAATAAAATAAAATAGATACAAAAACAACGACAATACACGAGTTTTGAGGCTGACAACCGAGTGTAAACAATAAAATAAAATAGATACAAAAACAACGACAATACACGAGTTTTGAGGCTGATAGCCAATTATACACAATGAAATAAAATAGATACAAAAACAACGACAATACACGAGTTTTGAGGATGACAGTCGAGAGTAAACAATGAAATAAAATAGATACAAAAAACAACGACAATACACGAGTTTTGAGGCTGACAACCGAGTGTAAACAATAAAATAAAATAGATACAAAAACAACGACAATACACGAGTTTTGAGGCTGATAGCCAATTATACACAATGAAATAAAATAGATACATAAACAACGATAACTCACGAGTTTTGAGGATGACAGTCGAGAGTAAACAATGAAATAAAATAGATACAAAAAACAACGACAATACACGAGTTTTGAGGTTGACAGCCGAGTGTAAACAATAAAATAAAATAGATACAAAAACAACGACAATACACGAGTTTTGAGGCTGACAGCCGAGTATAAACAATAAAATAAAATAGATGCAAAACAAAGACAATACACGGGTTTTGAGGCTGACAGCCACTATTACACAAGGAAATAAAATAGATACATAAACAACGATAATACACGAATTTTGAGGCTGACAGTCGAGAGTAAACAAGGAATTAAAATAGATACAAACAAAACATCAACAAATGATACCAAATATGAGATAAACAACCAGAAATACGTCTGAGAATAAATATACATGTATATATATAAACAACAAGGACAAGAGCCGTGCTTATGGAAATAACAGTCAAGAATTCACATGCAAATGAAACAGATACATAACTTTATGGACATATCAGATTACTATCTTTAGAGACGGTTGGCTAAGATCTAGATCTTTAGATATATTTTATACATTTGTCAAGTACTTCTACAACAGATACACATGATATAATCTCCATCTCAAAGTACTTGTTAAATGCTTTGATAAAAGAGAAATAGAACTAGAAAATATAACTAAATGTAATTTAAGAAATGACTTATTTAAAGTTAATACATGTATATGTTTTTAATTCCATTTGCTTGTCAATCCAGTGTGTGTTTACACAATGTATATGCTTATTTGGCCCTTTAGAACAATAAGGTACTAAGTGTATATGAAACAAGAAGGCACTTGGTACCTTTTTTATCTGTAGATGAAATAGTTATGCCTAGTATAATTGTGGAATTTCATAAAGTTATTCTTAGTACGTTTAAAATACGAGACTTATTTGACCGTTGACCTCGAAATGACCTTGATGACACTGATAGTTGAGATACAGACCTGCTAGTTAATTCAGTATTATTCTTCAACAATGTAACATAGAATTGTTTCCAAATAAAAACAAAACAATACAAATAACAAAAATACCAAAAACATTTCATTTCTGACAAATTTGACGAGGGTTCCATGAACGCTAATACAACGAGATATTTGAAGAAACATGTTTACAAGTTAGTTTCAAATTTGGCGCACGCAAGCGTTTTCTTAAGGAAAGATTTACCGTTTTTGCACCGTTTTGTCGCTTTGAACAGCTTTTAAAACCCGCTTAACATTGAAACGGCCGACATATGAAAACTGGACTTACTTAACAAAGAAGTGTTCTTTGACGTTGATGGAATGGTTCCAGCCACGATTGTCATCAATACTGTCAAAGCCAGGAGCACAGTCATAGAAAAACTGATTTTCTCCCCGCTCTCAGCCGGAAGTAGAAACACTAAATGCCCCAAGAATGACAGCATTGTAAGCGGTATGAGCAAACTGACGATATAGTATGTTGTCTTTCTCCGCAGTTTGAATGTAAATCTAGAATACAGCAATATGAAAATGGATTAATGAATATACATGTATATTGAAAGGATAACAAAAGACCGGGTAAATTTCAGAGACACATTATTAAACTATTGTGAGCGATATATTACGTCTCACTTCACAGTTACGCCCCTTTACCGCCACGGTAACATGATTCTTACGCTTAAAAAGTCCTATGTAATGGTTTTTGAAATATTTTCAAAATAGGTTCATAGTGGTTGTACAGATGAGTAGAGCAAAAGCTGGCATAGCATATACTGCAAAAAAGTGACTTTTATAGGATTTCAACATATGCATTAATTTATGAGCATTTGAGGACTTCTTTTAAAAAAACTGAGAATGTAACTGCACCCTCTTTAAAAACCCAAGCTTTTCAACCTACCAGTTATCCTGTTATGAAAAAAACTTCTTTAAACAAATTCTCTGTGGAAATCTTTTTTTGCCGTGAAAATCCTAGACCTTAGTTTATATAAAACAAAGAACAAAATTTAACTGTGTAGTGAGACCTTACAGTTTTAGAATATGCATGTGAAGGTTTTTCATTAATGATATTGTCAATATTGACACAATCAATAAAGAAACATTTACCTTATATTTCTATCGATTGTTTAGAATCTGAAACTAAATATTTGCCAGTCTAAATGAGCTTCAGATTGACCTGCTTTCTCAGCCAATAAAATCGTTCCGTTTTTTTATTCTTACCTATTCACAGAATTGCGTTTTTTACCGTGGTGCTTTTTTAATACCCAGTAGAATATTTTTGTTTTGTTATTCATGTATAGGTTAGAAGTTATATGGAATTGTCTACGCCAACATTCTAATGCTATTTGTATATTGAAAGCGGAGGGCCGTAACTAATGTTGCTAGAACGTGTGGCCCAACCCGTTTGCTGTTTATGTGAATACGATAAAAATGTGTAAACCCACCAATACACTGTTAGTTACAGGTCTCACTGCACAGTTGAAGTTTGTTCTTTGTTCTATATAAAATAATGTCTAGGATTTCCATGGTAAAAAACTATTCCACATATAATTGTTTTAACGTATTTTTTTCATAGCAGGAATGTATCCTCATATAAAATGCACAACAACTGGTAGGTTGACCAGCTTGTTTTTTTTAAAGAGGGTGAAATGACATCGAATGTTCATGAATACGAGTGCATGCATCTGTTAAATTCCTATCAAAGTCAAAGTTTTAATACCAGTGATGTCTTATTGCAATAGACTACATGTATATGCTATGCCAGAGTTTGCTCCATTCATCTGCAGCAAGAAATCACAACCGCTAGTCTATGAACCATTTTGAAAATATTTCAAACATGATATTTCAATCATGTTACCGTGGGGGTTGAGGGGGTGCAACTCTGTAATGAGACGTACACACAATACGTCACCTACTTCAGCTGACCGCGGGAAAATGCTTGTCTTGAATCTTTCTGACTGCCACTCTCCACGTAGGACTCTTCCAGCGTCCATTCAGCGTTCTCTTCAAAGTTCATAAATTTGACGTCACTTCCGTGTTCGGTAAGCCTTAGAATGGAGTTGTCGTAACTCCAGCTGGATATACCTGGTAAAGCAGAGACAAAGAAACAGAGATAAGTACGTGTCTGAATTTCCGGTGACACATTTGGCGTTTTCCGGATCTTGAAAACACAACTCTTCCTGAACCAATCAACATTTTTTTGTGAATTAGGTAACAAAAGAATAGGTTTGATTGTAACTTTGGTCTGTAAACATTTTAAGAAATGAAAAAAAATACGCTAGCAATTATCTTTTTGTGATCATTTTCTCATTTTTTAGTCCTGCTATGTAATTCTTATATGCAAATTAGCTGCTCCGCTGATGGAAAACTTCCAATTAAATCGTATGCACTCCGTCAATTATGTCAGTCTTCAGTATTAGAGCGGTCGATAGATATGTGCAAATATAAACATGCTTTATTATATGGAAACTAATTTTTGTTTGTTTTAACATAGTTTTTGCCGATACGAGAAGCCATTAATGGAGCACTTAAGTAAACAAATAGCGTTGCTTGGAAAATTAAAAAAAAACAGCAACAAGATTCTTGTCACGGGATTCGAATCGACCGAGTCATAATCCATATATAAAAGCACTAAGCCATTTAGTAATATAATATAATTAAGTATAAATGTAAATTTAAACTTAGCCGCTTACTCGAGCTTAATCGATGATGCCCGGAAATTTCCGAATGTTAACAGATCTCGGCGATAAAGACGAGTTTAGATACATTCTTTAGACGATAAACAAGGGTATTTTGCACCAGATAGGGTCCAAATATCCACAATCTATGCTAATTATTACAACTACACAAGTTTTTAATTGAATTCACTGGTTATGTCGAGATATGAACTTACATGTAACAAGCGAAGTGTATGGGGTTCGTTTGCTTTGTACGTGCTATCTCACGAATGTTCAAATTTATATCTCATAACTTTCAACATCTTTATGAAAATTTGAAAGAGATACATGAAAAATTCTTACTGATAGAACACGTTTGAACGTCGAATGGATAATACGTTACGTCTACGTCACAATAGACGATGTAGACACCAGGTGGCTCCCACAGTACAGTGCCATTAAAGGTCACCCTCATGAGCAGCTCATCGTCCTCGATTATAGCTATCTCAGAAACTCTGAATCAAAGATATTGTTCAATAATTAATCAATTATTTTCCTAGTTAATCAATTGTTTTTCTCAAATATCAATCAAATATTTTCCTATTAGGAAAAGGTCATCAGCGCCATGGGCGGATCCAAGATGTTATAATCTGGTTGGGATCAAAGAGCAGAGCAGAGCAGGGCAGGGCAGGGCAGGGCAGGGCAGGGCAGGGCAGGGCAGGGCAGGGCAGGGCAGGGCAGGGCAGGGCAGGGCAGGGCAGGGCAGGGCAGATATTTCATTAAGATTTGTACAAAATACAACATCATAAATACAATATACAATCAATGTAAACGTATAGTCACTTAACAGCAATAAAGGATTCTGACAGTAACAAAACTATTGTATATAATTTTTAGTTGATTATAGTTGATAATCTAGAGTTTAGAATGTGTGATACAATATGTAATAATGGTTAATAAATGGGTCCAAGGTAGATGTAGTAAAAATGAGTTTTTCTTGCCGAAAACGCAATCATTTAGCAATATTTTGGGAGACATTCGGACCTATACCTTTTGGATCCACCAGTGTGCAATTAGACGAAAACATACGAAATTCTACATGCAATTATAATCATATCTTTTATTAATATCTTTAATTTATTTTGAACCAAATATGGCCCATGACATAATTATTATTATTTAGATGGTATGAAGTAAAATACAGTTGGTAATAAACATATGCGATGTTCAGTGTGATATGCAAGTGTTTGAAATATTATGATTAAAAGCTATAGATTGACTTTAAGACTGTAGCATATTTAAGCTGTTTTTACTCTGGGAGAAAGTCTTCATCTAAATAAAGAAAAACACACAAAAAAGAAGCGTCATAGAAACCAAAATTAGCGACGAAAATCGAGAGAAAATAACCCAATAATGACCTTGTATTTGTTGCTATTTATGTGTTTTTTTTATGTTTCACAAAATACTTAAATGGACTTAGTATTCATTCAAAACCTTCCGAGGTTCGAAAGACTTGTACATGTACACTGGCACCTTTATAATCTTAGAATGAAGGCTGCGTTTCACAGAATAACTAACGATAAAAATCGCCGTAAGTCAATTTTACATTTTTTTCGTGGAATGTGTATATTTTGATTGGCATTCAAAATGATTATTTTTCCAGAAAATACATAATTCTCTGCATGATTTGAGCAACTTTGGGTTCAATTGGATGAATATCAAAATTGTTATGAATAATTGTTGGTTTACGTTTACGTCGTTTTTTTGTCTTATGTCTTTTTTTGTGAAACGTGGACCAGCTGTGGTACTACATGTGTATTCATAATCTGTTCTAAATCGTAATACATTAATATATTAAAAGCAGGACATATGTCGGCTTGAAGGTTGCATGGTGGGTAAATAGTTTTTTTTATATCGCCATGTACATACTGTAATTAAAATATAATACTATTGTTTGTCAAATTGTAAATATTCTGTCATTTAAAATGTACACCTTTATGCGCTTTTATACCATTGGAGGAAATAAAATAAAATCTTCTATTCTATTCTATTCTATTCTATTCTATTCTATTTTATTCTACTCTATTCTATTCTATACTCACGAATTGTCAACGAGAAGTTCCGGTCTCCAAACCTCGGTTTGAGTCATGAACAAATAATTGATATCTCCAAAGCTACCAGGTACCCAAACATAGCTACCATCCATCCACGACTGAATAGAAAATATAACCATTGAAATGCAAGTGTTTAAATTATCAAAAATAGTAAACATAATTCCTCATTATAGCGCCGAATTTCAATTGATTTAATTACATTTGCCAACTTTAAGGGGATTCGATTGTGTGTGTTTTTTTAAATTATATATTTAGATATTAAGTTAAATTTGTTATAAGTACATATATACGAGGAACGCTTGACTCGGCATCGTGCATCCATATACATACATGCACGTGGGCTTTGGTCTGATACACACAGAGTGTATTTCTGGGTGAGCAGGTGTTCGTCTACACCACCTTCATCAAATATCAGTCTACTTCATATATATGATATCAGATAATAAGTTTTAGCATTTTCTTAATTGTCGGCTTTTGCTTCACGTTTTCTTTCAGTTTTAATCTCCAACTAGTATTTTTAACAAACCATAATGGGCCCTTTTCCAAACTAAGGAAGTAACAAAGATACATAACATGTTAACATTTTTTTTGGTGAAAATTACAAAACATTGTGATCATATGAATTTTGACACAGTATTTTGTTTGTTTTTATTTTAATATAAAACAATCTATTTATACTTACAACTGAAAATAACCCAGTTACAGAAAACGATTGGCTCTTAACATCCTGAAAGGAATTATGTATGTTAATAAAATGGCGAAAGAAAATTTGACCTAATTGAGCACTGAATGGCAGCGACATATTGTAGGAAATACTTGTACCTTATCCACAACACTGATTAAACTTGAAGAATACAATACAATATATTTACAATCCAGTAAAAATGCGTATAAAGAACAACGGTATCTAGATAATACTGAAACATAACATATAAGTCTTGCTGGTGATACAATATATAATACATTTACTATTTGTTTTAGTAATCGCATACATTAGCTACATATATTAATTTGATATGTTTAACACAATGGCAATATTGAAGGGAAGAGCTAACCCGCCATGTTTTTAGTCCAACATCCTCGTCAAACTATTGAGTAGCGTTATTATTCCAGTTACTGTCAATTTAATAAAACAGACTTGGTCATTGTTATTTTTTCTTATTCAAGTCCAAATGTTTTATAATTTATTTCATAAATCAACCTAGTATAGCAATAAAAACATGGTCACAATACAATATTACACAATAATATAATAAGTGAATGCTCATATAGACAATTCATAATGCTTAAAGGAAATTGCTTTGGTACTTTTTGAGAAGCTACACATATATCAGATGGGGCGTTAGCGCCTAAAGCAGGTTAGCTGTTCCGTACAGTTTGTTAAAGGATGTAAATTGGAACAACGTACCAGATAATTGATGGAAATGACAGTGAAATCTATATATACTGTAACCTCGTCCGAGGGGCGGAGTTTGGTGTTGTAGCCGACTGTTAGGGCGTTATACAGATTCTTTGCGGTTGCCAATGTGTATGCACCGTCAGACTGATCTGTAGAAAAAAAAACATGTATGTAAATCACGTGATAAAATTATTTGTCCATTTATATTAATAATAATGATAATATTGTTGTTGTTGTTGTTGTTGTTGTTGATGATGATGATGATGATGATGATGATGATGATGATGATGATGATGATGATGATGATGATTATGATGATGATGATGTTCAAGAAAAGTAGCTGGAATTTTACTTCAGGACTCACACCACTATTATCTCGGATATATAGGAGGTAGAAATAAAACTTTAGTTCTCTTTTTCTTCTTTTTTCAGGGTTTTGTACTGCAATGCTTTGTTTTTTGCTGGCATGAGTTAAATGGTCAGTATTTAAGAAATCACCACTGAAAATTTGATGCTGATACCAGCTTTCTGGACAATTCTGCGTCATTTCAGAATTTTCGGTTCGAACCGCATCTAGGGCGAATAGTTGACATATTATTACTCTGGAAATTGATCGGTCTCACAAAAGCATTCAATTTAAAAAAAAAAAAACCTGGTCAAGGTATACTTATTTTTCTTTATAATTGCATATCTTGAACCAGTGAAGAATTTGAGCCCAGACACATGCTGCAGAATTAAATTGTTCACTCTGTTTTGGACATAAATGTTACAATGGAGCCCTATGGGAAATGTAATAGTGGTGTGAGACGTTCAAACTGCAATTTTTTGAATTTAAGTTCATTCTACGTGTTCAATTATAAAACATTTAAGGTTACAAACAGCTGACGTTTTTATGTAAGAGAAACCAGGTGCCTGTGAAATATGAATGATTAATATATCAAATTACTACTCCTCCGCATGCTTTTAACCAAAAAATTAGCAGAGAGATGCAAGTTTCCTATCCTTCTCTATAAGTCCTTGGAGGAGTGTACTTTGCTCAACCAGTCAAAAGTGGATAACTGTGACCCTTGGAGCAAGTCCCAGGAAAACAATTATAATGATAAACGTATTTTACTGTTTTTACATCAACCGATATAAGCTATGGATATTGATTATAAAAAAAGTACGCAATGGTAACTCAATTTCGATTTTTAAATTAATAATGTAGTTCCTAATGGATTAGTGAGCAGGTCGATTTATGTCAAAGGATCTGACAACGAATTCCTCAACGGCTTTAGTTTCATATTAAACAAAAAACGGTTGTATTTGCTCTATTAATTTTTAAATGGAGAGAACTGTAAAGAATGTTGTCAATATTACTTTTATTTGTAAGTCAATCCATTTGCCTATGTTTCATGTTGGTAGACCTATGTGTTATCACGTGATATTTATTCATTGTCACACGAGTAATAAAATAAGTTTAAAATAATCATTTAGCTATATAATTGCGCATGAATAGAAAATCTTTTGTAATTATTAATCATTTTTCGATAATAAAAGTTATTAATATAATCCACAATTTACAATATACAAGTATTATTATTGATATAAGTATTATCATCATCATCATCATCATCATCATCATCATCATCATCATCATCATCATCATCATCATCATCATCATCATCATCATCATCATCATCATCATTATCATCAGCACCATCACCATCATTACCATCATCAACAGGAAGTAGAAACTACGATGGTGAAAACGCGAAACTACGATGGTGAAAAGTCGAAACCACGATGGTGAAAAGACGAAACAACGGTGGTGAAAACGCGAAACTACGATGGTGAAAAGTCAAAATAATGATGGTGAAAAGTCGAAACTACGATGATAAAAACGCGAAAATACGACGGCGAAAACGCGAAACTACGATGGTGAAAAGTAGATATTACGATGGTGAAAAGTTAAAACAACGATCATTGTAGATTCGTTGTTTCGACTTGACTTGATTAAAGACCCAAACGGGACACCATATTTCATGTAGCAGACAACATAATAATGTTAAAATAATTTTAAAGGATTTTAGACATTAATGAAGCATTACAAATTTAACAAAATTCAGAATATGATGCGCGACTATAATGCGCCATCTGCATACAGTAGCCAGTCTACGCATCTTGTTTTCATCATTATCACAAATGTATCTCCCATAGCTGGATAACCCGGCTATCTCAATCGGTAACATGTGTCTCCCACCACGGAATATGTGGGGAAGTAGTACGTGACTTATAGGGGTAAGGTGTGTCTAGTACTGGTTAACCATTTAGCAGATCCGATGAACAATGTGTAAGTTCGCTGGCAGCCATTCAATAACAGGGGTTCGTTTCACTAACGTTTGTGCGTTTAATTATGTTTATATAGTCTTTCGTTAGCAACTATTTTCAGTTAATACAGTACACATATGTATACAAAACGTAACGTTATAGTAGACGACAGTGTGCTGCTTGCTACCAAGTATTGTTTTGTTAACTCTGTAATAAGAAATGATCTGTGAAAATTATTAATCATGCTGGACTTAGTGTATTCTCTGACAAAGTTTACATGTATCTCGCTACTGTCTGGCGTAAGCTGCCACATGTGCTTCTTGTTATTATTAAATAAATCCTGCATTGTTGAAAACAGAATGACATGATGTCACAATATATGAAAAAAATAATGATCTACTATAATGTTCTAATTGGTTTATACATGCATCTTTATTAATGTCTCATCTATGTAAAAAACATATTAATAAAACATATAATAACATATACAATGTACATAACCATTCAAAATTAGAATTACAAGAGACACTATAAAATTAATTGACATATATACATCTATCACAGATTATACATGATTTATATTAGAATAAGATGTATAGTATATAGCATTATAGCTAATCTTGGCTCTAGGACTAAACATGTGTTAAAATAACTTTTGTTCAATCATGAAAAGAAAAATAAATGCAAATACATAGCTATATAGTAAAAAGCTTTTTTTGAAAATATTTTAAAAGATCAGTTATCACCCCAGATTAGATCTGGAATGGCCTGATTAAGACCGATATCTCACCATAATTCAAAAATAATTTGTTTTACATTTTAAGATATATAATATTATTCAGAGTCATATAACTAATATTTCTACATTTTGTAGTATCTTAAAACAGATTTTGGCATATATTCTTATCATATCTTTCTTGGAATAGAGAAACTTCTTTCTATTACAGTCATCAAAATTATTAAAGTTCGCATCTATGCTTACTGCCTTAAATATCTTTCCTCATATATTTATAAGTGGCACATTTTAGAATAACATGACATTCATCTTCTATAGCATTATTACAGAAAGGACATAACCGGTCATTCTCTTTAATACCCTCATATCGACCAGTGTCTAGTTTTAATTGCGCAACGCCACATCTGAATTTTGTAAACACTGATCTATAGTTCAATGGTAGCATAATTTTACAATAATTTCTACTTCATATTCCGTTTTAATACTTCTATAAGTTCTTAATTAGTAACGTCCATTACCACGTATACTAGATGTTTGATTAACGCTTGCTTTCCACTCCGTAGTATATACAGAAAAAAGTATCAGTAAATTTACTTTTGTTAATGTTTGGGTATGTATAAGTATGAAGCTGTAAACTATTAATAGATTTGTAACTGTGAAAAACCAATATTTACAATAGATATTAACTTTTTTTCTTTCCCAAATAAATAGCCTCTTATTTAGTTTTGTAAAAACTGTATAGATGTTACGTACCCAATGTTCCGATATAAATTTACATAGTTGGGGCCCACCCCGAATCGCCTGAAATAGCTGCGGTAGGTGTATATTTGCCAGTACACAATAAAACTCGCATCGCTCTATTTTGTATTGAATTTATGCACGAATAAGATCTTCAGCTCCATTCGATATAACAGACTAGACAAGCGAATCAAACAACTTTGTAAATATTTTATCGGGCATTCCACTTAAACTTTTATACAATCTAGAGCACGACCAGTGCTTTGAGCCACTATTTTAGCAGTTACATTGAAATCTAGACGCTCTGTCAATTTTAAACCAAGATATACATATTTATCAGGGCTGCGTTCAGTTCGGTTAAACATTTGATAACGTTAGCTAACATATTTTTTCTGGATACTGGCTCAACCTCATATTAGCGCGCAGTACACGATCATTTTAGGGAACCAGGCATTAAACGTGTTTACCGTTTAACGGTGCTGAACGCAGCCCAGTATAAGGTAGAAGTTCGAACATTACACCGCAAGTAAATACAATATCTGACTTAGCAATTGATAAATGTCTGAAATGTACAATGCTGCTCTTAGTATTTAAAGGTTAATTGTAGTACTGTTAATACTACACCACCTATCTAACTCTTTAAGCACATGTTGGTGTGAGGTATTTGATAATCATATGTCTATCGAACTGATGGAAACTCAAAAGCGTTGAACGCTCGTCTGATGATCGTTCAGTCTTTAGCATTGAATGTAATTAGATGCATTAAACACGAGCAGATGCGTTGAAAGTTTATCACGTGATCGTTCAGTCTTAAAGTAACGCTTAACGCTTTAACACGAGGGGAATATTTGGAATGCTGAAACCTGCGTCACACGGTCGTTCAGTCTTTACACTAAAGTAAACAGGGGAAGACTCTAAATCGTTGAACTTTCGTCACATGGACGTTCAGTCTTTACACTAACGCAAAACAGAGGGAGACTCAAAGTCGTGGAACTTTTGTCACATGGTCGTTCAGTCTTTACACTAATGCAAACAGGGGGAGACCGTAAAATGTGGAACTTTCGTCAAATGGTCGTTCAGTCTTTACACTAAAGTAAACAAGGGAAGACTCTTAATCGTTGAACTTTCGTCACATGGACGTTCAGTCTTTACACTAACGCAAAACAGAGGGAGACTCAAAGTCGTGGAACTTTTGTTACACGGTCGTTCAGTCTTTACACTAACGCAAACAGGGGGAGACTCTAAATCGTGGAACTTTCGTCACGGGATCGCTCAGTTTTAGTTTAAAGTCCCTTAGTCTGGTAAACTACAGAACGAGCAAAAACACACTAAATATCTTATAAAATATACGTACGTATTAAACTGTAGAACAAACAACATATTCCAAACACGAACCAAATACGACAAAAAGCCATCTTTACTGACACTGAACTATATTCATACTAATATAAGACACGTTAACATTTTTAAAAGTGATTATAACAAATTTTCTCCCATTTGTTCAACTTATATGCAAACTTTCCATTCTGACCCTGCCGGCATTTGAGCGCACCTTAAACAAAACAAATTTTTTTAAAGTCGCCCCTCGCTGATTATGAATAGAGTGACGTTTTAGTGCCAATTATAGTCAGCCGATAATCGATCTTTTTATGATTAATAATTGATGCATGACCTTTGATTCACTCCATTGAGTAACTAATTTCGAAACTGATTGATAGGTTCATCTTATATTGAATTACATACTGATGTCGTTCCAGCTTCCGTCTCTTGGGGGGAAACTGTCCTATATGTAATTACACACAGCAGCGTAAAACAAATGGGATTAAATTTGACAAGTACAAGATATTGTTGTCATAACGCGTTCCATTGTTTGATTAATAATTAGTTTAATGTCAATATTAAATAATCTCCATGCAACGTAAATAACAACGATGGATTAAATTGATTTTTAATCTAATCACTCCGCGAAGTTTGTTTTGCTATTTATTTTACGTCGATTGTGAAACAAATCACAAACCACTCTCGAAGTCTTCTTGGGTTAAACCAATACTAATTTATGCGGATAAAGTGACTTTTTAAAAGACATCACAAATAGTCGCGGAGAGGATCGAACCCACGACCCTCCAATTGTAGTTCCGATGCTCTACCACTGGACAACGCCCCAATATGTATAGAATGGTCAACGCATATGTCACATATTGTGCCAGTTATATAACCTCCATTTGCACAAAAAACAACAATGCATAGTTTAATTTCTAAAGGTTAACTTGTGTAGTGATATTGGGTTTGATCCTCCGTCACACCGTATCCAGGACCGTGGGTTCAATATCACGTCACGACCGTATCAAGGATCGTTGGTTAAATCCTCCGTCAGGACCGTATCAAGGACCGTGGGTTCAATCTCCCGTCACAACCGTATCAAGGATCGTTGGTTAAATCCTCCGTCAAGACCGTATCCAGGACCGTGGGTTCAATCTCCCGTCACAACCGTATCAAGGATCGTTGGTTAAATCCTCCGTCAAGACCGTATCCAGGACCGTGGGTTCAATCTCCCGTCACGACCGTATCAAGGATCGTTGGTTAAATCTTCCGTCACGACTGTATCAAGGACCGTGGGTTCAATCTCCCAATCTCCCGTCACGACCGTATCAATGATCGTTGGTTAAATCTTCCGTCACGACTGTATCCAGGACCGTGGGTTCAATCTCCCGTCACGACTGTATCAAGGATCGTTGGTTTAATCTTCCGTCACGACTGTATCCAGGACCGTGGGTTCAATCTCCCGTCACGACCGTATCAAGGATCGTTGGTTAAATCCTCCGTCACGACTGTATCCAGGACCGTGGGTTCAATCTCCCGTCACGACCGTATCAAGGATCTTTGGTTAATTCCTCCGTCACGACCGTATCCAGGATTGTGGGTTCGCTCCTCGGTCATTAATTTATCCGTTGCGGTTAACCAGTATTATAAACATATTGAATCTGCAAGTGACTGACAACTTCCCTATATATTCAGAGGTGGGAGACTCTGGTCAAAAGAACAAAGTTAATGACTAATCGCCACATTGACTGTGACCGAGTGGGAATTCGAACTCATGACGACTTGGACCGTTCCTTTAATTGATCGTACCCATCTCCTTAATTTATGTCACCGCTACTTTCATCAAATAATTCTAACATTTCTAATTATTTCAAACATGTTAAATGCATTTGTATTTTATCTTGATAATTATTTGTATATGAACATTTAATCGGAAAGAGCCTTAATAAGTGTTATTTGAACTTGTGGCCTGAACATTTCCCTAAGTTGTAATATATAAAGCAATAAAAACGTTTAAACTACAATGTATTATCTACAGCAGTGAGAGTGACGTGCATAAAAATATTAAAATGTTTATCGGCGTTATCGTGAATCCTTTTAATATATGATTATTTGAGACAAAACATTCAAGTACTTGACGATTGTCAAAATATTAATTTTTAGTTTTTAGATCTTATGACAATCCGATATACCCCAAGTTCAAAGGTTAAACGGAAAAGAATACTAGTTAGAAATGTACCGTTGATAGTTTTGTCTTTTTTCTTTTTTCTAAAGTAAATACAAAAAACTTAAGTCACGCGAGATTGTGTTCTTACAAATGAAGAAACATGATATACTGCAGGCTACCTTTTCTTTATTTTAATGGAAATTTCGGTATTGTTTAAATACGGGGTTAAAATGTCATTCTGAATATATCAGGTGATATGTGTTTGGTATTTCATATAACACACTCTTTGAAAAAGAAAAGAAGAAAGGAAGAACATATAGTTTAGCAAAAAATACAAAAACAACAAAAAGAAAATTGTAAAAGAAGAATAAGTAGATGGTGATGTTAATAAAAAAGAAAAATGAAGATGATGATGAAGAAGAAGAAGAAGAAGAAGAAGAAGAAGAAGAAGAAGAAGAAGAAGAAGAAGAAGAAGAAGAAGAAATACGGTTGAAGAAATAAGAAATCGAAAAGAGAAAAAATAGATTATAGATGAAGAAAAGAAACAAAATGAAAAGAAGAAAAGTCCGACAACGCAGAGATGAAGGAACATCAGTAAAAACGAACGAAAATTATTAAAACTATGTTAAATATATATATTTGACTCCGTTTTTTATCACCAATTTCAAAATATCATTTATTAACCGATATATCATTTGTACAAAGACGGACCCAATTGTCCGACTCAGTTATGAGAGATGATGATATTAGACATCTGGGACACAAAAGAGGTAATTAGTGTCCAGGGTGTTCAAATATTTATACATTCTTTACCATAGGTATTTTTTTAAAAAATAATTTGTTATTCTGTGGTGCATCACATGTTACATACTTTATTATATAGGTCATTTAAAATGTTTCCAAAGGTGAACAGTAATACATTAATTAGCGTCAAATGTCACTTGAAGCCAGATTGCTCAAATATTCTCAGTTAAAACTCATTTTAAAGGAAAAACATGAATATCAGAATTTTTTAAAATTTTAAAATTGGCTACAATTCACCACTCCAATTTAAATATTCAAATTTGTCACGTTTTGAAATTTGAAATACCAAACAATTCGAATTTTATTTATCAATGATAATGTGATGCTTCTGATACATTTTAAAAATAGTTTTATTTTGTAAGACTTTTATAGCCTACTTCCTGTAAGATCAGTTTTGTTTGTATGGGGTTTTCCACATTTTCAACAGTATTTCCCAATCGTGAAACATCGGGTATTTCCGTATCCTCCGTATAATACACCTCGTGTATAGCTCTAGAATACACCAACGCTATTCGCCTGCGTTACAAGTCTGTGTTCATTCGCGTGAAAGTAACAAATTATGTATCCGTCATTAAGTTGAATATATGGCGTTATTATAATGATGGTTTTATTTATACACTCGACATTGGTCATGTTTATAGGGAAATTTAAAATATCAGTCTTGATTAACCAACGTTTATATTTTTAACGTACATGTATATAAGGTGGCATAAGAGGGCCGCCATTTTATTTTATCATGTTACTGAAAGTTATTCGAAAATGGCGCCTTATTATGTCAGAGGTCTATTGCGTAGCATAAAGGCCGTGGTGATCAGATTGCAGTATTTCCGTTATTTAACGGCGATTCTTGCATCTCCGTTCCAGGCTGTTAAACAGTACCAGATAATAGACACACCTTATCTCTGCAAATCACAGAGTGCATCCATGTGTAAGAAAATTGTTTCTCTATTATTTCAATTGGTATTAATTGATGGATAATTTGTACACACTGTGGTACGTCTCTTTCCATTTTGTATTAACCCTTAATCATGTGTTATGCCATGTTATGTTTTTTTTCTTCAATTATTTGTAATATTTAAGGGGAAAGGCCGTAACTAATGCTGTGTGAGAACTTGTGGCCCAACCCCATTGCTGCAATTATAAATGAAATAAAATATGGTTAAACTAAATCCATGTGTAACCATCATTTTATTCCATTTGCAGTAATCTCCATTTTTGTGAACACTAGGCGGTGCGTACGCACTGACCTATGTCCGAACGCATGAACTCTGGAATTTGTTATCGTTAGAACTACTTTATAGAACAGAACAGAACAGAACATATATGAGACTTTTCCCGTTCCCAGTTATGGGTACCGCAATGAAGTATTTCTTCTCCGAAATAACACTCCAGCACTAAGTTTGTTCTTATTTAAGTAGTTTGGTGAATCCAACAGATGCTGTCGTCTCTTTATACAGCCGGCCATGATCAGCACCAAGCCCACTAGTATTTCTGGTACGACAAATATTTCAGGGCGAAGATTATATGTAAGTCAAAATTCATGAACTGTAATGTATTTAGAAATATTTATCTTTAATCAGAATACTTACGTGAATTTTATTGATATTTATTTTAAAGAAATGTGAGTATATGAGTATAGTGCGTGATCCGGTGGTAGAGCATCTGTCCCATGATCCGAAGGTCGTGGGTTCGATTTTCGGCCTTGGCTATATGTGGTGTCCTTGAGCAAGACACTTTCCCCGCATATATTTAGTACTGGTTCTACTTAGAAAGACTTCGAGCGTGATTTGTTTAAGTTGTAGTAGCTTGTTTCATTGAAATAAAATAAATAAGTTGAAACTGACTAAAAAATAGACCATGCTTTCAGACCACTCAACGCTATAATAACTAACCAAACTCGGTTACGGATGTGTCCAAGAACGCATTGCAGTATTCACAAAAGGCATTGTTTTTAATTAATTCAGCATTTAGTATTTCACAGCTATAGGTCTGGGCTGTGTTCAAACAGTCCATTAAGACATAAAAATGCCAATTCAGTGAACCATTTCAAAACTTCGTATTTGCGATGGATTAAAACATAAATAAACGCCAGAGCCTAGGCTAATAACATATAGCTCATAACTTGCTTTAACATGTCACTGTTCGTATTACACACATTGTCAAAAATACATAACTTTTATTCGCGTATCTAAATTTGATGAATAATTTATTATGCTGTTATTGTTTATTATTATAATTACTATCATTATTATTATTACAGACATAAATTCGCAATATTTAATTATATATCATTAGTATATTATACGTAATAAAGTCTCGAAAATTACCAGAAACACTGAGCAAATAATAATTGTTGAACAGGAGATTTATAGAATTTATCGTTCAATAAATATGAGATTCAAATAGATTTTTGTTTGTCGAGCGACAAATAATTTGCTGTTTTGATTATTTCGAAGATCTGATGATGTATTACTGTACTGAACGGAACAGCTTGTAACCCGCCAGTTTTGTATTTCCAATATCTTCGTCAAAATAATGAGTAACGTACCCATTTTAATAATTATGACTGAAATTAACCAATTGCAGTCAAATTAATGGTACAAACTTGTTATCCTAAATATTTTTTCTTATTCAGTTCCAAATTTCAAGGAAGGTGGTTTGAAACTTTTTGAGAAAATACAAATAAAATGAAAGGTGTCGGTTTAGCTGTTCTGTTCTGTTAAACACACACACACAAATCAGGTGGTAGGTTAGCTGTTCTGTTCAGTTTATATCAATAATATATATATACATTTTCGTCCATGTTATCTCAATTGCTTTTAAATTTTTTTTTTATATATGATTAACTTTTATTGTTCTTATTAATTTGTTTTTTTTTTGGAATGAGGTCTAACGCCATTTTCAATACATGAGCGGTTTTATATGGCAGATGTAGTTTTAATGATGAGAGGTCAAAGTTATAATTTATTTCAAATTAAGCAACATTGGAAAACATATAGGAAGCAAAATCTTTTAAAAGCGAAATCGTTTGGAAACACGCGCATTCGCCATGGCGCCCAAACTTATTAAGTTGGCAAGGGAGACTAACTATACATTACCAATTCCTATATTTTATACCTGGGTTATTGCCCTTTGAACTCATTATTTTTAAACACGCGCCCTCTAACGCGCCTCCTTTGACAGGGGAGACTGGCTATACATTACCAATTCATATTTTATACCTGGTTATCTCCCTTTAAACTCATTATTTTTATCATAGTAATAAAGTCAGTTTTATTCAAATTAAACATCATGGAGTCGTAAATGTTTCCCTCTAGTGGATTGAAGCACCATACAGAGATATATTTGTATATCTTACGCGCCCAATAAAACTACGTCTATACATACACCTTTGCTTAGGGAAATAAACCAGAGAAATGAACTGTAGCTACATGTATACTAATTATTTGCAAAATTTGAGATTTAAGCATATAATGAAAATAAGATAAAAGTTTTAAACCTGCTATATGAAACTGCATGTACTGCTCTGCGCATTTAAATATTTGTCCGTCTTCTTGAAACGAGCAAGAAAAAAATTGACTGAATATGCAATCTCCCCAAAGAAGAATATATATTCACCATTTTGTAAGTAAGGCATTTTTTAAAGAAGATATTTGAAAATAACTCTAAATGAAAGTTTAAGTATAGGAAACAATGCTTTATAAAATGTACGTACTATAAAATCTATTCTCAACAACTGACTGATCACTATTACAAATATTTAAATTTCTGAATGATAATGTTAGAGACAGCTTTCTATGATATTCGTAATAGGTACATTATTTTCTCATCATAACGCTAGAATTGAGATAAATCAAGTGAAACTTTTTCTGACAGCATATTACAAAATAATAATAATAATAATGTGATGATCCTCCGGCAATCAACTTTTAACCGTCATCCACCCGAAAGTAATTTTATAAGATACTGAAAATCGTTGAAGCGAACTATCGCTGCTATAATGCACTAAAGATACAACAGTTTTACATCTAAGCTCCTAAAGTTGTATTGCTTCTAAGGAAACCGTAATTCATCAGCTACCTTCTATACTAATAACGCTAATATTCAAGACGCCCATTTATTAAAATTTCGACCTTAACTCATAATACGTTTTAAAAATGAAATCCAAATAAAGAATTAAATATAACTAAATATTTAAAAAAATATTGCCTGGATTTCGTTCTCAGATCGGGGAAAAATCACAAAATTTATTAATTCTATTATACAATTATACACATGGAAATAACCTAAGTTTTTAAATGAACTATTTTCCAATTTTAGTAAATGACTAAAATTATACATAATTTTATGGACTACTAATATTAATATTTTAAAACTTTTTTGACGAACGGAAACGTATTCATTCTCTATCATTCCATCTGAAATTAAACTTTAGAAATGATATTAAAATTGATATTCGAGAGTCAGTATGGATTTCAATTTTCAAAAAAAGAAAAGATATAAAATATATTATTTAAACCATCTACAACTCCAGTTCCAATTCATTTTAAATGGTGACATGTCAGCGGTTCACGCACGCATTCAAATTAATTGCAGTATTTTACTTTTTTTAAATGCACCTATTCAATAAACATCTACGTTACAATATGTCTTGTAGATATGGTAACGTGATAGAAATTGCTGAACATCTTTTTTCTTTTAATGCACGCCTTTTAACCCTTTACTTCATATACACGCCTTTGGACACCTCTAATGTAGACGCCTTTGGACACCTCTAATATAGACGCCGTTGGACACCTCTAATATAGACGCCTTTGGACACCTCTAATATAGACGCCTTTGGACACCTCTAATATAGACGCCGTTGGACACCTCTAATATAGACGCCTTTGGACACCTCTAATATAGACGCCGTTGGACACCTCTAATATAGACACAATTTGACACCTTATATAGAAGGCTTTTGAATTATTGGGTGAATTATGTTTATATTAACTGACAGAGTGGAAAACAGTGTAGGAAGTGTTCAGATTGCTCGTTACGAGCGATTTTAACTCTTCCTGCACTGTTTTCAAAGGCCTTCTGAGATTGGTGCTGGAAAACGCATATCTATGGAGTAAAGGGTTAATATTCAAAGGCTTGAGTTGTTCAGTAAAACAAGAAACTATTATTCCTTGGAAACAGAAGCCTAATGAAGAATAAAACGCCCATACATGTATATTCTTAAAAGCTCAAAATATTATTAGAAACTCCTCAAAACGGTTCAGTCATAATTTATATTGAAAAACTCATATTTTGAGGTTCATCGTCAGTACTAGTTTAATATATTTAATAATATAAGTTATACTATAATCATAAATAAGTGTAGATATTTATATTCTGATAACTGACATGTAAATATTTGTTATAGATTTATGGTTTGTAACGAGAAACTGTAACAGTTTAATTTAATAAAACATTCTTCTTCTTCTTAATAATTAGTGTCAATTAATAATTAATGTTTAATCCCTTGTTCCTAGATGTTGACATAAGGGTCCGTTTCGGGGCTGAAGACAACGGTAACTATTCTTTTTTTATATTTATTCTTCTCTACTGTATCTTATGTTAATTTTTCTTTAAGCAATTATTATATTCATTTAAATTCTAGTAGAAGTATTACTCTTATTTCTTTGTGCGCGTACGTGCGTACGTGTGTGCGTGCGTGCGTGCGTGCGTAAGAATGTTTGCTTGAAAGTACAGGTGTTATTTGTATAAAAAAACTATTGTCTATACATTTGCTTTAATATGTATAAGCATGTTGACGTATTGGGGAGGGCTGTAACTAATTCTGTTAAAAAAATGTAGTCCCATACCGTTGCAATTTATACTATAGTGTACTTTTACTGCAAACTCAGTGATGTTTTGAACATGTAAATTTGTAATAGAATAATATTAAATTAGAGAATGAATACGACTTTAATTTCCAACAAAAACAATTTTGATTTTGTGTAAACTCTTTCTTACTTAAAATTAAACATATGTAAATTAATCTCGTTTTCCCGATTACAATCTTAAACCATTGAATACGACAATAACAGTATGCCATATTTTGTTTGCTTAACAGGAAATTAAACACTCTAGATTGGCACACAAATGGTTTCACATGTCAAATATTGAAAAAAAAAACCTTCTCAAAACAGAAGAAAAATTTAGCAGATGAGTGTTAGTTTGATATTGGTTTTCGTGATTCGGTATTTAAGTGTGAAACTCTTCAACATTGGAAATAAATAAGGTATGTGTTAAGGTTAATTTCAAGTTAAAAATCGAAAAACGAAACACGTATAATTACCTAACCCAGTCTGTCGAATGAATGAAACTATCGTAAAAGTTTGAATGACAGATAATAAAGCAAATATTTAAATTTCAACTTTTTTATTTGCATAAGAAGTATTTTAAGATCATTTAGAAGATTTGTTTTATTCTTTTTTTATTGAGGTTTTCAATACCATTTTCAACACATTATAATTATTTTTAATATTGTCAAAACAGCGATAGGTCTGCGTAATTTTTTCAAAGCTGATATTGTTTAATAAAATAGAACTTATAGAAATTGGTTGAGTTTCGTTTAGTTAAAACACATTTTTTTTTAAAATATAATTACACATACCGGCATACAAGGAATCAAGGGTCAAGTCACAAGTGCTAACCACATTAGTTACGACCGCCCCCTTGAAATGATGATTTGAATTATATCTCGACGGCTTAGTCACATTTGATGGAGATAAGTAAAAACGTATACATATAGTAAACTATTACTGACAGTCGCTATAATTTATATTAAAGTACTTGAATACGTTTCAAAAAAAAAAAAGAAGAATTTTAAAGTTTAAATATTTTTTTAAAAAAAAGTATGAATAAAAGTACAACCTGAAGAGGACTGTAATATCAAGTTGTAAAGTAAAGATACAGGATTTCCCGAGGAGTTCTAACTGATAAAAGTCGAGTGTCAGTTAGGAAAGCCAAGTGTCGAGTAAGACAGTTGCGTGTTGAGTAAGATAGTCGAGTGTCGAGTAAGACAGTTGCGTGTTGAGTAAGATAATCGAGTGTCGAGTAAGACAGTTGCGTGTTGAGTAAGATAATCGAATGTCGAGTAAGACAGTTGCGTGTTGAGTAAGATAATCGAGTGTCGAGTAAGACAGTTGCGTGTTGAGTAAGATAATCGAGTGTCGAGTAAGACAGTTGCGTGTTGAGTAAGATAATCGAGAGTCGAGTAAGACAGTTGCGTGTTGAGTAAGATAATCGAGTGTCGAGTAAGACAGTTGAGTGTTGAGTAAGATAATCGAGTGTCGAGTAAGACAGTTGCGTGTTGAGTAAGATAATCGAGTGTTGTGTAAGACAGTTGCGTGTTGAGTAAGATAATCGAGTGTCGAGTAAGAAAGGCGCTTGTCGGGTAAACAAGTCGAGTGGTGAGTAAGAAAGTCGGGTGTGAGTAAAATTTCGCGTGTTGAGTAAGGAAGTCGAGTGTTGAGTAAGGAAGTCGAGTGTTGAGTAAAAAAATCGCGTGTTGAGTAAGAAAGTCGCATGTTGAATAAGGAAGTCGAGTGTTGAGTAAGGAAGTCGAGTGGTGAGTAAGAAAGTCGAGTGTTGAGTAAGAAAGTCGTGATGTGAGTAAAAATGTCACGTGTTGAGTAAGGAAGTCGAGTGTTGAGTACAAAAAAAGGCGTGTTGAGTAAGGAAGTCGAGTGTTGAGTAAGAAAGTCGAGTGTTGAGTAAAAAAGTTGCGTGTTGAGTAAGAAAGTCGAATGTTGAGTAAAAAAGTCGAGCGTTGAGTAAGAAAGTCGTGTGTTGAGTGAGTAAAATAAGTCTCGTTTTTAGTAAGAAAGTCGAGTGTTGAGTAAGAAAGTTGCGTGTCGAGTAAGAAAATCGAGTTCTGATTAATAAAGTTGAGTGTAGAGTAAGAAAATTAAATATCAAGTAATTAAGTCGACTAAGTAAGGAAGGCATGTAGCTAGTAAAATAATCGAGTGCTGAGCAATAAAGTCGAGTGTCGAGAAAGAAAGTCATGTATCAAGTAAAAAAGTCACTTTTTGAATAAGAAAATCAAGTGTCGAGTGAGATAATCTATTATCGAGTAAGAAAAGCGAATGTCAATTAAGAACGTCGAGTGTCAAGTAAGAAAGATGCGTGTAAAGTAAGAAAGAAAATCGTGTACCGAGTAAGTAAAGCGAATGTCAATTAAGAAAGTCGAGTGTCAAGTAAGAAAGATGCGTGTCAAGTAAGAAAATCGTGTGCCGAGTAAGTAAAGCGAATGTCAATTAAGAAAGTCGAGTGTCAAGTAAGAAAGATTCGTGTCGAGTAAGAAAATATATTGTCGAGTAAGTAAAGCGAATGTCAATTAAGAAAGTCGAGTGTCAAGTAAGAAAGATGCGTGTCAAGTAAGAAAATGGTGTGCCGAGCAAGTAAAGCGAATGTCAATTAAGAAAGTGGAGTGTCAAGTAAGAAAGATGCGTGTCGAGTAAGAAAATATATTGTCGAGTAAGAAAAGCGAATGTCAATTAAGTAAGTCGAGTGTCAAGTAAGAAAGATGCGTGTCGAGTAAGAAAATATATTGTCGAGTAAGAAAAGCGAATGTCAATTAAGAAAGTCGATTGTCAAGTAAGAAAGATGCGTGTAAAGTAAGAAAATCGTGTGCCGAGTAAGTAATGCGTACGTCAATTAAGAAAGTCGAGTGTCAAGTAAGAAAGATGCGTGTCGAGTAAGAAAATATATTGTCGAGTAAGTAAAGCGAACGTCAATTAAGAAAGTCGAGTGTCAAGTAAGAAAGATGCGTGTCGAGTAAGAAAATATATTGTCGAGTAAGTTAAGCGAATGTCAAGTAATAAAGTCGAGTGTCAAGTAAGAAAGATGCGTGTCAAGTAAGAAAATCGTGTGCCGAGTAAGAAAAACAAATGTCAAGTAATAAAGTCGAGTGTCAAGTAAGAAAGATGCGTGTCGAGTAAGAAAATCGAGTGTCGAGTTATAAAGTTGAGTGTCGAGTAGGAAAATCGAATGTTGACTAATAAACTCGAGTGTCGAGTAAGAAAATATTTTCTAATTTTAATTTGAGGATAATAAATAAGGCCCATATTACGTCATGGTTTTATTTTAGAATTTTCCGTGTACTTATCAGACGATATGAAAGATAGGACTGTTCAATAGATCTCTAAATATCCGGGTTTGTAATATATTTCTTTAGATCTTTATGATTGCATTCTTCTCTGAACAGACAATAAAACAAATAAGAAGTGTAGTTCGTGTGCAGAGCACTTTATTGTGAACTTTGACATTTCTTGTGCATGATTGAACGTTACACACCCGTTATAAAAACGGATATAGCGTTAAAAGATGTTATCTTGTTAACGAACACAATGAATCAATGAATCAATAAATGAATGCAGGAATCACATAAATCACATAGTATATTGCGATCATATATGAACATATTATACGATAATCATATAAATCCCAGTATATGGTGCTCATATGTAATATACTGAGCATATGGGAATCATATAAGATCATAGGTTCTCACATGAAACCTAGCATATAAGAATCATATAAATTCTCATTTGACTATTATATGTGAATATATATGTGAATATCATATGTGAATATATGCAAATAACATATGTGATTTATAGACATCTAATTTCATATGTTAGTTATATGTGGCTCAGTTTTCTATGTACAAAGGAAATCTGACCTGAACAAATTATTAGTTAAAAAATTGTTTTAACATATGAATATATAAATTACCTTAACCAACGTTCTAGCATATATACAATTACATACACGTGAATAAAGGCCTAGGAGTTTGTATTGTATTTTTATGACTATATACATTATATATCTTCAAAGTCATTTATATGATAAAAACAGTTGAAAAGAGAAAAAAGTAATATAATATACCCCCTACCCACACGTTCCCATACAGGTAGGATATACGTTGTCTGCCATTGTGCGTTTGATATATAGACTTTTAATGTCCTTTTCTGTTTAATGACTGTTTCTTTTTAAGTTGTATAACACATATGATTTAACACATTTATCAAAACATGAACTGAAAACAGTCACCCTTTCCTCAATATCAGGTTATGTTCTGTGGGCTTGGGCTTGGAAAATACATACCCCCTATCGCCCCACCCCAATCTTTAACGTCTGGCAGTGATTTCTAAAATATTCACCATTTAATACGTCATGAATAAATAAATCACTGCAATATAAAGTCCCGAAAAGAAAAAAAGGACTAAAGTTTACTTCTACCCCCTTCATCTGGTCAGGAGTATTCAAGGGAGATTATACAGCTGGAGTCCTACATAGATGATACTATCTCAATGTCCTTATTGTCATATTTTTTTGTAATTTTATCTACATTTCCACTCAGTTTCATCCTGACTGTTTACGAGCTGTAAAACCACATTTATTCATTCCACAAGAAACTAACTTAAGAAACTTGAAATCTCAAACGTGGATAATAAACTAGTATAAGGAAGATTACAATTTTTCTTGCTAGTTGATTCATTTATCGTACTACATGCGTCATTCGTAATGCCGTATGATTTATTTTTAGTGACACATTTACTTTATTCTAAAATTATTATGTTTTGTTTTTTATTGCCACATACTTTATTCATTCTTATGCTTTATTGTTATGCCATATTCTTTATTCCTTCATGTTAGTTGATTCATCTGTCATGCTACATGCTTCATCCACCTTATGCTGTATTCATCCTGCTTTACGCTTTATTGTTAATGCCATATTCTTTATTCCTTCATGCTAGTTGATTCATCCGTCATGCTACATGCTTCATTCACCTTATGCTGTATTCATCCTGCTTTATGCTTTATTGTTAATGCCATATTCTTTATTCCTTCATGTTAGTTGATTCATCCGTCATGCTACATGCTTCATCCACCTTATGCTGTATTCATCCTGCTTTACGCTTTATTGTTAATGCCATATTCTTTATTCATTCATGCTAGTTGATTCATTCGTCATGCTACATGCTTCATCCACCTTATGCTGTATTCATCCTGCTTTATGCTTTATTGTTATGCCATATTCTTTATTCCTTCATGCTAGTTGATTAATTCGTCACGCTTCATGCTTCATTCACCTTATGCTGTATTCATCCTGCTTTATGCTTTATTGTTATGCCATATTCTTTATTCCTTCATGTTAGTTGATTCATCCGTCATGCTACATGCTTCATCCATCTTATGCTGTATTCATCCTGCTTTTCGCTTTATTGTTAATGCCATATTCTTTATTCCTTCATGTTAGTTGATTCATCTGTCATGCTACATGCTTCATCCACCTTATGTTGTATTCATCCTGCTTTATGCTTTATTGTTATGCCATATTCTATATTCCTTCATGTTAGTTGATTCATCCGTCATGCTACATGCTTCATCCACCTTATGCTGTATTCATCCTGCTTTACGCTTTATTGTTAATGCCATATTCTTTATTCCTTCATGTTAGTTGATTCATTCGTCACGCTACATGCTTCATTCACCTTATGCTGTATTCATCCTGCTTTATGCTTTATTGTTAATGCCATATTCTTTATTCCTTCATGCTAGTTGATTCATTCGTCATGCTACATGCTTCATTCACCTTATGCTGTATTCATCCTGCTTTATGCTTTATTGTTAATGCCATATTCTTTATTCCTTCATGCTAGTTGATTCATTCGTCACGCTACATGCTTCATTCACCTTATGCTGTATTCATCCTGCTTTATGCTTTATTGTTATACCATATTCTTTATTCCTTCATGCTAGTTGATTCATCCGTCATGCTACATGCTTCATTCACCTTATGCTGTATTCATCCTGCTTTATGCTTTATTGTTAATGCCATATTCTTTATTCCTTCGTGTTAGTTGATTCTATGCTATGGTACCTTTAAACTGTAAAATATTGACTGATTGTTTGATAATATCAGTGACGGAATTCCAAAAAACAGAACCTCCGTATACCAAAGATTTTTCTAAATAATTCTCAGTTTGGCTTCGGGTTATACAACACATTGTCTGAAGTGGATCTTAAGTTTCGGAAATGTATTCCATGTATGCACTCTTAAGGCGGTTGACATTGTTTGATCAATAGATGCCAACCGTATTATCCGTTATCCTAACATTCATCATGTAACAGGCCGAAGATTGTGGTATTTAGGTTATTTAACCATTTTATAAACCTAATTCATCCCTCAATTAAAGGCAAGAGGGATAAATGCCAAGGGTAGTCCGGTATCCTAGATAGGCACAGACAATGCGACAGTGTCTTCGCTTTGTTTTAGATGTCCTGTATTTTATATACAGATAATATATAACGTTTTTTTTCTTCAAAATGGATGTATCTCTTGCTTTAAAAGATTTTTAAAGGTATGTGGTTTTCTGTCTATATATTCACATTGCTTCGTTCTTCTTTATATCTCTCTGTTCTTCTTTCCCCACTCCTTCCGTCTTACGTTCTTTCGTTTGTTTGTTTGTTCGTGCGTTCGTTCTTTGTTACTTCTTACATTCCTTCCTTCATTCTTTCGTTCTTTCCTTCCTTCCTTCATCATTTCGTTTCTTGTTCTTTCATTCGTTCCTGTCTTCGTTACCTTTGTCATCCTGTGTCTGTTCGTTCGTTCGTTTCTCCGTTCGCCGTTCCGTCATTCGTTCGTCCGTCCGCCCGTCCGTCCGTACGTCTGGAGCGGCAGTTGCGAGTTGCGTTGCCTTTACAGAATGGCATTGTGTTTTTTTTTTGGTACTTGTGGGGTGCAATTTTTTCATTCTTTTTTAGTGTCATTAGGGTTGGATCTCAAGGTTTGTGACATTAGGGTTAGATAGAAAATAGGTTTTGTTTTTGTTTATGAAAAAAAAAGATGTTTTATAACATATGAAAACTGCAACCCACAACATCACTTCCACCAGACCGTCCGTCCGTCCGTCCGTCCGTCCGTTCGTTCGTTCGTTCGTTCGTTCGTTCGTTCGTTCGTTCGTTCGTTCGTTCGTTCGTTCGTTCCTTCCTTCCTTCCTTCCTTCCTTCCTTCCTTCCTTCTTTCCTTCCTTCCTTCCTTCCTTCCTTCCTTCCTTCCTTCCTTCTTCATTCATTCATTCTTGACATACTTTCGTATTAGCTTCTTTACTTTTTTCTTGGTTACTCCATATAGACTTACCTAATATTCCACCATTAGTTAATATTTTACTTAATCACTTAGCATAGCAGACGGTCTTTCTGTCGTCACGTCGCTACATTATTGTTTATTATAACGCTAAATTCGCAGACTGGTAATGGTTCAGTAACACCATTTCTGATCATTGTTTTGGAGACGCTTTCTTTGACATATACGTGTTGGCATTTATACGTACGTCTTGTGCATTAACAGAAATAAATCCTCGCATATGCAGACGAGATTGCTAAGTTTGCAGCAAAACGCTTTACCCTTCAAACTAATGATTGGTAATCAACTCGAAATGCCATAAATTGCGCCTAAATAACGTCGACATAGACTCTCAAATGTGTCTTACAACTTGTAAATACAGCTGTAGGTCGGAACCGGTTTTAGGTGCTTATTCTTGCATAATAATATTTAATATAACATGAATTGTATTAGATATTTTCCATGCAAAGACCGCAGCAGTGGTCTAGTGATAGAGCGTCTGCCTCGAACACAGAAGATCGTGGGTTCGGTTGCCGGTCGGGACTTGATAAAATGGTACTATACAATCATCCTCGCTTGACGCTCAGTATTAAGAGGATAAGCCTGGGTCTTGTCGTCCGGGTGTCAGTGTGTAATGCGACTGGGTAAGCTATCAAAATAAGTGACTGCGACATGATACTCCCGTGTGTCAGCGCTTACAAAACTGTCTCATGTAGACACCATTGCGATCTGACTGAAAAACTGTTGAAAACGACGCTAAACACCATGCATCTATGTCAATTTAAAACTTGGAGATAAAAGAGTTGTTCTGTTGAGGTTCATATATATTCCTTTGAAGTTTACCTTCTAAAACCAAATGCCATATATAGCTTAACTGTAGCTCCAGATATCGGAACTCGAGCACCGGGACTATTTCTGAAGACTGGTGTATTTTGTCTTCCGGTATTTGAAACTAGCCCAAACGTTTATGTTTTTTGTTCTCGCTTCTCAAATAAATCAAAGTGCTCAGAGACACAGTTAATGCATTGGCAAAATCCATTCGGTTCGGTCCATAATGCTGCCGAAAATGCTATTCCTTTTTCCTCGCACGTATACGACCATCCAATGTCATTCATTATTTCAAAGGTCACTCACATATTGTATGTATCATTTCATGAGAAATTGCTGCGCATAATGTTTTTACACATCTAATAAAGACCTAAGAATGACATTATTATAGATTATCCCAAGAATAACCGAGTATACATGCATTAATGATACAGCATTAAATAAAAGAACGCGGAAGAATTTAGTAAGTGGTCAAAGCCGGATGTGCTCCCAATTTCAACAATGACAACATATACTTTTTGAACGGTAAACAAACGGTATTCGCATTGAATGACACATTTCGTTCAAAATGACGCGACTTTCATTAACGTGCATTTTAATCATTTTTGTTTTTATTTTACGTCTGCTGTCTACTCGACATCATGGTCATGATCAATTGAAAGCACCGAACGCCTCTCATTACTGCAGACTCATAAAACCGGAAATTGTAAAACACCGGTCATAAAACGAATAGATTTTGTTGGATTTTTTGTTCATGCAGTTATTAAAGTCTTTCAAGGATATATATTTGTAAGAAAGGTGTCTTGGATCGTGAAATAAATACACGCTATAAAATTCCGATGTATAAACGTTATAATACACAGTTTTGGTTTTGGTTGCATGCATTGCATGTAAATTCAGTAGTGGCTCATTTAATTATACAGTGTATGCCTTCTCGTAGTTTAGATGTTTATCTTAGATTTGTTTTTTATTTGATAATTCAATCTCTTGTCCGTTACCTTCGTTTGTGTTTTAACTTTATAAATTCCGAAATATCCGAAATGCGTAGTTGTTGCAAGGTCATGCGATAAAGACATTTATCGGGTGCAAAAAAAGTGAACCACGTGCAAATTAAGTGAACCCGAAATGGTTCATGTTGCATGTCGTTAGTGTTCAACACATGAAGTTCATTTATAGTCTCTTATAATTCTAAATAGAATTGTGTGGTTGTGTATATACTGATTATGTGTATAACCATGATAAGACGTTAATAATAAGAATAAAACCTTTCTTATGATTATACAGTTGAACTTCGATGGCTCGAACACAACGTGACTGGACAAAATAGTTCGAATTAAGGAATGTTCGAGCCAAGTATTGATGATTGATTGATTGATTGAATATTTAGCGTCAGTTTTATGCCATCGAGGGCTAACAGACGATCAGTCAACCTAACCACTGATTCCTGGGATTAACCTGTACTCGAGCACACCCCATCTCCGCAAGTAACTGATAACTTTCCCACTTGAATCAGTGGTGAGAGACGAATGATAATGAGACACAATCTCGTATATCAATCATCACGGAGACTGTTGCAGGGCGGGGGATTCGAACTCACGACCCCTGTATTGATAGTCAATCGCGTAACCGACTGAGCCAATCGGGCCCAGCTCCAAGTATTGTTCAACATCATATCTACCATATATGTACATGTATATACACAGAAATTCTCCCAGGATCAGATAAGTGGTCCGACCTACATGTTATGTTAGAGACAACTGTAGTATTAATGGATTCAGTCTATATCAACATGTCATATCTGTCAATTATCCAGCACCTCAAACCGACAAAGTCCGGTTTTGCATTGACAAAAATGACAAAAATTATACATTTAAACATCTCCTGCTGGCACTTTCAGTATTTTCTATAATATTTGGCATCCCTCCATAAATCACTTTAAATGTTGTTTCTATTAACCTGTTACGTTTATTTTGGTATCATATCGTCAATGTGGGGCGACAATGTAGTGTATAGAATGTTGGTCGCTCACGACAGAGGTTGCGGGTTCAATCCCTAGTTCAAGCCGATGCCTCTAAAACATCACTCCGTTCTCTTCTACCCAGGACGGGGACTCGATGTCTGTTTATATAAACTTTGAGTTATTTTCGCAATCGAGCTGAAATGAGTTAGTTTAAACTAAATTGGTCAATGCCCACGTTTTTTTGTCAAAACATCACATATTATATTATTCTTCAATACCAGCGATACCGCACAAACTTGACAATTTCGACAATTAAGGAAGTATCTCTTTTTTGACCCCCATAGAAAACATGCATGTCGGGTAATCGCGTTTCACAAGTGTCGTCTGCTTCAACCCTCAAGATTGCTAAGATAAAATTTGACATATTATATTTTACTTGTTAACAGCAAACGACGCGTTAAGATATTCTGTTTATTTAGAGTTTCATCTTTTGAATGGTATAAGCAACATATATCTATCATCGATGTGTTTTTTCTTCGCATATTTATACGGATGTCTTATACTGTGATGGGATAGCGATTTTAAAGGATGTAATTTATACTCATAGCTGTTTTTTTAAAGGTATGTTGGTTTAATATTATACGATAACAAATATGGACTTTTCAGCTGTTTATTCTGATATGAGCCTCAGGTAATATTTATCTTTTGTGTGCATATTAACATCATTTTTTAAAAATAAAAAAAAAATGCTTAGGCCTATTTGATTATATAACCAGTAATATCGAAAGGGGATAAAATTATAAAAGAAAAATGTTAATATAATTTATTTGAATGATAAATTGCACCATTATATATATATATATATTACATATAGAGAGATAATTATTTGTAAATGATCAGACATAGATCTACAGACAATACTACGGCGAATGCGCCTAGCTACAATGCAAACCATAGACACAATATCAAGACATCTGCCAAACCAATAAATTTGGTGTCAACCATGACTTATGTACTATGGGTTTACATGCAACACATCTGGACTGGACGGACAATTTACATACATAAACTGATTGTTTGATATGAGTAGGATCCATTTAAGGATTCATAACTACTCACATGCTATATAAAGGACATATTAAGAAACAACGGAATTTCCGATTTCTTGGATCTTTTCAGATGCACATTCACAATGGTAAACGCATTGTATCATAATATAACATGTTTGCATGTTCTTTTTTCTTAATATTATTTGAATTAATGTGACACCGTGATAGTGTTACGTGCGTATGCATCTTTTTTGCAAAAAAATAACAAGATAGCACCTCCTCCTATGAAAACAAAACAAAAATTTACAGTGGAAGTGCAATTAGAGGTATGAACAATCTAATTAACTTGGATTCGAAATTGTGTCCTCTCGCGTACAGTGCATATAAGCAAAGTGGCTTTTTAAACATGTGTTGGTGATAAAGTGAACCATTGGTTTGTGATGTCAGTAAACGTTTGTTTTTCAAAATTCTTTTTCAAATCTTTCGAGAGAAACGGGACTTCAGGGTTAAACATCATTTCAACAAATTATAGGTTATATAAGACATATAATAGTATCGTTGGGTGAACAATGGCCGTCCCTTTTCACGTAACCATCACGCGTTCTCACACTCACTTTGAATAATGGGAGTTATTCTTAAATTTAAATTGTTCAGCAAATACAAGTGTATGTGTATGAATATTTTACAAGCAGACAACATTATGTCGACTTCCGTTTCACTTGGTTTTACGACTTCATTGTTGATATGTTGCAACCCAAGGTTAGACTGTTTTCTGGTAAACATGCTTTATTTTTTAGGTAAACAAACTTTTGTTTACATGTACTTTAAGTGAAAGACGCTTGTCTATCAATAAACTGATAGTTAAATATGGCGTAAATTTTGTATCAAAGTATAGTAAAGTGATTGTTTATTGAAGTGTCACCCCTATTGAAAGGTGCAGATACCATGTTCTTATAAGACACCTGTTACTGCTACACAGTTACTCCCCGCAAGCTATCATTGCCGGGCACCAGTCTGTTTGACATTCGGCACCCCTCAGTTGTACTAATACTTGGTGAGCAATCAGCCGCATTAGGAAAAGAAATCAAGTGCTTTTACCTGGATTCGAACCTTCGACCTCCCGCTTCTGTGGATGGCGCCTTTATAAATAGGTCACGGAAGACGGTTTATTCCTCGTTTCGTATATACACTCTACAATGGCAATGTTTTATTGTTACATTTAAAACATCTGGGTCAAAATTTAATAAAACAGTGTAATGGAGCGTGTGACCAAGAAGTAGAATACTAGGTCCAGGATCGGAGGGTCGTGTGTTCGGTCCTGCCCAGGATCATGTGTGGTATCATTGAGCTAGACACTTTAATGGAATAACTTTGTTTCTACAAAGAAATCCTTTCAGAGTGTTTAATTTGCAAGAATTTATTTCACAATCTATGTAAAAATAAATCAGTTTAAAACAAAACAGAACAAAACATATAAAACTATTCTGACTTGTTAGAGTTATAGATACATGTATAATGTATAAAACTGAAACCCCTTCCATGTATTGTATTATATGGTGAATAATGTCGCTTTTAACAATCCTTCAGTCATACCAAAGCGGTGTTAATTTAACGTTATTATATGTCCAGGTACACTAAAATACCATACAAAAACAAGGTATGGTGGTGGTGTAGTGGATGTTTTTTTTGCCCTTCAAGCTAAAGTCTGCGGGTTCGATGAAAGTATTAGTCAGATAGTCATGCTGGTTCTACACAGGAAAGTGACTCGCGATTAATTCACAAATACTTTGAGCGAACTTCACAATCGAGCTAAAATTGTATGCATAAAGCTATAATAAATGATATATGGTATGGTGACACATTTCAGACATAATAGTTTATATACGTAAATGTGTCACGCTGACCATTGTTTTCTCTCCTATCAAAACTGGACTTAGTCATAATAAGATTTCGGTTCAGCAGAGTCCTAGTCTGTAGTACGGACCCAGATTTCCCTATTCGAAAGATATCAGGTTATGGGAACGATTAACAGAATGCAATTGAGTGTTGGCCGCACACATTAGAGGTTGCGGGTTCGGTCCCCAACTCGACCTGACGGCCTCTAAAATATCCAACAACGCTCAGTACTGGTTCTACCCAGAAATCGGATTATAAGCTCTGCCTTTTCTTCTCAATCAAGTTAAAACAAAGTACAGTCAAACCTGTGTAAGCTGTCATCTCTCTTAAGCAACCACTTGTCTTTAGCAGCCATATTTGCTATTTCCCATTGTTATGCTTTCGCAGAATATGCACCTGTATTAAGCAACAACCTGTTTTAAAAGACCAAATTTGCTCATTCATTAACTGGTTGCTTAAGACATATTTGACTGTAGTTTAACCTTGAAATACTGTCAGAAACAGAACGGTAAGACATGGGAGGGTAATTGTTGTTGCAGACACTAAAAATCAGACGATAAAATTATATGAATATAGAATCAATCAACCATCTATACAGATAGATAAAAACACATGCAAAATGGCTATCTTAGAGAAAGAACTTGGTAACTAGACTCGCCGCGGCCAGATAAGATCTAACCATAAAATCTTACACGTACTGCTGAATGGGGTTACGCATTATTAAACGTATCGTACCGTACACGCATTTTTTATTCAGTTGTCCATCAAGAAATATGAAACCTGTAAAATATCTTCAACCATAGCTCGGGTAAATTTAATTACTATTTGATGACAAGTTACATTGAATACCATAATAATTAATGAGACATATAAAAACACGAGACCCTTAGGACATGTAGAAAGTTTCTTGCTCCTGTTCTTAAACCTCATGTTATTATTTGTTAACATGCTCGGAGCAGATACTCCTGTTATATTGTTATCGACCCACTTTTTATCAATATTAATATTTATCCGGATATAGCCATGTTTGGTTGGTTGTATGTACAGTCAAATCTGTGCAAACGACCACCTCTAGTAAGCAGCCACTCGTCTTAAACAGCCACATTTTCCATTTATATGTATAAACCTGTGTTAAGCAACAACCTGTCTTAAAAGGACACTTTTACTCGTTCTCTTGACTGGATGATTAAGACAGGTTTGACTGTATGCGTTTTATTCCCCTTTTCAACAGTCAGCGCACTTTACATTGTTCCAATTATCCGCCAGGCAGTAAACCAGTACTGAACAAATCTTATTTTTGCAAGTCACTGACTACTTCCCCACATATCCAGAGGTGGGAGATTCATCGCCGAGTAACAAAGTAGATGGCCAATCACCACAGATATTGTAGCTGGGTGGGGATTTAAACTTACGGCCCCTGGGCTGACAAGCAGTCTCATTAACTGCTGGGCTCTAGCTGGGCCTGGGTTCATATCAGAGAAACAGTTTTTGAATGGTATACATTAGCGCAAATGTATGTGCAGTAGGGCATATAACGACATGAGGTGAGGATGTGGTTGGGGTCGAAGAACTGTTCCTTTTATAGTATTTTGATATACATGTATATCCACTTTGAATTAACCAGGGGACCTAAATATATTTACTTTGTTTATTGTAGTTGTAATGAAACGCAGGCTTGATTTAATATCGAAACATAAATTTTGCAATTCAGTGAAGTTTGTAAATGTAGCAAACGTAGTGGTAAACGTGAATAAATAATCCACACGAGTTTTAAATTAAAAGAATTTGTGTTTCTTGTGAAATATTTTGTTTATTTATCTTTGTGAACATTTGAAATCATCATGAATTTGGACATTTTCTTTGGCTTAGAACGGGCATCGGTTTTGACATGGAAATATTGTTTTGCGTTTTTTATTGGTTTGAAAAGCTAAAGAATAGAAGAAATACGTCTGATACTGGTATAAAGAGAAATTTATCCAGTTTTTAGGTATAAATATTTGTGTTATTTCTAAAATATATTTTGCGTACATAATTATGGTAATGCATTTTAATGATTTTAAAGAATTTAGATAGAATACAGGAACCTAATACTCTGTAATAAAAGATAACATCGTGAAACTAGACATGGCTTTGTAATCATCTGTAATCGTATATTCATTTATTACAGTGTTTAAGTAATGCTGTATCACTGTATTTAAGGACATCGTTTTGTGTGTGATTTTTTTACATCCTTAAATTATAATTAACAAGGACACAGAATTATAACAATACCATGAGCGACTTGTACAGGTTGTATAAAGAATTTGTTGAAATTCAAATTAAAATAAAAACTGCTATCATTGCCTTAAACCTTTACCCCTACAGCTACACCTACCTCAAACGCTCCCTCTGCCCTACCTCAGTCTTTATCTTTATTTCTTTTACTACTACATCTACCTCTAACTCTACCCTTACCTCTACCCTTAACTCTACCTCTACCACAACCACAACCACTTCTTCTACCTCTACCTCTACCTTTACCTCTACCTCTACCTATACAACTACCACAACAACTTCTTCTACCTATAACTCTACCTCTACCGCTACCTCTACATCTACCTATACCTCTACCTCTACAACTACCACAACCACTTCCTCTACCTATACCTCTACCTCTACCTCTACCTCTACCGCTACCTCTACATCTACAACTACCACAACCACTTCTTCTACCTATACCTCTACCTCTACCGCTACCCCTACCTATACCTATACCTCTACCTCTACCTCTACAACTACCACAACCACTTCCTCTACCTATACCTCTACCTCTACCGCTACCTCTACCTCTACCGCTACCTCTCTTCTACAACTTCCACGATTCACTTCCTCTACCTATACCTCTACCTATACCTCTACCGCTACCTCTACCTCTTCCTCTACCTCTACCTCTACCCTTACCTCTACCTTTACAACTACCACAACCACTTCCTCTACCTCTACCTCTACCACTACATCTACCTCTACCGCTACCTCTACTTCTACCGCTAACTATACCACTAACTCTACCACTACCTATAGCATTACCTATACCTCTACCTGTACCTCTGCCGCTACCGCTACCTCTACCACTACCTATATCATTACCTCTACCTGTACTTCGTCCTCTACCTCTACCTCTACCGCTACCTCTACCTCTACAACTACCACAACCACTTCTTCTACCTATACCTCTACCTCTTCCTCTTCCTCTACCTATACCTCTACCGTTACCTCTACCTCTACCTCTACCTCTACCTCTACATGTACCCTTACCTCTACCTTTACAACTACCACAACCACTTCCTCTACCTCTACCTCTACCACTATCACTACCTTTACCTCTACCGTTACCTCTGCCTCCACCACTAACTATACCACTACCTCTACCACTACCTATAGCATTACCTCTACCTCTACCTCTACCGCTACCTCTATTTCTACCACTACTTATATCATTACCTCTACCTCGTCCTCTACCTCTTCCCCTATATCTACCTCTTCCTCTATCTCTTCCTCAGAATACCTGTACCTCTATCTCAGAATACCTCTATCTCTACCTCTACCTCTGAATGCATCTACCTCTACCACTATCTCAGAATACCTCTACCTCTACCACTACCTCTACCTATACCACTACCACTACCACTTCCTCTACCACTACCACTTCCTCTACCTCTACCTCTACCACTACCACTACCTCTACCTCTACCTCTACCTCTACCTCTACCACTTCCTCTACCTCTACCTCTACCACTACCACTACCTCTACCTCTACCTCTACCACTACCACTACCACTACCACTTCCTCTACCGCTACCGCTACTGCTACCTCTACCTCTACCTATACCTCTACCTCTACCACTTCCTCTACCTCTACCTCTACCTCTACCTCTACCTCTACCTCTACCACTACCACTACCACTACCACTTCCTCTACCACTACCACTTCCTCTACCTCTACCTCTTCCTCTTCCTCTACCTCTACCACTACCACTACCACTACCACTACATGTACCACAACCAATACCACTACCACTACCACTTCCTCTACCACTACCACTTCCTCTACCACTACCACTTCCTCTACCTCTACCTCTACCACTACCACTACCTCTACCTCTACCTCTACCTCTACCACTTCCTCTACCTCTACCTCTACCACTACCTCTACCTCTACCTCTACCTCTACCTCTACCTCTACCTCTACCTCTACCTCTACCTCTACCTCTACCACTACCACTACCACTACTCTACCTCTACCTATACCTCTACCTCTACCTTTACCTCTACATCTACATCTACATCTACCTCTACCTCTATATTTACCTCTACCGCTGCCTTTTCCTCTTCTTTTACCTCAACTCTATCTCAACTCCTGTCCCTGCTTGTTAATCTACCTCTACCTCAATATCTATCTCTTCCTTTATATATTCATATACCTCTTCTTCTACATCTTCACCTACCCTTACCTCAACCCCGACCTCTGCTGGTGCATCTGTCTCAATTTCTACCACTACCTCTGCCTCTACCTCTACCTCTTCCTCAGCCTCTGTCTCTCTACCTTAATCTCAGCCACTTCATCTACCTCTATTTTTACCTCTACACTGTACCTCTGATTCTACCTCTACCTCTACCTTTACCTCTGCCTCTACATCTACCTTTACCTCAACCCTACCTCTACCTCTGCCTTTATTGGAATTTCGACCCCTATCTCTACCTCTATTTCTATCTTTACATTTACATTAACCCCTGCGTCCACGTCAACGTGTACCACAGACGGGCCTACTTTATTTTTAAACAAATTTCAACAATTTTACAACGTATTGTAGTAGTAAGTTTTGACAAAGACATCAGCTAATAATTTGATATACCATCTCGACTCTTAATAGCGAAGTGTTAAACACCTTTGTAACCTAACACGGGTATTTATAATATGTGGCATATCTCTATACATGCATACTATATTCATATTTTCATATTCTTATACACGCGAGTAATATTATGATCTGTGTGATATCGGATTTATGCTGTCGTTAGAACAAGAAAAGTAAGTCGCATTTAATTGAAAATTATTACTGAACTATTTTAAGTTAGTTTGTTATATGTGTTTCGTCTTTCGATTTTCAACATGAAGCAAATCCTAACTTTGTTAGTCTTCAATACTTAAGAGCTAAGCACTTACATAGCGAAAGACGATAAACAATATCAAACTAACTTGTAACTATTACAAAAAAGTTGAAAATGCGTTTAAAGTTAATTTAGATTCCTGGCAATGTTTGCTTGTTGTATATTTAATTGATTAATGTCTCAAACATAGTCAAATAGTGTTTCTTTTTTCGCTTGACTAAAATGAATGTGAAATAGGATTTGTTTAAACCAACCCAATTTGGCTACTAGTGGAGCGGCACAATCGGGAACGTACTGGTATCTCCTCAATGCGACCCGGGTTTGAATCTTCGCCTCGGCGTTAAATTTATACCGGTCCTTATCTGGGTTTTCAGGCTCAAAGCCAAGACTGCAAACAGTCAGTCATCCGCACCATCGAGATTGATTGGTATATGAACGGAGTAACATGCTTCGGAATTGATGAAAAGGCATAAAAATGACTGAGCACAAAATCAGGCCGTTATCTGTTTAATTGGCTAATTGAAAAATAATTAGTAGGCGTCCTACGTGACCGAGCAGTCCAGCGCTTTGTCCAGTGATCAGACACAGGATCCGGTGGTTGTAATTTCGATCCTCCGCCACGGCTTTGTGAAGTGTCATTGAGGAAGACACTCCATCCGTAAACTTCCAGCGTGATTGTTAAGAGTTGTAAGAACTTGTTTCACAAATAAGTTTAAAACAGCCGCCGAGAGCATTGTCTCAAGATCACTGGCCCCTCACCGCTTACATGTAGGTCGTGGGTTGGAGCCTAATTCAGTTCATAAACTTAATGTCAGAAACTTTACAAGTAACTTGTGGAAGAACGGTTCACCCTGTTAAAACCAATGGTACTTTAATTAATCCAGACAAACTTAAGATAACATCTTGTATTGTCAATATCAACCACGACTAATATCACGAACACGTGCACTAAATATTACATTATATTCAAATCAGGCGACTCACTAATTCGCATTAATGCAAAAGTATAAACCGAGTCCATTAAAACGTCTGGCATTGTTATCTCATGGGGCTGAAGTACACTTTGCTCTTCAAATATTGAAACATACGGTAATCGAAACCTTTTTATTATTATATTTTAAAAAATAATTCATGAGACTGCTATAAATGCTGTAATTATGTAGGATTATACCGGCATTATATAATGAAAGGTTAAAGCGATGTCGGGTGAGTTCAATAGTGATACAGACACAATATCTATCTATTGTAAACAATATTTACAGTTATAGGATACGTGTGTCAGGTATTTCATTAATGATTTGTCAATATGATCGTAATTATTGACAATTCATTAATGCAATACCTTTACATACACCAAGGACTTATATAGAAAGGTAAGCAATTTGCATGTTCTGATCTATAATTATGTTGATAAAATAGTATACCAAGGTTTGATTATTTGGCAAATTAATCAATCATAATTCACCTTGCATACATATTATAATACTGTAAAAATCGCTTATAATACAGTATAACTTCGAAGGTTGGAACATGGATGGCTGGAACACCACATATAGTTCGAACCACATATCTGGTCAAGACCAAATTCCTATTTCAATGTATATACATGTACATGTATGGTATGATGTTGAACAATACTTGGCTCGAACAACCCTTAAGTCGAACTATTTGTTCAGTCTCATCGGGTTCGAGTTATCGCAGTTCTACTGCAGTTGGATAATCTTGCCCTGAAATTCACTCGGCGTTTCTGTATTCGTTCAATATATTATACATTCCAAGATATTTGCACTCGGTTGTTAACTATGTTAAAGTGCCTTTCTACATGCATGTAACTGCTGATTATTAACCTGAATTTACAAACCCATACAACCTGTTTACTCAGCTAATTTAAATTGTCATTTTTGATTATTCTGTGGCCATGACGAACCTGTTTTAAAAGACTGTCAAATCCAGTAGGACGATGAATTAATTAGGCTGAACCTGTACCAGCGCAGAGGTGATCTGAGGAAGAGCGTCCGCCCCGCATGCTGAACCTGTACCAGCGCAGAGGTGATCTAGGCAGAGCGTCCGCCCCGCATGCTGAACCTGTACCAGCGCAGAGGTGATCTAGGCAGAGCGTCCGCCCCGCATGCTGAACCTGTACTAACGCAGAGGTGATCTAGGTAGAGCGTCCGCCTCGCATGCTGAACCTGTACTACCGCAGAGGTGATCTAGGCAGAGCGTCCGCCCCGCATGCTGAACCTGTACTAACGCAGAGGTGATCTAGGCAGAGCGTCCGCCCCGCATGCTGAACCTGTACTAACGCAGAGGTGATCTAAGAAGAGCGTCCGCCCCGCATGCTGAACCTGTACTAACGCAGAGGTGATCTAGGTAGAGCGTCCGCCCCGCATGCTGAACCTGTACTACCGCAGAGGTGATCTAGGCAGAGCGTCCGCCCCGCATGCTGAACCTGTACTAACGCAGAGGTGATCTAAGAAGAGCGTCCGCCTCGCATGCTGAACCTGTACTACCGCAGAGGTGATCTAGGCAGAGCGTCCGCCCCGCATGCTGAACCTGTACTGCCGCAGAGGTGATCTAGGCAGAGCGTCCGCCCCGCATGCTGAACCTGTACCAGCGCAGAGGTGATCTAGGCAGAGCGTCCGCCCCGCATGCTGAACCTGTACTAACGCAGAGGTGATCTAGGTAGAGAGTCCGCCTCGCATGCTGAACCTGTACTACCGCAGAGGTGATCTAGGCAGAGCGTCCGCCCCGCATGCTGAACCTGTACTAACGCAGAGGTGATCTAGGAAGAGCGTCCGCCTCGCATGCTGAACCTGTACTACCGCAGAGGTGATCTAGGCAGAGCGTCCGCCCCGCATGCTGAACCTGTACTAACGCAGAGGTGATCTAGGAAGAGCGTCCGCCTCGCATGCTGAACCTGTACTACCGCAGAGGTGATCTAGGTAAAGAGCCGCCTTGCATGCTGAACCTGTACTACCGCAGCGGTGATCTGAGGAAGAGCGTCCGCCCCGCATGCTGAACCTGTACTACCGCAGAGGTGATCTAGGTAGAGCGTCCGCCCCGCATGCTGAACCTGTACCAGCGCAGAGGTGATCTAGGTAGAGCGTCCGCCCCGCATGCTGAACCTGTACTACCGCAGAGGTGATCTAGGTAGAGCGTCCGCCCCGCATGCTGAACCTGTACCAGCGCAGAGGTGATCTAGGTAGAGCGTCCGCCCCGCATGCTGAACCTGTACTACCGCAGAGGTGATCTAGGTAGAGCGTCCGCCCCGCATGCTGAACCTGTACTACCGCAGCGGTGATCTAGGTAGAGCGTCCGCCCCGCATGCTGAACCTGTACTAACGCAGAGGTGATCTAGGTAGAGCGTCCGCCCCGCATGCTGAACCTGTACTAACGCAGAGGTGATCTAGGTAGAGCGTCCGCCCCGCATGCTGAACCTGTACTAACGCAGAGGTGATCTAGGAAGAGCGTCCGCCTCGCATGCTGAACCTGTACTACCGCAGAGGTGATCTAGGCAGAGCGTCCGCCCCGCATGCTGAACCTGTACTAACGCAGAGGTGATCTAGGTAGAGCGTCCGCCCCGCATGCTGAACCTGTACTAACGCAGAGGTGATCTAGGTAGAGCGTCCGCCCCGCATGCTGAACCTGTACTAACGCAGAGGTGATCTAGGAAGAGCGTCCGCCTTGCATGCTGAACCTGTACTACCGCAGAGGTGATCTAGGCAGAGCGTCCGCCCCGCATGCTGAACCTGTACTAACGCAGAGGTGATCTAGGAAGAGCGTCCGCCTCGCATGCTGAACCTGTACTACCGCAGAGGTGATCTAGGCAGAGCGTCCGCCCCGCATGCTGAACCTGTACTAACGCAGAGGTGATCTAGGAAGAGCGTCCGCCTCGCATGCTGAACGTGTACTACCGCAGAGGTTATCTAGGTAAAGAGCCGCCTTGCATGCTGAACCTGTACTACCGCAGCGGTGATCTGAGGAAGAGCGTCCGCCTCGCATGCTGAACCTGTACTACCGCAGCGGTGATCTAGGAAGAGCGTCCGCCTCGCATGCTGAACCTGTACTACCGCAGAGGTGATCTAGGTAGAGCGTCTGCTTCGCATGCTGAACCTGTACTACCGCAGAGGTGATCTAGGTAAAGAGCCGCCTTGCATGCTGAACCTGTACTACCGCAGCGGTGATCTAGGAAGAGCGTCCGCCTCGCATGCTGAACCTGTACTACCGCAGAGGTGATCTAGGAAGAGCGTCCGCCTCGCATGCTGAACCTGTACTACCGCAGAGGTGATCTAGGTAGAGCGTCTGCTTCGCATGCTGAACCTGTACTACCGCAGAGGTGATCTAGGTAAAGAGCCGCCTTGCATGCTGAACCTGTACTACCGCAGCGGTGATCTAGGAAGAGCGTCCGCCTCACATGCTGAACCTGTACTACCGCAGAGGTGATCTAGGAAGAGCGTCCGCCTCGCATGCTGAACCTGTACTACCGCAGAGGTGATCTAGGTAGAGCGTCCGCCTCGCATGCTGAACCTGTACTACCGCAGCAGAGTTCTGAGGTAGAGAGCCGCCTCGCATGCTGAACCTGTACTACCGCAGAGGTGATCTAGGAAGAGCGTCCGCCTCGCATGCTGAACCTGTACTACCGCAGAGGTGATCTAGGTAAAGAGCCGCCTTGCATGCTGAACCTGTACTACCGCAGCAGAGTTCTGAGGTAGAGAGCCGCCTTGCATGCTGAACCTGTACTACCGCAGCAGAGTTCTGAGGTAGAGAGCCGCCTTGCATGCTGAACCTGTACTACCGCAGCAGAGTTCTGAGGTAGAGAGCCGCCTTGCATGCTAAACCTGTACTACCGCAGCGATGATCTGAGGAAGAGCGTCCGCCTCGCATGCTGAACCTGTACTACCGCAGCGGTGATTTGAGGTAGAGCGTCCACCTCGCATGCTGAACCTGTACTACCGCAGCGGTGATCTGAGGAAGAGCGTCCGCCTCGAATGCTGAACCTGTACTACCACAGAGGTGATCTGAGGAAGAGCGTCCGCCTCGCATGCTGAACCTGTACCAGCGCAGCGGTGATCTGAGGAAGAGCGTCCGCCTCGCATGCTGAACCTGTACTACCGCAGCGGTGATCTGAGGTAGAGCGTCCGCCTCACATGCTGAACCTGTACTACCGCAGCGGTGATCTGAGGAAGAGCGTCTGCCTCGCATGCTGAACATGTACTACCGCAGCAGTGATCTGAGGTAGAGCGTCCGCCTCGCATGCTGAACCTGTACTACCGCAGCGGTGATCTGAGGAAGAGCGTCTGCCTCACATGCTGAACCTGTACTACCGCAGCGGTGATCTGAGGTAGAGCGTCCGCCTCGCATGCTGAACCTGTACTACCGCAGCGGTGATCTGAGGTAGAGCGTCCGCCCCGCGTGCTGAACCTGTAGTCTGCAGCGGTGATGTGAGGTAGAGCGTCCGCCCCACGTGCTGAACCTGTACTACCGCAGCGGTGATCTGAGATAAAGCGTCCGCCCTGCATGCTGAACCTGTTCTACCGCAGCGGTGATCTGACGTAGAGCGTCCGCCCCGCATGCTGGACCTGTACTACCGCAGCGGTGATCTGAGATAGAGCGTCCGCCCCGCATGCTGAACCTGTACTACCACAGTGGTGATCTGAGATAGAGCGTCCGCCCCGCATGCTGAACCTGTACTACCGCAACGGTGATCTGAGGTAGAGCGTCCGCCCCGCATGCTGGACCTGTACTACCGCAGCGGTGATCTGAGATAGAGCGTCCGCCCCGCATGCTGAACCTGTACTACCACAGTGGTGATCTGAGATAGAGCATCCGCCTCGCATGCTGGACCTGTACTACCGCAGCGGTGATCTGAGGTAGAGCATCCGCCCTGCATGCTGGACCTGTACTACCGCAGTGGTGATCTGAGATAGAGCGTCCGCCCCGCATGCTGAACCTGTACTACCGCAGCGGTGATCTGAGGTAGAGCGTCCGCCCCGCATGCTGGACCTGTACTACCGCAGCGGTGATCTGAGATAGAGCGTCCGCCCCGCATGCTGAACCTGTTCTACCGCAGCGGTGATCTGAGGTAGAGTGTCCGCCCCGCATGCTGAACCTGTACTACCGCAGCGGTGATCTGAGATAGAGCGTCCGCCCCGCATGCTGAACCTGTACTACCACAGCGGTGATCTGAGGTAGAGTGTCCGCCCCGCATGCTGAACCTGTACTACCGCAGCGGTGATCTGAGATAGAGCGTCCGCCCCGCATGCTGAACCTGTACTACCACAGCGGTGATCTGAGATAGAGCGTCCGCCCCGCATGCTGAACCTGTACTACCACAGCGGTGATCTGAGGTAGAGCGTCCGCATCGCATGCTGAAAATCGTGGGTTGGATCCCTGGCCAGGTCATACCAAAGTCTTTTGACGATCAGCATTCAGAGGTTAACTCTAGATCTGGTCAGCCCGGTGTCAGTATAATGTGACTGGGTGGGGTATCGTGCCATGGTCTGCGGCGTGATACTCCAGTGTTACAACACTTAGAATACTGTCTCAAGTAGACATCGTCGCGATATAACTAAAACATAGTTGAATGCGACGCTAATAACCATATGACATAGAACCTGTACTAAAATTGTGACAAATCAAAAGATGTTTTATTTTTGTGCATAATAGTGGTCCTTAAATGCAGTTTGTGCATTGACGTAATCGTGTTTAAAACAGTTTCGTGATTTATATATATATAGATGAATATAAAACACAATATCTGCACATACGTAATAATGATTCAACTCAGGGAGACAACGAGCGTAAATTGTCAAGTTAGTTCAACTATATCCATTGTACAGATTTAAGCCCACAATTGCTTTTTGTTTTTAATTCGTTAGTAAATAGAACAGTTTACATGCTTGTCATTCATTGGAGGACTCAAATGAAAAACGTTTTATTGTTTGCATATCTGTGCACTACAAAAATATGAGGAGAAAGCGAGGGGTCATACTAGTATGTCATCTAAGATATTTTTTCTTTTGACAACGTGAAAGAAAACGTCAGAAAGCATGTATGCAAACCCCACTTTTCAAACACCAATTTTTTTCTTCTAAAATCACAATTCAAATTTGACAATGCGTTTGATATATTTAATATACATCAACAATGGCATTTAAGCGGGAATATTTATCATTAAAATAAGGAGAATGCTTTATTTAAATAAGAAGAAACGTGGACTATTTATAACCGCCATTATGCGGAAGCATTTCCTGTTTCCGATGGCGGTACTATGTCTATTGTCTTTCTAATAACACACTACTCTCGGCGATGCTCGGAGCTTATCGTCTTATTTTCGCAGATAAATGTCTTTGTTTATTTTGTTAAATACATGTAACTGGTCAGCTAATTTTGTTTATAATATAAGATGGCACGATTACAATCAGTATAATCGCCAGACGTAAAGCTGCAGGCGATGCATTCCATTTTCTTGTATCATATACTGTTCAACGTCGTAAACCGAAATTTAACATATGTTTGAGTCATATGATTATCTATCCAGCTTATTTACTTGAACTAAAAACCCAGTTAAACAATATGTAGGTAAGGACTTACATAGAAGGATAGGAAACTTGCATATCTTGACTAAATGTTGATAAAATAGCACACGATAGATTGATTATTTTGTTTAATTAATCATTCATAATTCTTAAGAAACTCATTTCTTGTACATAAAATGTAAGTTGTATGTAACTTTAGATATTTTAAAATGTTTTGATCACGCAAAATGATCTTGCATTAAAGATATTGAGGTTTGAAGTAAAACTTCTCTTGTAATTTGTTGTTATTTTAGCTGCAGTATACACGTTTGGTAATAAAAAGTACATTATCATTTCTAATTGCTGAGAATGGTATTGTTTTAATGAGAATTTCATTCTGTAATGTAAGAATTTTTGTTTGTGTTCCTGAGATAAATGAAGATAATTAAAAACGAGATATTGCGAGATTTTGCGTGAATACACGAAGGTTCACAAAATCTCAATCAGTTGCCTTTCTTTTCTTCTCTATATAATTCCTTGATGCAGGAAAGATGTTTTTATCTTTGTCACATTTATCGATCCAACAAGTATTAATATTACTAACATTGTTGTGAAACACTAGCAATGTGCTGATCACACTTAATATTGCAATGAAACTTTTTACAGAGATCACTTAACAGTATATATCAGTATGAAACTGTGCCGACTGTCCGTTAATGGTCAGCTGACAAACATTGCCGATAAACGTCACTACAGAGTTGTGCCCCTTTTTTAGACGGTGACGGTAACACGAGTATTGGTCTAAAAAGTTTTATGCACTCTAGCAATCACATGTTTCTATCGATCTTCATGACATTAACACGTTGGTTGGATAACCTTAATATCTCGGATAATTCCTTGAAATAGTCAAATGGGATTCTTATTGTCGGAGTTAAGGTTCTTGCATCTTCAAAAAGTGCGTTATTTGATCCTTTTTGTGTTCACCGAACTTATACAGTAGTTATATGACAGTCATAAACAAAGAAGGGAAACTAACATTTTATTGTTTGATGACATTTGCAGTGCCAAAATATCAAAAGTTTGGCATGTTTTAATAAGAAGAAACAATGTTTATTTATCACCGCCATTATGCGATTACCCATCGGAAGCATTTTTTTTCCTTTTCCAGTCGCTGTGTTATTTCTTTATATGCCTTTAATTTCCGTTATTGCGTCTTTGCCACTTCGTTCTTTTGCTATCACAACTTTGCAATCGTGATCGCATCGTTGCCATCGAATCATTGTTCTTCCACCATTGGCATCGCAACATCACAACTTCGCTCAGTTAATAGCAACATTTTAAATGGTGTCATAAACCGAGCACCATACATCTTCGTTATTGCAAAACACTCTAAAAGTTGGCTGTTATAGTTTTATCAAAAATTTCAAGATCAACTGCGCTGTTAAGCTAGTGGTAAATACGGGGCAGAGAAAACTAATCCCAGAAAAAGATATAAAGTTTTTGAAGGATTTGATGCGTTATCACAGGTATTCTTTAAAGTATTATGTTGATCACGTGGTGTCTCCATTTTTGACAGGACACATTCGGGTATCGTCATGGTGTATTATAAAGAAGCATGTCACATTTTAAACTACTGTCATCAATTTATTGGATTTCTGCTCCATTTCTCATAAAGAACATGTATCTGTTAAACGTATATTCATACGAGGAACGGCTCACAATTTGACAACACAGATAACACAGATAAGACAGCTTTAATTAAATGTTCCCTTGAATTGTTAATAGAGAGGGAGATGTTGACCTTTAGAATGCTAGTATACAGACAGACAGACAGACAGACAGACAGACAGACAGACAGACAGACAGACAGACAGACAGACAGACAGACAGACAGACAGACAGACAGACAGACAGACAGACAGACAGACAGACAGACAGACAGACAGACAGACAGACAGACAGACAGACAGACAGACAGACAGACAGACAGACAGACAGACAGACAGACAGACAGACAGACAGACAGACAGACAGACAGACAGACAGACAGACAGACAGACAGACAGACAGACAGGCAGGCAGGCAGGCAGGCAGGCAGGCAGGCAGGCAGGCAGGCAGACTAAGGAATCCTTTATTTACATGTGTGTGTGCTTATTTACATATTAGCCACGAAGTTAAGATTCTGCATACATACTGTACCGGATATTTTAATTTCATATTTGCATTACCGATATTTATAAATTTTTGAAAAGCATTAAATGAAAAAAAAATTTGATGTTGACGTCTGTTCTTTTATCAGATTAAATTACACAAATTTGAATTATTTACAGTTTATAGATGGGACGACCCGACACCGAAAACACGGTCATAATAATAATAAATCATGTTGACATTCTGCCCATCTTCATTATTAATTCACATTATTCACCCAAAGAGATAAAGCTTACACAGTTTATTTACATGTTTGACTTACAATGTAATATTATATTTAATTATTCATAGAAAACATGATAAGCCGTGACTTTTGACATATATACGTGACATTTTTGTACTGAAGAGTTCACTGAAAAGCTACCCAATACCATTTACATCATTTGTTTAATCTGTTTGCATATTTAGCCTCATTTATATGCCATCGAGGGGTTAACAGACGATCAGTTAACCTAACCACTCTTTTGGGGGTCCTAGATGTTTAACCAGTACTTGAGGATATCCATCTGTTTTGATTATGTTTAAGACTAGATATTCTATGCTTTTTAAACAAATAAACATTATCTAATTATTAAAATCTATAAATAAAGAAATAAATAATATGCACCGCCATCTACCGTTTCTTAAAAACCTTAATTTAACATCATGTCCTGTATTCGGCACAGTTCTGTTCATCACTTTTACACAGTGAAGTGCGGCTCATTAATTTCTAATATTTTTTTGAAACTTGTGGTTTAATTAAGATCTTAATTTGTTCAAAAGCATTTAGACATCATCAATTTGTATTTTCTTCTAAATATTTATGATCGTAAGCTTTTAAATGCAGTTCAGTTGGATCCACGTTGAACTACTTTTCACTGCACATTTTTATAGAGGAGTACTTTGCACTTTTGGGCAGCTAGCTAACTTAATAGCTTCTGAAATTCAGCATTGCTTCTATGACCTTAGGGCATGCCCCAGGCCAAAAACAGTTTCCGCTTAATAACTTCGGTTCTTTAAAATATATTGTTACAAATTTGGCACTGAACTCCTGGTTAAGAGATGGAAACACATTGTTAGTATCAAATGTTAGTCAATCGGGACTGAACTCTTGGTAAAGAGGTGGAAACAAAATGTTAGTATCAAATGTTAGTCACTCGGGACTGGACTCTTGGTAAAGGAGTGGAAACACAATGTTAGTCTCAAATGTTAGTCACTCGGGACTGGACTCTTGGTAAAAAGGTGGAAACACAATGTTAGTATCAAATGTTAGTCAGTCGGGACTGGACTCTTGGTAAAGGGGTGGGAACACAATGCTAGTATCAAATGTTAGTCACTCGGGACTGGGCTCTTGGTAAAAAGGTGGAAACACATTGTTAGTATCAAATGTTAGTCACTCGGGACTGAACTCCTGGTTTAGAGGTGGAAACACAATGTTAGTATCAAATGTTAGTCACTCGGGACAAATGTTAGTCATTCGGGACTGAACTCTTGGTAAAGGGGTGGAAACACAATGTTAGTATCAAATGTTAGTCACTCGGGACTGAACTCCTGGTTTAGAGGTGGAAACACAATGTTAGTATCAAATGTTAGTCGTTTGGGACAAATGTTAGTCATTCGGGACTGAACGCTTGGTATAGGGGTGGAAACACAATGTAAGTATCAAATGTTAGTCACTCGGGACTAAACTCCTGGTTAAGAGGTGGAAACATAATGTTAGTATCAAATGTTAATCATTCGGGAATAACTCTTGGTAACATTATATAGTATCGATTGCTGGGTACTTGTGTACTCGGCAGGACTCGCATCCGTGATAAAAATTGACAAAAGAAGGTTCTATTCTGTTTTTGTTAGAAAAGGAAATCTTGACTATTGTACTTAATAACTACTTGATTGTATTCCCGCTCGTTGTCATACGCAGACACAATATTTGTCGGGCGAAGTGGACCAGGATGAGGTGATCAATAAACAGATCTATATCAAACAATTATTTGTCAAACTTACACGGACAACTGCATCTGTATAATACGTACGTCTTGTTTTCGATTATTTGTCAAATTTACAGGGACAACTGCATCTGTGTCATACATACGCTTTATTTTGGATTATTTGTCAAACTTACAGAGACAACTGCATCAGTGTCATATATACGCTTTATTTTGGATTATTAGGATAACTGCAGCAGACTGGTATTTACATGTTGTTTTATTTGTTTATAGTATTATGTTTGTTTTTTAATTATTTATCAAATTTATAGTTTATACGCTTTATTTTGGATTATTTGTCAAACGTACACGGAAAACTGCATCTGCATTATGCAAACGCTGTATTTTAAATTATTTGTCAAACTTACACGGACAATTTCATCTGTATCGAACATACGCTCTATTTTCGAGTATTTTTCAAACTTACACAGACAACTGCACCTCTGTCATACATACGCTTTTCTTTGCATTATTTGTCAAACTTACACGGACAAGTGCATCTCTGTCATACATACGCTTTATTTTGCATTCTTTGTCAGACTTACACGGACAACTGCATCTGCATCAATTTTACTTATTGTTATTATTTTTAAATACGCTTTATTTTGAATTATTTGTCTAACAACGGCATCAGAAACTGGTATTTATGTATTATTTTATTTGTTTTATAGTATTTACATGTTTTTTTTTCATCTATCAAATTATAGTTTTTATACGCTTTGTTTTATATTGTTTATCAAACTTACAGTATTGACACGCTTCATTTTATTTTATCATTCATCAAGCTTACAAGGACTGCAACATAATTTGATCTTAACGTTATTTTAATTGTTTTATAATATCTGCATGTTTTATTTTTGTATTGTTTATCATATTTACACTTCTGCTTTTGTATTAATTATAAAAAATTAAGAATGTGGTGTATAGGAGAATTCTAGATGTTTATGTTTGTGAATATTATATATCAAATTGGATATGGACACATTTGACGATTTAAACAACTGATATGTCCAAAAGCCCCATCCCCACCATTTTTGACATACTTTTCTTACGTGGTATACTGATGTGGAATATACATTCGGTAAAAAGTTCTGCACACTTGGGGTATTTGCGTAACAAAATGAAAACTTTACGGATATGTTTAATATACCATAATAAACAATAATACAAACATAAAGGTGAATAGAATACAAATAAGTGAATTAGTAATCTTATGGAAAACTATACAGGGGTAAAACATGACTAAAATACAGATGAATTTATTCGTTGTTTCACTATGGCGAATTGCGTCCACTGAGGATACTCTCTGATGAGGATCGAACTCGTGCTTTCGGTCAGCTGGTACCCCGGATGTTGTCAGGCACAGGCAGTTGTGCACTACTTTAATGTTAACCGTAGTTCTATCCGGCGTACGAGGTAACCAGCATTTTCAGAAGACGGGGATTGTGTCTGACTGACCTCGGTCAGGCTGACCAAGCTTAACTACACAGCACGCGGACCGCGGTCTTATCGACGTAACAGTTGCTAAGAGACGTTTTGTTAACGGGCCTAGTCTCCAAACATATTCGGGGACCAGGGTTAAGACGGGTATCCGTACAAACAATAAGGAATCGTGTTTAAAATACTGGATTGAAGTCAAGTTTTCCGCCAAGAGGAAGTGAAAAATTTCTCCCTGTCATAGATACTGCAATTTTGTAGAGCTCACAGGAAATGGAACAGGTACCAATGGTCACGTGTGCTCTTTTCGGATGAATCTAGATTTGGTCTTAAAAAAGTTGACACGTTGACGGGCGTATTCGTGTATGGCACAGACGAAGAGAGATACACTTGGAGCCTACTGTTGTGCAATTTGCTGCGTACAATGGAGGAAGTGTAATGTCCTTGGCTGGAATGAACGCAAATGGTCTGACTGACCTTGTTATTGTGCTGGGCAATCTACTCAGCCGTCTCTCCCATGTAGGCAGCAAATGTGCATCCAACAACCTATATTCCAGGATGGTAATGCGACACATCGTGCAGGAATTGTACAGGATTTTTTGTACACAGAATGGCATTAAACGATTGGATAAACCGCAAATGTCATCTGATCTGGCGTGCGTGGAACAGTCTTGACCATGCTGTATACAGAAGCATCGACCAACACACGAGGCTTTTCGTCTTACCAGCTATTCTTCGGTAAGAGCGAGCATTGGTTCTTCAACAGAAGATTCGCCGTCTGGTGCGTTCAGTGAAGAGACGAGTGTTTTGCACATCAAGTTTGACACAAAAAAACTGATAGATATATTATATTTTATCCATTTTTGACAGGTGATCCCTGTATACATTAATCATGGATTACTAATGAAATAATGAATGGATTTTAATTCTGTTTGTTTGAAGTTTTGTTTCAATATGATACATGAAACATTTTATAACGCAAATACCTTATGTGTGCAGAACCTTTTTACCGAGTGTGTTTTGTACTTTACATTGTTGATAAAAAATGCACTTTACTCAAAAGACAGCATGCCAGAGAGATACGTGCGTTTTCTAGGCCGGCATATTGATTGCTTGTCTATTTCATTTACTGCATGAGTCATTTATGTATTTTGACACACAGAGTGCAATATCTATTTAAAAGCAAACTACAAAAGACTAAATATATTTCCTTATTAGTTTTTTTCTTCTCTCAAATCATTATACACTTACCGCATGATTCATTCATACTATTGCTATTTTGCATATGAAGAGCAATATTTTGTAGTAAAACTGTAAGTAAATACACCACACGTTGATACTTAACAAAAGTTCAAGTATATCTGTCGCATATCTAGATATCTTCTACACGTATACTTTTTTGTTTTGTTTGTTATTTACACGAGTGCTTGTTGTTGACACCAAATATGGTTTCACAGGTAAAACACGAAAGGATTGCCGTTAAATATATACCTGTGACACTTGGAATTTCACCGTTAAACGTGAATTTTGTGCATTGAGGTAAACTTGAAATTTTAACCAAAAAATGGTCAATAGTTTGCAAAAATGTATGTGGTTTGATATTTTAAACAATGATTGGTTGATGTGCTTAAAATGAGAAAGGATTACGTGTTGATCGATCAGGAAAAAAACATGTGGATCTTATTTGTTTCATAAGCAAGTAAGCATAAAGCGGTATGGTAGTGCAGTGGATAGTGTGTCGTCCGCTCACGCTAGTGGTTGCGGATTTGAACCCCAGCTCGACCCAATGTTTACTAAAAAAATCCTCAGTACAAGTTCTACCCAGAAAGCGGACTCGCGAGAGGTTCATATAAGCTTTCTCCGAAAATCGAGCTACCAAAACTAGTTTACGCTCAGCATACGCTTCACAATGAGTGTAGTATATGCAATATATTTTACTATTCAGATATAATAATGTATTTTTTTGTAAATCAGCCAATACGTTTGTTTGTGTTTTTGTTTCACAAAGATTGATATTAGCGGAATGGTAGTGCAGTGGATGCAGCGATGTCCGCTCATGCAATATGTCATTGGTCCGATCCCAGATTCGTTTCAGTACTGGTTAAACCCACATATGTTCTATCGGCTTACTTTGTAATCGAGCTCAAACAAATTAGTATAGACGTATTATAGATTACACTCTTATTGAGGGCTTCATGGAAGATTGATTTGTGAAAATGAGTTTCCGTGTATTTTTTTTTAATTATTGTTGTTATTATTATTATTTATTATCATTATCATAATTATTATTATTATTATTATTATTATTATTATTATTATTATTATTATTATTATTATTATTGCTTAACTAACGATATTGGCGTACCTATTAAATAGACAGTCCATTGTTTTACTACTAGGTGGCACTAACGCACTTATCGGAGGTAGTTAGTGCCGTCATTTGGGGAACACATTGGCGGTCCACCGTCATTTACCGATGTACCGCTGTACCGACATAATTTTAATCGGCGTATCGGTAAAATCGGTGTTTCGGTAATAAAATCGATCATTTGTCCCCTCGTGGTATCCTAGATTCATACCCGCTGTAAAGATTGATAAAGCAAAACAACTTATATTATTAAGCCATGCTCAAGTTTGATGCGCTGGTGAAAAATGTACATCAAATGAAACACAAGCAAGCGCTGAGCACATGTTGTATATATACATATATATATATCCGCAAATCTACAAACTAATACAATATTGGCGTATGAGAGAAAGATTAATCACCCACAAAGTATCAAATTGTCATTAAACATTTATACTGATCATTTCCTATAGACGCTTGCTCTGTCAACTAACTACAGCAAAATGCGTTTCTGTTCAGGAGACAAGCTGATTCTACAATGTTCTTTTCGCGCGTAATTAGATATTTCACCTAAGGGAAGTCGGTTTTTTTCTTACTGCACGGTTTAAGATAAGTATTTAGGCCGTAAGAGAAACAAGTCTGACAAAATTTAGTGTGTTCTGCGCACATGTATGTTGTTTTAGCGTATGCTGTTGCTTGTTTACTTTCTGATGGAGTTGTTCGCCATATCTTCAAAATCACACAGTTTCGCACAGCTTTTTAGTTTTCATCTTTCAGATACAACGATATATGTGTGCACGTGGATTGTGCAAATGTGCTGTTTTAAAAAATGCGAGAAAAGAGAAAATGGTGCTGAAAATTGCAAAAAAGTACTGTAAAGCTGCCGTGTGCGGACTTGTCTTCTGATGTTACGTTGGATGATTGTAACAGTAATATTTAGGACGTATGTTTCAGCAGGTGGCATATAAAACATTATATATAAGGAGATTAATATTTTATAGTGGTAAATAAAAATGTTTTAATTTTGAAAAGCTGTCAAATAAATCAAATTTTACAGCAAAACCTGATTTTAAATGGACAAAATTAATGCGAGTATAGAGTTGCCAAAACAGCCAATATGTAAACAAATTTCATTAACTAAACATAATAAAGACTTGAGCATTTTGCACGTCCTATACGCATATAACGTTTATTGGTATCATCACATCAAGTATGTTATACTGAGAAAAAATTTTTTTTTCTTTTTTTGAGAAATTAAAAAATTAATAGATCGAATTTGAGAAAAAAGTAAAGTAAAAACAACTTTTCAACGGATATATTTTTAAATCTGTATTCCATAAATTGTGCTCACAGAATCCAATAAAACTTTAGCTGAAATAAACGCCCCGAGTAATATGTAAACTAAGTCTTGCTACATGCTAGACATATGTGCATACTTTTGCGTTAAAGCAAACTAAAGTATACCTACTTTCGTTATATTGTTTGAAGACTTGGTATCTAACAGAAAAATATAAAACCAAATTTCAAATAAGAGACCTACACCTGTTAAAGACAGTGCCGGAACGCTATTTCAAAATCTGGTTAAGTGATTTTTCGTTTCGATTGTGGGTACATGTGCATGTTTTATAGTTCCCATAGACCTTCTGGGGATTAGAGGAATCAATTGCACCGATATATAGATCAGTGCGACCTATAATAGTGCAGATTACCTCAAAACAGTTGCGCTTCCTTCTGTATGTAAACGTTACCGGAAATGAAGTTTGGTTGTTTTGAGGTAATCTGGAATTTTATATTATGATTTTATGCTGACTACCCAATTATTATCTCTTTCAGGTACCCGGATGGTGTTCCAATTTCACGAAGGTTCAGCAATAATTGAGTGAATAGAGAGCCGAGAATTCACGTAGCATTTATATTAACTACATAGACAATACGTGAAACACTAACGGTTTTTATTAAAAAAAACTCGAACAAATGAACTGACAAAACGTATTCTGCTGTGATCGACAAACCAAGCACAATGCTGTACACGTTATGTCTGGCAGCAGTGATAATCATAATTCTGGCTTACCTCCTGGGGTGGCTAGACGAAAGTACCAATTTACCCCCGGGGCCAGAACGAAAGTTTATTCTTGGAAATTATCAGGTGGGTAATTTTTTTATTAAAAATTATATTTGATGGGAGTTTATCTGGATTTTTCCAAATTTAAAAATTGGCAATAAACATTTTTTTCCAATATATCATGCCTATATATACTCTATGGTCCCATATTGCCTACAGGATATATATTTAAACATGTCAAATATGTGTAAAGAACGCACGCACGCACGCACGCACGCACGCACGCACGCACGCACGCACGCACGCACGCACGCACGCATATTTTCAATTATACAGTTTTATTGCTTTTTTTACATAATTATTCCTTTTTGAAAGTGCCCATTTTTTATCTTTTGTAGGTGTTAACCCATCCTGGGCCATTAGATAATAATTTTATTTTAAAATTCCTAAATGTTTAAAACTTCAAAACACATTGTTTTTTTTTATATTCTATCAAGGACTTGGACAAGGCCAGGGTGCACTGTAGCTTGCACAATCTCTTCAAAAAATTCGGGCCGATTGTGTACTTGAAAATGATTGGCCGGAACGTGGTGGTCCTCAACTCGGCCAAGGTTCTGAGGAAGGCGTTCAACAGTGCCGAGTTAAAGGAGTTGATGAATGATAAACCAAAGGGTATGTATTGTTGTGTATTCGTTTGGCTGTTGTGTATTCGTTTGCCTGTTGTGTATTCGTTTAGTTTTTGTGTTCATCTAAGGTCGTTCATAACAAGCTGTTTGCCGGTAAAGATAAATGTTGATGTACTATTAATGGGCGGCTATAGTTCAGTTCAAGGTGAAATATCGATTGAAAAGAGAAAATGAGTTAATTAATATAATGTTTGCAAGTTGTATATATGGACATTACTTTCACTTTTGTTTTATGAATCTTAATTTCCTATTTCTTATATTAATTTTCAACCAAACATTTGCTCTATTTTTTTCCGGTTAAAGTTTCATAAAGAACATTTTAACTTTTTGGGTCAGTATATTATTTACTTTGGAGACCAAAACTGTTATTGGGTATCTCTATGAACTGTTGTTAAAAGTATCCATATTGATGTATTTTGATTATGGCATAGGACACAGTACAATAGTTATTTTCTTATATTTGTATATATATATATATATATATATATATATATATATATATATAAAGGGAGATAATTAAATTCACAACAACGGAATTTACGATTTTTTGATTTTTTCAGATGCCCATTCACAATGCATGATATATATATGGATATATATTGTATATATATATATATATACCAGGTACTATTGTTTGGACATTCCTGCCCAACATGTCCAATACCTACTTCGGTACCTACCCGAACCCCATCCCCCACATTTTCAATTTTTATTTGTTTTATATTAAATCAAATCCTCCGCCCCATTTTAACTTTAAAACCGTCACTCTTTCAGCCCCACTCCCACTCCCCACCAGAGTTCGGTCCCCGGCCGGGTCATACCAAAAACTGGAAAATGGTACTAGAAGCTTCCTTGCTTAACACTCAGCATTTAGAGGAAAGTTCTAGGTCTGATCGACCAAAATAATGTGACTGGGTGGGGTATCATACCATGTGTTTGCGGTATGATACTCCAGAGTGGCAGGGTTTAGAATACTGGCTCAAGTAGACACTGATCTCGACATGACTTAAAAATTGTTGAAAGTGACGCTAAACACCATAAAACAACAATAACAACAACATAAACACTGACGTGTATTCATCTCGCGATATTTTCCTTATTAAATATATGTGATAAAAAAGGCAATATTAAATTTTGATTTATTCATTTAATTTTAACCACTCCCGCTAACTAATTTTAAATTAACAATAAACTGATTACGCCCAAAAGTCACGTCCTGGTTGAAGTACAATTGTACGTAATTTGTATTTGTTAATATTTTTTCATTTTAGGTGTAAATTGTGGTTGTTATCATCACGACTTTGTGATTGAGAGGGTGGGGTAATACTGTTTATGTCCTAATTAAAGGTTATATCCGTATCATCGAATATTGCACGCTAATTGCGTTCTGTAACATGTCGTGCGAGTGCACACGCACACATACGTCAACATACTTATAGTTAAAGTAGTTAATAATAATCAATATAATTACCCTATAAGTGGATAACTTGATAAAACCGCCTTTGAAGCCGGACAGGAAACTAACAATTCACGCGAGTGTTTCTACCGGAACAACGGTATCATATTCAGTATATTCTCAAAAATGACATTTGGCGATTTTTTTTACATTGTCCAGTTAATGTAACGCCAACAAAACAAATAATTGAACCGGTTTTCCCTTTTGCTGTGTCTCTCATTTGCTGCAACACAATGGCGTAAATCCATGTTTTCTAATACAGTACAGGGTCGTCAATGTGTATTATTACTTAATATTTGATCCATGACTTCATGAGCTTTACCAATTCAGTTTTCTCGTATAATTATTATTACATATATTATTATCAATCACTCATTCACTCGTTCACTCACTCATTCACTCCCTCCCACCATCCCTCCCACCCACTCGCTATCTAGAAGAAGCGGTTATTAAATGCTACCACATCAGATATAAATTGCCTTTAGCCGCATCTACCACTATGAAATGTCTTGACCAACACGTGCGGACTATCAGGTGCGGTTGAATCTAATGCGACACTGTTACGAGCTTATTTTGATAATATCATTGTATATATCCTCAGGGTTTTATGGCAATCATCTTGTTTATGGACACCAAGATGTTCTGTTTGGACCATATTCCGAAACTACATTCAAACTGAAAGCTGTTATGCACAAGTGTCTTCAACCTGCGATGAAAGAAAGCCAGATTGAGGCTGAAGCAAAACAGCTCGTTGACAAGTTTAAAAAAACAAACGGAGATACGTTTGATCCTAGACCAATCATTGAAGATACGCTGGCGGATATGATGTCACATCTTGTAAGTGTATGACGAAGACGTATGTAGACCAAAGCTTGAAACATAGAACACATCTTAGAAATTAATAGATTTACATCTAATAACATACTCGGGTTTATTCGGTCTGTTTTTTAAGGGTAGCAGGGCCCTGATCGCTCTGTCAGTAGCGCGCCTGACTATCAATCCAAGAGTCGTGAGTCCGAATCCCCATCCAGCCACAATCACTGTGATTATGGAAATATGACATTACGTCTCATTTTCATTCGTCTCTCACCGGGTATTCAAGTGGGAAAGTTATCAGTTAATTGCGGCGATCGTGCTCGACTACTGATTAACCTTCCAGGATCCTAGGAAAGAGTGGCTAAGTTAACTGATCGTTTAGTAGACACGAATGGCAATAAATGATGCTAAACTATTCGAACTCACCCCCCCCCCCCCCCCTCCCCCGCATCCCTCACCAAGCTGGGTGATAGTCAGGCGCTCTACCGACTGAGCGAACAGGGTCCGGTTTTCTCATACTATAATGTTTGAATTTAACACCATTTCCCGCTTATTTTATCGAAATATTTGATCATTCACTCATTCATAATAATGATAGATAACCATTTTAGATAAGAATATGATGAAAAAAAATAAATATAAGTAATGAATCTCTTTTTTTAAAAAAAGATAAAGTGATATAAAAATAACGTTTATATGTGTTTATTATTATTTTTACATATTTTAGTTAAGCGGAGACGTGCATCAGGGAGACTCCAAACTGCTATGGGCGTTTGTTAATAGTTCTAATAAAATGTTGAACCCTTCCGTGGAAGGGGTACTAAAACAGGTTCCCATACTGCGATATGCCCCCGGCACGCACGGGTGTCTCTACAGAGAGGCACGGGATAACCGGAACGCTCTGTTAAAAAGATTCGTGGATGATTATAAAGTAAGTATAGCACGTGTAATAAGTTAATGATGATGATAATTTTATTTATCGTCGCCACCGGTTTTCCATATCGGCCACGCACCCAGAGGAGTATCAGTAATTCCAGATTTTTAGATGATAGTGCAGAGATACTGAAGATTCTTTTGTAGCGTCCTTGGTTCTATTACATGCCCGGTGTAAAGCACCGATACATGGGACCTCGAATTGTGTTAAAAGTCTCATCCGAAAGACTGATAAGAACTTTTAATTGGTGGAGCCGGAGATCGAACCTGCGACTCCTGGATTCGCTGTCCAAGTTCTTATCCACTGGACCACAAATCCGCTGAAATAATTTTATAAACCCGTAGCACGTTTTAAGTACCACTGGCGGGGGCCGTCCGTGGCCAAATGGCCTAAGGCGTCGTCTAAAGATCACTTAGTTTTAAATGTATTTGTCATGCTAAATGTTCCCATTAGTTTTAAATGTATTTGTCATGCTAAATGTTCCCATTAGTTTTAAATGTATTTGTCATGCTCAATGTTCCCATTAGGTCTAAATGTATTTGTCATGCTAAATGTTCCCATTAGTTTTAAATGTATTTGTCATGCTAAATGTTCCCATAAGTTTTAAATGTATTTGTCATGCTAAATGTTCCCATTAGGTCTAAATGTATTTGTAGGTGCGAATCGAGGTTTCAGTTTAGAGGAGCGGGGGAGGGGTTGGGTGAGGTACACTTAGGGGGCGAAACACAAAATCTGAACGGACCACATGTTTTTCAATAGAAATATAGTGGATTTTAATAAAATTTGGGACTTTAGTGAATGTGTGGGGAGGGTGGGTGCGCCGTTTTTATAAATTGTAAATCCGCCATTGTAAAGTATCATCTTCTACATCAGGTAATTAATTTTCCAACCCATATCTCTATAAAAAAAGATGAAAGTTAATGATATGTACTTTTCATGCCTAATGAATAATTACCTTTACATCTTTCAATTAATCAGATAGCGATCTTAACATAACTTCACGCCTAATTGACTTCAAATTGAATTCAAATACAGAGTTATTTGACTATCATAACTTTTTATCATAATTTTTTTATCCTGTAATTTTATCTGTTCTCATTTGTGAGAGAAGTCGACGGCATCTTTTAAAATCCATCTAGAGATATTCGTATTGCTTGTTCATTGTAAACGGGATATATCCGTAAGATATCCGTAATGCTTGCTCATTGTAAACGGGAGATATCCGTACTGCTTGCTCATTGTAAACGGGAGATATCCGGACTGCTTGCTCATTGTAAACGGGAGATATCCGGACTGCTTGCTCATTGGTAACGGGAGATATCCGGACTGCTTGCTCATTGTAAACGGGAGATATCCGGACTGCTTGCTCATTGTAAACGGGAGATATCCGGACTGTTTGCTCATTGTAAACGGGATATATCCGTAAGTTATCCGTACTGCTTGCTCATTGTAAACAGGAGATATCCGGACTGCTTGCTCATTATAAACGGGATATATCCGGACTGCTTGCTCATTGTAAACGGGAGATATCCGTACTGCTTGCTCATCGTAAACAGGAGATATCTGTACTGCTAGTTCATTGTAAACGGGAGATATCCGCACTGCTTGCTCATTGTAAACGGGAGATATCCGGACTGCTTGTTCATTGTAAACGGGAGATATCCGTAATGCTAGTTCATTGTAAACGGGAGATATCCGGACTGCTTGTTCATTGTAAACGGGAGATATCCGGACTGCTTGCTCATTGTAAACAGGAGATATCCGTACTGCTTGCTCATTGTAAACGGGAGATATCCGGACTGCTTGCTCATTGTAAACGGGAGATATCTGGACTGTTTGCTCATTGTAAACGGGATATATCCGTAAGATATCCGTACTGCTTGCTCATTGTAAACAGGAGATATCCGGACTGCTTGCTCATTGTAAACGGGATATATCCGGACTGCTTGCTCATTGTAAACGGGAGATATCCGTACTGCTTGCTCATCGTAAACAGGAGATATCCGTACTGCTAGTTCATTGTAAACGGGAGATATCCGCACTGCTTGCTCATTGTAAACGGGAGATATCCGGACTGCTTACTCATTGTAAACGGGAGATATCCGTACTGATAGTTCATTGTAAACAGGAGATATCCGCACTGCTTGCTCATTGTAAACAGGAGATATCCGTACTGCTTGCTCATTGTAAACGGGAGATATCCCATTGTAAACGAGAGATATCCGTACTGCTTGCTCATTGTAAACGGGATATATCCGGACTGCTTGCTCATTGTAAACGGGAGATATCCGCACTGTTTGCTCATTGTAAACGGGAGATATCCGGACTGCTTGCTCATTGTAAACGGGATATATTCGTACTGCTTGCTCATTGTAAACAGAAGATATCCGTACTGCTTGCTCATTGTAAACGGGAGATATCCGTACTGCTTGCTCATTGTAAACGGGAGATATCCGGACTGCTTGCTCATTGTAAACAGGAGATATCCGTACTGTTAGTTCATTGTAAACGGGAGATATCAGGACTGCTTGCTCATTGTAAACGGGAGATATCCGTACTGTGTGCTCATTGTAAACGGGAGATATCCGGACTGCTTGCTCATTGTAAACGGGAGATATGCGGACTGCTTGCTCATTGTAAACGGGAGATATCCGTACTGTTAGTTCATTGTAAACAGGAGATATCTGCACTGCTTGCTCATTGTAAATAGGAGATATCCGTACTTCTTGCTCATTGTAAATGGGAGATATCCGGACTGCTTGCTCATTGTAAACGGGAGATATCCGTACTGTTAGTTCATTGTAAACGGGAGATATCCGCACTGCTTGCTCATTGTAAACGGGAGATATCCGTACTGCATGCTCATTGTAAACGGGTTTTAAACACTTTTAGGGAGTTCTCTTCGGTCGAGTCTAATGCGCTGTTGTTTAATGGCAACCTATTTCTCATCTGTGAGGTCGTGGATTCGAGCCCTGATTGGTTCAGAAACTGTATGTTAGAGAGTTTGCAAGTTACTTGTGGAATGACGGTGGTTCTACTCAGAATCATTCTGAGGTCTTCTTCAAGTAATAAAACTGAATATGGTATAAATAACATGTGGTTTAACCCAACTAAAATAGAGGGATTGTTTGACCGCATGACGATTCTTGTCCTTATCCCCATCTTTTAACTGTCAACTCGTCTGCTCTTGCTTCTGCAAAGTATCTATGCAAAGCATCAATTGTTTAGTTTTTACTGATTGACCCTCACAAGATCCTAGAAAAGTGTGGTTATGTTATTTGATCGTCTGTTAGCCCTCTATGGCATAAAATGGTTAAGTCAATAGAAAGATGATTGTCTGGCTGCACTACATTGGTCAATACGTTCTCGTTTAATGATATGCTGACGGGGAAGAGCGAGGTTCACGCTCCCAGAGGTCACAGTGTTTTATCTAGGTTTTGACCATTGCTTTTTTCCGTGTGTATGTATTGTACCTTTTTAAATTATAAGATTATTCTACATGTATGTTTTAAGCCGGACCGGGTTAGCTCAGCCGGTACCGTGCCTTGCTTTCAATCCAGGGGTCGTGAATTTGAATCCCCGCCCAGTCAAGCCTCTGTGATAATGATATACGACATTACATCTCATCGTCATTAGTATCTGATCGCTGATTCAAGAGTGATGTGCTCGAGTACCGGTTAACCTTCCAGAATCCCAGGAAATAGTGGTTAGGTTAAGTGATCGTCTGTAAGTCATCGATGGCATACAGTGACGCTAGATAGTCAAACTATTGTCTTTATTTTAATCAGGCTCATACTGGTCCTTGTAATCATACTCATTGTGGTTCTTGTAATCAGGCTCATACTGGTCCTTGTAATCAGGCTCATACTGGTCCTTGTTATCAGGCTCATAGTGGTCCTTGTAATCAGGCTCATATTGGTCCTTGTGTAAACAGGCTCATAGTGGTCCTTGTAATCAGGCTCATACTGGTCCTTGTAATCAGGCTCATACTGGTCCTTGTGTAATCAGGCTCATAGTGGTCCTTGTAATCAGGCTCAGACTGGTCCTTGTGTAATCAGGCTCATAGTGGTCCTTGTAATCAGGCTCAGACTGGTCCTTGTAATCAGGCTCATACTGGTCCTTGTGTAATCAGGCTCATAGTGGTCCTTGTAATCAGGCTCAGACTGGTCCTTGTGTAATCAGGCTCATAGTGGTCCTTGTAATCAGGCTCAGACTGGTCCTTGTAATCAGGCTCAGACTGGTCCTTGTGTAATCAGGCTCATAGTGGTCCTTGTAATCAGGCTCAGACTGGTCCTTGTAATCAGGCTCATACTGGTCCTTGTGTAATCAGGCTCATAGTGGTCCTTGTAATCAGGCTCATACTGGTCCTTGTGTAATCAGGCTCATAGTGGTCCTTGTTATCAGGCTCATACTGATCCTTGTAATCAGGCTCATACTGGTCCTTGTGTAATCAGGCTCAGACTGGTCCTTGTAATCAGGCTCATACTGGTCCTTGTGTAATCAGGCTCATAGTGGTCCTTGTAATCAGGCTCATACTGGTCCTTGTGTAATCAGGCTCATAGTGGTCCTTGTAATCAGGCTCAGACTGGTCCTTGTGTAATCAGGCTCATAGTGGTCCTTGTAATCAGGCTCATACTGGGCCTTGTGTAATCAGGCTCATGCTGGTCCTTGTTATCAGGCTCATACTGGTCCTTGTAATCAGGCTCATACTGGTCCTTGTGTAATCAGGCTCATACTGGTCCTTGTAATCAGGCTCATACTGGTCCTTGTAATCAGGCTCATACTGGTCCTTGTGTAATCAGGCTCATACTGGTCCTTGTAATCAGGCTCATAGTGGTCCTTGTAATCAGGCTCAGACTGGTCCTTGTAATCAGGCTCATACTGGTCCTTGTGTAATCAGGCTCATAGTGGTCCTTGTAATCAGGCTCAGACTGGTCATTGTGTAATCAGGCTCATAGTGGTCCTTGTAATCAGGCTCAGACTGGTCCTTGTAATCAGGCTCAGACTGGTCCTTGTGTAATCAGGCTCATAGTGGTCCTTGTAATCAGGCTCAGACTGGTCCTTGTAATCAGGCTCATACTGGTCCTTGTGTAATCAGGCTCATAGTGGTCCTTGTAATCAGGCTCAGACTGGTCCTTGTGTAATCAGGCTCATAGTGGTCCTTGTAATCAGGCTCAGACTGGTCCTTGTAATCAGGCTCAGACTGGTCCTTGTGTAATCAGGCTCATAGTGGTCCTTGTAATCAGGCTCAGACTGGTCCTTGTAATCAGGCTCATACTGGTCCTTGTGTAATCAGGCTCATAGTGGTCCTTGTAATCAGGCTCATACTGGTCCTTGTAATCAGGCTCAGACTGGTCCTTGTGTAATCAGGCTCATAGTGGTCCTTGTAATCAGGCTCAGACTGGTCCTTGTAATCAGGCTCATACTGGTCCTTGTGTAATCAGACTCATAGTGGTCCTTGTAATCAGGCTCAGACTGGTCCTTGTAATCAGGCTCATACTGGTCCTTGTGTAATCAGGCTCATAGTGGTCCTTGTAATCAGGCTCATACTGGGCCTTGTGTAATCAGGCTCATGCTGGTCCTTGTTATCAGGCTCATACTGGTCCTTGTAATCAGGCTCATACTGGTCCTTGTGTAATCAGGCTCATAGTGGTCCTTGTAATCAGGCTCAGACTGTTCCTTGTGTAATCAGGCTCATAGTGGTCCTTGTAATCAGGCTCAGACTGGTCCTTGTAATCAGGCTCATACTGGTCCTTGTGTAATCAGGCTCATAGTGGTCCTTGTAATCAGGCTCATACTGGTCCTTGTGTAATCAGGCTCATACTGATCCTTGTAATCAGGCTCATACTGGTCCTTGTGTAATCAGGCTCAGACTGGTCCTTGTGTAATCAGGCTCAGACTGGTCCTTGTGTAATCAGGCTCAGACTGGTCCTTGTGTAATCAGGCTCATACTGGTCCTTGTGTAATCAGGCTCATAGTGGTCCTTGTAATCAGGCTCATACTGGTCCTTGTAATCGGTTCATACTGGTCCTTGTGTTATCAGGCTCATACTGGTCCTTGTGTAATCAGGCTCATAGTGGTCCTTGTGTTATCAGGCTCATACTAGTCCTTGTTATCAGGCTCATACTGGTCCTTGGTATCAGGCTCATACTGGTCCTTGTTATCAGGCTCATACTGGTCCTTGTAATCAGGCTCATACTGGTCCTTGTGTAATCAGGCTTAAATTGGTCCTTGTAATCAGGCTCATACTGATCCTTGTGTAATCAGGCTCATACTGGTCCTTGTGTAATCAGGCTCATAGTGGTCCTTGTGTTATCAGGCTCATACTGGTCCTTGTTATCAGGCTCATACTGGTCCTTGGTATCAGGCTCATACTGGTCCTTGTAATCAGGCTCATACTGGTCCTTGTGTAATCAGGCTTAAATTGGTCCTTGTAATCAGGCTCATACTGATCCTTGTGTAATCAGGCTCATACTGATCCTTGTAATCAGGCTCATACTGGTCCTTGTGTAATCAGGCTCATAGTGGTCCTTGTTATCAGGCTCAGACTGGTCCTTGTAATCAGGCTCAGACTGGTCCTTGTGTAATCAGGCTCAGACTGGTCCTTGTGTAATCAGGCTCAGACTGGTTCTTGTGTAATCAGGCTCATAGTGGTCCTTGTTATCAGGCTCATACTGATCCTTGTAATCAGACTCATACTGTTCCTTGTGTAATCAGGCTCATAGTGGTCCTTGTTATCAGGCTCATACTGGTCCTTGTAATCAGGCTCATACTGGTCCTTGTTATCAGGCTCATACTGGTCCTTGTAATCAGGCTCATACTGGTCCTTGTGTAATCAGACTCATAGTGGTCCTTGTAATCAGACTCATACTGTTCCTTGTGTAATCAGGCTCATAGTGGTCCTTGTAATCAGGCTCATACTGGTCCTTGTAATCAGGCTCATACTGGTCCTTGTGTTATCAGGCTCATAATGGTCCTTGTTATCACGCTCATACTGATCCTTGTAATCAGACTCATACTGTTCCTTGTGTAATCAGGCTCATAGTGGTCCTTGTTATCAGGCTCATACTGGTCCTTGTAATCAGACTCATGCTGGTCCTTGTCATCAGGCTCATACTGGTCGTTGTGTAATCAGGCTCATACTGGTCCTTGTGTAATGAGGCTCATACTGTTCGTTGTGTAATCAGACTCATAGTGGTCCTTGTTATCAGGCTCATACTGGTCCTTGTAATCAGGCTCATACTGGTCCTTGTTATCAGGCTCATACTGGTCCTTGTAATCAGGCTCATAGTGGTCCTTGTGTAATCAGACTCATAGTGGTCCTTGTAATCAGGCTCATAGTGGTCCTTGTTATCAGGCTCATACTGGTCCTTGTAATCAGGCTCATACTGGTCCTTGTTATCAGGCTCATACTGGTCCTTGTAATCAGGCTCATACTGGTCCTTGTGTAATCAGACTCATAGTGGTCCTTGTTATCAGGCTCATACTGGTCCTTGTAATCATGCTCATACTGGTCCTTGTGTAATGAGGCTCATACTGTTCGTTGTGTAATCAGACTCATAGTGGTCCTTGTTATCAGGCTCATACTGGTCCTTGTAATCAGGCTCATAGTGGTCCTTGTTATCAGGCTCATACTGGTCCTTGTAATCAGGCTCATAGTGGTCCTTGTGTAATCAGACTCATAGTGGTCCTTGTAATCAGGCTCATAGTGGTCCTTGTTATCAGGCTCATACTGGTCCTTGTAATCAGGCTCATACTGGTCCTTGTTATCAGGCTCATACTGGTCCTTGTAATCAGGCTCATACTGGTCCTTGTGTAATCAGACTCATAGTGGTCCTTGTAATCAGACTCATACTGTTCCTTGTGTAATCAGGCTCATAGTGGTCCTTGTAATCAGGCTCATACTGGTCCTTGTAATCAGGCTCATACTGGTCCTTGTGTTATCAGGCTCATAATGGTCCTTGTTATCACGCTCATACTGATCCTTGTAATCAGACTCATACTGTTCCTTGTGTAATCAGGCTCATAGTGGTCCTTGTTATCAGGCTCATACTGGTCCTTGTAATCAGACTCATGCTGGTCCTTGTCATCAGGCTCATACTGGTCCTTGTGTAATCAGGCTCATACTGGTCCTTGTGTAATCAGGCTCATACTGGTCCTTGTGTAATGAGGCTCATAAGTTTCGTTGTGTAATCAGACTCATAGTGGTCCTTGTTATCAGGCTCATACTGGTCCTTGTAATCAGGCTCATAGTGGTCCTTGTTATCAGGCTCATACTGGTCCTTGTAATCAGGCTCATGCTGGTCCTTGTAATCAGGCTCATACTGGGCCTTGTGTAATCAGGCTCATACTGGGCCTTGTGTAATCAGGCTCATGCTGGTCCTTGTAATCAGGCTCATACTGGGCCTTGTGTAATCAGGCTCATGCTGGTCCTTGTGTAATCAGGCTCATGCTGGTCCTTGTGTAATCAGGCTCATACTGGGCCTTGTGTAATCAGGCTCATACTGGGCCTTGTGTAATCAGGCTCATGCTGGTCCTTGTAATCAGGCTCATACTGGTCCTTGTAATCAGGCTCATAGTGGTCCTTGTAATCAGGCTCATACTGGTCCTTGTAATCAGGCTCATAGTGGTCCTTGTTATCAGGCTCATACTGGTCCTTGTGTAATCAGACTCATAGTGGTCCTTGTGTAATCAGACTCATAGTGGTCCTTGTTATCAGGCTCATACTGGTCCTTGTAATCAGGCTCATACTGGTCCTTGTAATCAGGCTCATACTGGTCCTTGTAATCAGGCTCATTCTGGTCCTTGTAATCAGGCTCATACTGGTCCTTGTAATCAGGCTCATAGTGGTCCTTGTTATCAGGCTCATACTGGTCCTTGTGTAATCAGACTCATAGTGGTCCTTGTGTAATCAGACTCATAGTGGTCCTTGTTATCAGGCTCATACTGGTCCTTGTAATCAGGCTCTTACTGGTCCTTGTCATGCTTCAAGTTGAATAAACGTTTTCTTATTCAAACATAGTTCTACCTTTTTCATTTTCCAGTCGACTTATAACCCTAAAGTGCTGCGAGGCTTTGTCGACACGTGTCTTAAAACCCAGGAAGCAGATAAAGGCCAAGACGGAGTGTCGTGGTTGACTGACGACTGTATTAGGGCCATATTGTTAGACACTGTTGGTGGAGGTTAGTGTCTCTCTCTCTCTCTCTCTCTCTCTCTCTCTCTCTCTCTCTCTCTCTCTCTCTTTTCTCTCTCTCTCTCTCTCTCTCTCTCTCTCTCTCTCTCTCTCTCTCTCTCTCTCTTTCTCTCTCTCTCTCTCTCATATAAAGCTATCAGTTCATGTATGTAAATCTGTCCGTCCAGTCCAGGTGTGTTCCATGTAAATCCATAGTATATAAGTCATGGTCGACACCAAATGTATTGGTTTGGCAGAGGTCTTGATATTGTGTCTATGCTTTGCATTGTAGCTAGGCGCGCTCGCCATAGTCTGATCTGTACATTTATGTCTTTGTTATTCATAAATAATTATCTCCATATATTAGCATTCTCTCTCTCTCTCTCTCTCTCTCTCTCTCTCTCTCTCTCTCTCTCTCTCTCTCTCTCTCTCTCTCTCTCTCTCTCTCTCTCTCTCTCTCATGCTTTACTTTGTTCTACGGTCTTCCACCTCTGGCGTTTCTTTTTTTATGAAAGTTTATGTATTAAGGATTCGGTTTAGATATGTGCTGATGCTCAAACTCCCTCTTTCTATATATAATATATATTTCTGTCATTATAATGGAATGGATTTTGTGATGTCTACAAGGTGGACAAGGCGGACCTGGTCTTTGATATAAATGTTAGACGTATTTTGATATTTTCCATTTTCCTAATTCCAATTCCTAATATTTACAGGTCTTCCTGCGAACGCTGAATCAATCCTTGGGGCAGTTCTTAATGTTCTTCACAATAAACAATGTGTAAGAAAAATGGTTTTCGAAATCGACACAGTCCTCGGCCGAGATGAAATACCAAACAGAAGTCATATGAAAAGAATGCCGTATTGTCATGCAGTTATTCTCGAAACTCTTCGACTCACAAGTGTAGTTCCGGTTGTAAACCACAGTCTGTAAGTTTTTTTTTATAGAATATCCAAGTGTTTTCAGTTAGTTTGTTTGAATATTGGCGTCACTTTTATGCCGTCGAAGAATAACAGACGATCCGTTAACCTAATCACTCTTTCCTTGGGTCCTCGAAGGTTAACCAATATTCGATCACACCTCTCTTCAATTAACTGATAACTTTCCCACTCGAATCAGTAGTGGGTGACGAATGCGAATGAAACGCATTGTCGTGAATCATTCATCACGGAAGCTGTGGTCGAGAGGAAATTCGAACTCAAGATCATGGAACGATGGTCAACCGCGCTACCTACTGAGCTACCGGGCCCGGCCTAAACCAGAAAGGAAAACAGCCGTTTAAATATTTAAAATCGTTATTGTATAATTTTGTTTCTATCATTTCTTTTCGTCTCATTTAATTTCTAATGTGGCCATAAGTATGTAGTTAGTAAGGAAAATGTTTTTAGTAAGTAAGGAAAATGTCTTTAATAAGTAAGGAACATGTCTTTAGTAAGTAAGGAACATGTCTTTAGTTAGTAAGGAAAAGTAAGGAAAATGTCTTTAGTAAGTAAGGAAAGTGTCTTTAGTAAATAAGGAACATGTCTGTAATAAGTGAGGAAAATGTCATTAGTAAGTAAGGAAAATATATTTAGTAAATAAGGAAAATGTCTTGAGAAAATAAGGAAAATGTCTTTAGTAAGTAAGGAAAATGTCTTTGGTAAGTAAGGAAACGTCTTTAGTAAGTAAGGAAAATATCTTTAGTAAGTAAGGAAACGTCGTTAGTAATTAAGGAAAATGTCTTTTATAAGTAAGGAAACGTCTTAAGTAAGTAAGGAAAATTCTGTAATAAATGAGGAAAAACGTCTTTAGTAAGTAAGGAAAACGTATAACGTAAATAAGGCAAACGTCTTCAGTAAGTAAGGAAATCGTCTTTAATAAATTAGGATAAACGTCTGTAGTAAGTAAGGAAAACGTAATTAGTAAGTAAGGCAAACGTCTATAGTAAGTAAGGAAAACGTCTTTAGTAAGTTAGGAGATGTCTTCAGTAAGTGAGGAAAACGTCTTCAGTAAGAAAAACCTCTGGGATAAGTTAGTAAGCAAAGAAAAGCGTCGTTAGTAAGCACAGTCATTTTGGCGTTCATTTATAACACGAACACACATTTCGAGGAATTTATTTCTTACACTCTTCCAATATTAATTGTAACCACAAATATTTAACAAAACAGTGACTGGGTCAATTTAAAATACTGGGTGTATAATATTTTTTGTATTCACACACACGGTACAATGTAAGTTACATTATATTTGCTATATCAACATCGTAAACAATGTTGTTATCTATTTTAGATCAAAACAAAGTATCGAGTTCGAAGGATTCACCATTCCAAAAGACACAATACTGGTCGGAAATATATGGTCAGCACACCATGACGAGAACTTGTGGAAAGATTCATGGACATTCAGACCAGAGCGATTTCTTGACGATAAGGGGAATTTACTCTCACCAGATCATGAACTAAGACAGTCGTGAGTTATTCAACTTTAATAATATAAAAAATCATTATGAAAACAGCGTTTTATTAATCTTACCCAGTGTTAATCACATTTAAGATTGATATGTAGAAATTTTAATGGTGATTAAACGAGAAAATTCACATTGATGCAGACACATACTCCATTCACGTCTGGATTTACCACAATCTGTTATAGTTATATTGACTAGCTGTTCACAAAGCACGTGCAGCATAAGTTTATATACTACACAGAACGGCACAGCTAACCTGCCACCTGTCAGTTTATGTACCTGACATTTTGTGTAGTTTCTCAAAAAGTATCAAAGCAATTTTTCTTGAAATATTGACTTAAATAAGAAAGGATATTTAGATGATGTAAAATGGATAAATGTCTGGTTTTAACAACGCTACTTCATATTTTGACGAAACTATTGGAAATACAAAAGTTAGCTGTTCCGTTCAGTATACTTTACTGAAGCTTGATTGCGACAATTGCTTAGAGCTGATATGAACCGCTGTCGAGTCCGCTACGTGAGTAGAACCAGTATTGAATGTAGCTTTTGAGAGGCACAGGGTCGGGCTGGGTATCAATCCCGCGACCTTTGGTTTAATGGACCAACTCTCTGTAATGCAAAGTGTACAATACAGCCAAAACCTGTCATAAGCAGCCAGTCAAGAAAAGAAGCAAAAGTGGTCTTTAAGACAGGTTGTTACTTAACACAGGTTAATTTGCTCCGAAAGCATAGAAATGGAACAAAGTAAATGTGGCTGCTTAAGACAAGTGGCTGCTTAATATAGGTGACCGCTTACACAAATTTGACTGTGTAAGAAAATCCATAGGATATTTTTGAGGAAAAATAAATACTTAATACTATTGATATATATTTTCTTATTATACATTGTTCAAATATTTTTTTCTGTGAAAATCGGTGTTTTGTTAGGATGGGCATGCTCATGAAATCATTATTGCTTCGATTTTTTATATTTTTCTACTTTTATTGTATATTTCAGATTAATGCCATATGGTCTTGGCGCCAGATATTGCATTGGGGACGTGTTTTCTGAAATAAGGGCGTTTGTATATGTTACTGCCTTGGTACAACAATTTGATTTTCTTCCGCCAGAGGGTGGCACATTGGTTTCAAATGATCCAAATTTGTGCTCCGGTGGCGCGGTGTTACACATGCCTGCGTTCACAATGAGAGCGTCGCTGAGACATTAGCAAATTACGTGTAAATGTATACAAATGTTGACGTATATTAAGCAGCAAAATTGGAAATGCAGAACGAAGTTGTAAATGTAAATTGTGCAATATGAGGAAACACATAGGAATTGTTTGGAGAAAGAAAAATGAAATATTTTATTACTAATGAATATGTATGTATTTTACAATTATAATGAACATTTCAATAAATAATATGTACTCAGTGTAGAACATCCCCTATCCAGTGACTTAATTACAGAGACTGACAGGCTTATATATATATTCAATATACGCGGCTGAAATTTCGGGTGGCATTTTTCGTATTTCTTTAACTTTTTAAACCTTTGTTTGAATTTAATAATTTGGCTATCGAAGTAAAGTTGAAAAAATGTTGTTTATTTCTTATTATCAATTATTTGATATTTTCCCTATTGATTTAACTATGACGGGTTGAAAAAGAAAAATGTTGGAAGTTTTCTTTTCTCTTCTTATTGTAGTAGTGCAGAGGTTAACAAACAATAAAATCTTTCATTTTGGGTCTCTCTATAAATGATAAACCTGCAAACTTTTTTTATTTACTCTAGAATAAAGAACAAAAAATCAATGGTGGGCTTACACCTTCATGTCTCTGCCCTATTCAACAACGATATAATGAAAGGGCTGAATCTAATCTAATCATCTAATGTTTACAGAAATTGTAGCCCGACCTCATATATACATGCATTGAAATAAAATATGATTAAATTAATAACCATATACTTTTATAATGGCAGTTAATGGCAAATAATAAAAATAACCAAACACAGATAACAATATTAATATTTGATCAAGGGAAAAGTAAGGGGCAAGGGACTCGGTTTTAACATGTGTGTGCTTCACTGGGTTAGGCTTGTTTGTATAACCGACACAACTCTCCCGATTGGGTCCGTTAAATAGCAGCACATTCGAGCGCGTTGATTGGTCAGTTGCCTAAGGGAAAGTTTGAATGACGTCATAGTGTATGCTATGAATTGTGGGACAGGTATATGATTTACCTGCTTTATTCATTGGGGGTCAATAAACCTGATTCGGGAGATACCAGGTTCTACATATAGACTAGGGTTAGGTTATGTTCTTCGAGGTACAATTGGATGGGCTTCATGATAACAAAGGACCAGAAATAACAGCAAAACTGAATCAAAGTACCAGGCCATTTGTTACAGCCGCCAAGTAGATTGTAAGACTTCTGTCTGAAAAACAATGTAAGGGTTCCTTTAAAAGCACAGAACGCGACCAAGGTAGACACTAGCAAATCCCGACTAGGGCTCATTTAGACTGTCCAGAACACAACCAAGGGTGATAGTATTACATAATGGCTCATGAAGTCTTTCCAGAACACAACCAATGGAGATAATATCAGATTATGGCTCATTTAGACTGTCAAAAATACAACAAAGGGTGACAATATAACATAATGGCTCATTAAGTCTTTCCAGAACACAACAAAGGGTGACACTATTACATTATGGCTCATTTAGTCTTTCCAGAACACAACCAATGGAGATAATATCAGATTATGGCTCATTTAGACTGTCCAGAATACAACCAAGGGTGATAATATTACATTATGGCTCATGTAGTCTTCCCAGAATACACCCAATGGAGATAATATCAGATTATGGCTCATTTAATCTGTTCAGAACACTACCAAGGGAGATAACATTACATTATGGCTCATTTAGTCTTTCCAGAACACAACCAAGGGAGATAATATCCGATTATGGCTAATTTCGTATGTTCAGAACATTACCAAGGGAGATAATATAAGATAATGGCTCATTTACTCTGTCATGAACATAACAAAGGGAGATAATATCAGAATATGGCTCATTAAATCTGTCCAATATACAACTAAGGGAGATACTATCAGACTATGGCCCATTCAGTCTGTCCAGAACACAACCAAGGGAGATACTGTCAGACAATGGCTCATTTAGTATGTTCAGATCACAACCAAGGGAGATAATAAAAGACAAGGGCGCATTTAGTATGTATAATACACAATCAGGGAAATAATAGCAATCTATGTCTCATTTAGTCTGTCCAAAACACAACTAAGGGAGATTATATCCGATAATGGTTCATTTAATCTGCCAAGAACACAACCAAGGGAGATTATATCAGAAAATTGCTCATTTAGTCTGTCCAGAACACAACTAAGGGATATTATATCCGATTATGGTTCATTTAGTCTGCCCAAAAACACAACCAAGGGAGATAATATCAAATAATGGCTCATTTAGTCTATCCAGAACACAACCAAGGGAGATGATATCCGATTATGACTCATTTAGTCTGTCCAGAACACAACCAAGGGAGATTATATCAGATAATGTCTCATTTAGTCAGTCCAGAACAATACCAAGGGAGATAATATCGGATCATGGTTCATTTAGTATGTCCAGAACACAACCAAGGGAGATAATATCAGATAATGACTCATTAAGTCTGTCCAGAACACAACAATAGAGAAAATAGCAGACTAGGGCTAATTTAGTTTGTCTAGAAAACAACCAATGGATATAATATCAGACTAGGGATCATTTAGTCTGTCCTGAACACAACGAAGGGAGATAATATCAGAAAATGTCTCATTTAGTCTGTCCTGAACACAACAAGGAAGATAATATCAGATAATGTCTCATTTACTCTGTCCTGAACACAACAAGGGAGAAAATAGCAGACTAGGGCTAATTTAGTTTGTCTAGAAAACAACCAATGGATATAATATCAGACTAGGGATCATTTAGTATGTCCAGAACACAACCAAGGGAGATAATATCAGATAATGTCTCATTAAGTCTGTCCAGAACACAACAAGAGAGAAAATAGCAGACTAGGGCTAATTTAGTTTGTCTAGAAAACAACCAATGGATATAATATCAGACTAGGGATCATTTAGTATGTCCTGAACACAACCAAGGGAGATTATATCAGATAATGTCTCATTTAATCTGTCCTGAACACAACAAGGAAGATAATATCAGATAATGTCTCATTTACTCTGTCCTGAACACAACAAGGGAGAAAATAGCAGATTAGGGCTAATTTAGTTTGTCTAGAAAACAACCAATGGATATAATATCAGACTTGGGATCATTTAGTATGTCCAGAACACAACCAAGGGAGATAATATCAGATAATGTCTCATTAAGTCTGTCCAGAACACAACAAGAGAGAAAATAGCAGACTTGGGCTAATTTAGTTTGTCTAGAAAACAACCAATGGATATAATATCAGACTAGGGATCATTTAGTAAGTCCTGAACACAACCAAGGGAGATAATATCAGATAATGTCTCATTTAGTTTGTCCTGAACACAACAAGGAAGATAATATCAGATAATGTCTCATTTACTCTGTCCTGAACACAACAAGGGAGAAAATAGCAGACTAGGGCTAATTTAGTTTGTCTAGAAAACAACCAATGGATATAATATCAGACTTGGGATCATTTAGTATGTCCAGAACACAACCAAGGTAGATAATATCAGATAATGTCTCATTAAGTCTGTCCTGAACACAACAAGGGAGACAATAGCAGACTTGGGCTAATTTAGTTTGTCCAGAACACAACCAATGAATATCATAACAGACTAAGGCTCATTTAATATGTCCAGAACACAACCAATGTATATGATAGCAGACTAGGACTCATTAAATATGTCCAGAACATAACCAATGGATATAATAGCAGATTAGGGATCACTGAGTCTGTCTGTAAAACATTATACGCCTTGAACATTCAACGTGCCTGGCCTGTAATATGTCTGTCTAATATCATACTATAGATTGTTGACCAGTTAAACATTATACGTCTTGTATCATACTTAAGTGTCTGGTCTGTAATATGTCTGTCTAATATCATACTATAGATTGTTGACCAGTAAAACATTATACGTTTTGTACCATACTTAAGTGCATGGTCTGTAATATGTCTGTCTAATATCATACTATAGATTGTTGACCAGTAAAACATTATACATCTTGTATCATACTTAAGTGTCTGGTCTGCAATATGTCTGTCTAATATCATACTATAGATTGTTGAGCAGTAAAACATGATACGTCTTGTATCATACTTAAGTGTCTGGTCTGTAATATGTCTGTCTAATATCATACTAAAGATTGTTGAGCAGTAAAACAGTATACGTCTTGTATCATACTTAAGTGTCTGGTCTGTAATAGGTCTGTCTTATATCATACTATAGATTGTTGAGCAGTAAAACATTATACGTCTTGTATCATACTTAAGTGTTTGGTCTGTAATATATCTGTCTAATATCATACTATAGATTGTTGAGCAGTAAAACAGTATACGTCTTGTATCATAGTTAAGTGTCTGGCCTGTAATATGTCTGTCTAATATCATACTATAGATCGTTGACCAGTTAAACATTATACGTCTTGTATCCTACTTAAGTGTCTGGTCAGTAATATGTCTGTCTAATATCATAATAACGATTGTTGACCAGTAAAACATTATTCGTCTTGTATCATACTTAAGTGTCTGGTCTGTAATATGTCTGTTTAATATCATACTATAGATTGTTGACCAGTAAAACATTATACGTCTTGTATCCTACTTAAGTGTCTGGTCAGTAATATGTCTGTCTAATATCATAATAACGATTGTTGACCAGTAAAACATTATTCGTCTTGTATCATACTTAAGTGTCTGGTCAGTAGTATGTCTGTTTAATATCATACTATAGATTGTTGACCAGTAAAACATTATACGTCTTGTATCCTACTTAAGTGTCTGGTCAGTAATATGTCTGTCTAATATCATAATAACGATTGTTGACCAGTAAAACATTATTCGTCTCGTATCATACTTAAATGTCTGGTCAGTAATATGTCTGTCTAATATCATAATACCGATTGTTGACCAGTAAAACATTATACGTTTTGTATCATACTTAAGTGCCCCGTCTGTAATATGTCTGTCTAATATCATACTATAGATTGTTGACCAGTAAAACATTATATGTATTGTATCATACTTTAATGTCTCGTCTATAATATGTCTGTCTAATAACATACTATAGATTATTGACCAGTAAAACATTATATGTCTTGTATCATAGTTAAGTGTCTTGTCTGTAATAGGTCTGTCTAATATCACATTATAGATTGCTGACCTGTAAAACATTATATGTCTTGTATCGTACTTAAGTGTATGTTCTGTAATATGTCTGTCTCATATCATACTATAGATTGTTGACCAGTAAAACAGTATATGTCTTGTATCATACTTAAATGTCTCGTCTGTAATATGTCTGTCTAATATCAGACTATAGATTGTTGACTAGTAAAACATTATATGTCTTGTATCATACTTAAATGTCTCGTCTGTAACATTTCTGTCTAATATCATACTATAGATTGTTGACCAGTAAAACATTATATGTCTTGTATCATACTTAAATGTCTCGTCTGTAATATGTCTGTCTAATATCAGACTATAGATTGTTGACTAGTGAAACATGATATGTCTTGTATCATACTTAAATGTCTCGTCTGTAATATGTCTGTCTAATATCATACTATAGATTGTTGACCTGTAAAACAGTATACGTCTTGTATAATACTTAAGTGTCTGGTCTGTAATATGTCTGTCTAATATTATACTATGGATTGTTGACTAGTAAAACATTATATGTCTTGTATCATACTTAAATGTCTCGTCTGTAATATGTCTGTCTAATATCAGACTATAGATTGTTGACTAGTAAAACATTATATGTCTTGTATCATACTTAAATGTCTCGTCTGTAATATGTCTGTCTAATATCAGACTATAGAGTGTTGACTAGTAAAACATTATATGTCTTGTATCATACTTAAATGTCTCGTCTGTAAAATGTCTGTCTAATATCATACTATAGATTGTTGACTAGTAAAACAGTATACGTCTTGTATAATACTTAAGTGTCTGGTCTGTAATATGTCTGTCTAATATCATACTATAGATTGTTGACTTGTAAAACATTATACATCTTGTATCATACTAACTTCTGTCTTGTCTGTTTTATGTCCTTTTAATATCGAACTTTTAGTTGTCTGATCTGTAATTATTGTCTCCGGTATTTTATTATCAATAATTGACCTTTAATTTTTCTGTTATCATGGTATCAGTTTTTATAATTCTTCTAATAGCGCATTATGAGTGATTGACCTTTACTTCATTTTATATTGTACTATTAGCTACTGTGTTTGACCTAAATTAATACTTTCTGATATTTTCTAATATTATTATGTCAGTGGTATGATCTGTAATTATTTTCACAAGTATCTTATTATCAGTTATTGACCTTTAATTTTTCTGTTTTTTTCGTAATATAAGTGTTTATAGTTCTTCTTATAGCGCATTATGAGTGATTGACCTTTAATTCATTTTACACTGTACTGTTAGATACTGTATTTGACATGAAATATTGTTATGCCAGTATCCTGATCTGTAACGTCGGCTTGTATTTGTAGAAATTGCCTTCCATCATGTATTTGTCCTCTGGACGCATTTAGCAATGCTCAATCAATACCGCTATAATGTTGAAACTTGATTACACCTGTTGTGCTGGGAGGTCTTTAATGTGTCTTTGATCAACAAAACTATCACCATTCTGTCTGTAAGCTCAGTGGAAAGTGCAACTTTAAAGTAACAATATTTTATCGGATTCCAGACAACTGTCCCGAAAGAACGTGGTTCCAGAGCAAGGATTGATTGAGGGCAATTTTGAAGATCGATTCTTAAGGTAGTTATGTTGAAAATAGAACGGCTAGACACGTTCGCCTTTTACATCCCGTAGTAGATACAAGCGAAAGAGTAAGAACTGCAATAATAATTAGAGTGGTCTACAGACCTCTTAGTTTTGCTGTGGTTTACCAGGACGCTTACTGCATATAGACATTTAGACTGCGTTACATATTTTATCAATATTTGTGAATGTAATAATAGAGATGCAGTCTTGTTCTGTGACAATACGCATGCGCAAAATATAGTTCTTTATATCTTTATCAGCCCTTATGTCGATTGATTTGTTAAATATCTAGTGTCATGTTTATGGCATTGAGGTATAATAGACGATCAGTTAACATAACCACTCTTTCCTTGGATCCTGGAAGGATAACCAGTACTCGTCGAGCACACCCATCTCCACAAGAAACGGATAACTTTCTCACTTGAATCAGCGGTGGGAGACAAATGATAATGAGATACAATGTCGTATATTAAACACCATGGAGACTGTGACCTGAACAGACTATGCCCGGTACATAATTATTTAATGACCTCTTGCGTAGACCTATATAAAACTACTAAAATTCTATGTATTTGTGTTTGATGACACGGTAGTTTCTCTGGTTGCCAGACACATTTGCATTATGTTAATCAAATCTAACTTAATAGTGGGGCACATTTGAGAAAAATTGTGCTTTTTTTTCACAAAAGCACCAAACTTGGCACAGTGATAGACAAGATTATTCTCAGAAAAAATGGCTATAGATCCTGTGGTTCAGAATGACCGCAGTTCAAAATGGCCGCCATTTATTAAAGACAGTTATGTTCAAGATAGAGCACCACGTGTTTCTTGATTACGTGTAGTAGAATCTGGTCCATTCACCATAACGGTTACGATAAAAGACAATGAAAAAAAAAACCTGTGATATATACTAGCGGAAGAAAGAAACTGTGCATGTGTAAAATGTTCATGTATCGCTCAATTTTATAAATTAAAGCTTGAAACTTTACACAGGTAAGTCGTGTATCCCTATCGGTCATTTACACTGGTCAGTGCATGAGTTGCACGGGTAGTTTGTCTGTCTGGTCAACGTCTTCGTTTTCACGTTTTTTTCGGCCAGCAGTCAATCGCAAGCACGTTTGTCGCCTACACCTGTGTAAAAGCATAGTATTGATACCTGTAAGACACAAAACCAGCATAATTTGGAAAACGTCTTTAATACGCGATGCCAAGGTTGAATGAAACTGACAGATGCCGCGCCGTAGGCATGATTGAAGCTGGTGTACGTCATACTGACGTTGCCAGACAATTTGGTGTGCACCGAAATACTGTAAACGCCTTGTGGAGACCAGAGACCGGTCTCGGTCAGGACGTCCACGCATAACGTCTAATCGCCAGGATACGTACATCCGGGTCGTTCATCTACGTGAACGACTCAGAACTGCTACTTTGGCGGCTAGAAGTATTTCTGGCCTTAGAAGAATTAGTCCCCGAACGGTACGTAATCGATTACTTGAACGAAGCATACGTCCACGACGTCCAGCCATACGTCCTGTTCTCCAGCAACGTCATCGTGTAGCACGTTTTGCCTGGTGTAGACGACACATACACTTCACGCAACAGGACTGGGCACGTGTTCTTTTCAATGGATGAGTCCAAGTTTCATCTCGACAGCAGCGACGGTCGTTCTAGAGTGTACCGTCGTGTTGGTGAACGTTTCCATGACAGTTGTGTGATTCAACGACGTCCATTCGGCGGAGGTAATGTCATGGTGTGGGGTAGATCTCATCCCGTGGCAGAACAGCTCTTGTGGTTGTGGACGGCACACTTACAGGCATCAGATACCGTGACGAAATCATACGGCCTCACGTCCTTCCATTTGTGCAGCAACGTAACGCCACGCTGCAACAGGATAACGCTTGCCCGCACGTCGCGCGGTTCGTCACCGATTTCTTGATCCATAACAATGTGAATGTGCTGCCCTGGCCTGCAATGTCACCGGATATGTCGCCTATAGAACACGTGTGGGATGAGATGCAGCGTCGCTTCCAAAATCAGCCGTTGACGTTACCTGACCTGTCACGTGCGCTTGTGAGAATCTGGAATGTACTCTCCAGGCATTTTTCAGCACACTTGTCGCACCAATGAGGCGTCGTTGCCAAGCATGCATCGATTCCAATGGCGGACATACACGATATTGATGAGATGAACTTTGTTTAGAGAACGTCTCTGAAAACTGATCTCTATCAAAGACGCTGCTGATGCAACAACCATATCAGTTGAGCTGGTGTTAAATAAAGGTCAGATAAAACCCTGTTTTTTGCGATTTCTTATATATCTCCTAAGTTATAGCATATTAAACCCATGCACCGTTTCTTTTTTCCGCTATTATTTCTTTTAGTATTTAAAGACAACGTCCACTTTACCGAGTTAATCTGTGTCAGAAAACAAGATACAGATACATACAATGGTGCAACAAATGGTGTACAGAATGTAAAATCTCGCTTCTGTTTCGTCAAATACGTTACTCAAATACGTAAAAACATAAGTGAGTTTAACTGGGTAAGATATTGTTTAATCAATGCCAGTGCAACAATATGCAATTTTACAGGAGCAAGTCTAAAATCGTGATAATCTGGATGATTTTTTTTTGTTTTAAGTTTTTAAGTATTTCAATATATACTTAAAAAAGGTTGGTGGAACAGAAACCAGGTATCTTTTATACAAATGACTTTAAACAATTGCGTTACCAACATCATCTGTCACAAAGGGGTTGTGCTAGTATTGGAATGTCGTAAAACTAAATGACTGTTTTTTGTTTTTTGTTACCAACATCATCTGTCACAAAGATGTTATGATTACTGTTTTTGTTAACAAAAATAATCTTCATAATTTATGCATTGTTGCTAGTTTATTTTCTGCGAAGTAAAAAGCCTGTTGCATGTAATGGGTAGATAAAAGTAAAGAGGAAACAGACGCAGCCTATCGGACAAACCAAAATTAGATACTTGGTAATCGCAAAAATATCGCCATGACGTCACACACGAATAGTTTTACAACACTGAACAGTGAGTGCTATAGAATCAGTATAACCTTTCATGTTTAGTTTCAGTCGTGAAACAGTGCTTTACAATGATAGTAATGATTATTTTTTTAATTAATTATATGTTTAATTAAACATATATACTTGTTCTATGTTTGGTCTGATGACGGATTCTTCCCAGTTTAAAGTTTCATTGCGATTTTAATTTGATTAATCGAAACTGTTTAATTGTGACTACTGCTTAATAAAATATAAGACGGAGATACGTGGATATTGAAAAGAATAGATTAATGCGGGTGCCTAGAAATAAAAGATTACACAGACAATTGTTCTATGATAATACAATCTGAAGTTCATTAATAATATGATCATTGCATTCACATTGGTGTTCTTTGTTACATGAATCAACCGAATTAGTATTTTTATAAATGTAAGAACTGTACAATTATTTCCGTTCATGAACTATCTGCGAATATTTGAAGTTTATGAAATATATGCGAGTATTTCTGGTGTATGAACAATCTGCAAATATTTCCGGTTTATGAACTTTCCTCGAGCATTTCCGGTTTATGAACTATCTGCGAATATTTCCGGTTTATGAATTATTTGCGAATATTTCCAGTTTAAAAATTATATGCTTGTATTTCCGGTTTATGAACTATCTACATTAGTAATATCAGTGGTCAATGTACTATACTATGCACAGCAATATATAATGCATTAACCATCTGTCAGTATTTGTGGTTGATAAACAATTAAATTGCATCAATTTATCTGGTGTTGTTTATGAACTATCCGCAAATAAATTGGATCTATGAGCTATCCAAAGCTATATTTAGTTATCCAAAATGAAAATCAACAATTATGACAACAATAACACACGTGCAACAAATTATTCTCAGAATATCAATGAAATGAGTAATGGAGACTAAGCATGGGTGCATATGTACAACTGACGGGCAACAGTGCATACTCCTGGAGGGAACCAGAAGACCCGGCCAGATCACTTAGGTTTGAGGTGAGTCATTATATACATTTATCACTACGCTTGAACCTTGGTCAATACCGTTCTAGTACCGATTTCACTAAACATCTAAAGCTAGGAGTTTCCTCAACAAAAAATATCTCATTTTTATCTGAATGATTACTGGAATTCTTAACACATCAAATGACTAAGCATGACTAAGTCAGAACACATATTTACTCATTGGTAAATGATAACATGCAAAATGATCTAAGTTAATGAAGGTAGAGCATTAAAAAAATTGGGTTAAGGAAAATCTCAAGTTGAGATATTTAGTGTGAAACTGAGGCCAGAGCAATAACACAATTATTGTTTCCATTTTCGTATTTTAGGTGGTCCAAAGTTTGACGTAAAATCTATGTTAAATAAACAAAGAGCCATAACAAAAAAATTGTAATACAAAATACAAGCCTGTTCAGACCATGAACCTGTTGTATGGTAAGTTTCATTTGAATCGGCTTAAAACTGAGGTAGATATTGTATTCGCAAGGATGTTTATCCAACGTGTGACGTAAAATATAAGTTAAAAGAACAAAGGGAGATGTTGTTGTTGTATGGTGTCATATCGCGACAGTGTCTACTTGAGACAGTATTCTGAGCGCTGTCACACTGGAATATCATGCCGCAGATACATGGTATGATACCCCACCCAGTCACATTATACTGACGCCGGGCCAACCAGACCTATAACTTTCCTCTAAATGCTGAGCGTCAAGCGAGGAGCTTCTAGTACCATTTTTAAAAGTCTTTGGTATGACCCGCCGGTATGAACCCATGACCTTCCGCATGCGAGGCGGACGCTCTACCACTAGACCACGCCGCGGTCTTCACAAAGGGAGATAACTAAGAAAAGCTTAACCCTTATTTTCTAGCGTTGAGATAGTATGTTCAGATAATGTATACATTGTTAAACATGATCTCGTGGTGTGGATTAATTGACTTCTATTAAATATCTAAACAATTGTATTATGTGATTAATGCTTACATCCATATTGCAAGTTAATTGATGACTCCATATTTCAGATTCTTGTAAAGTACATTTTATCTGGTTGTATTTCCAGACGAGCATTTTGATATTTGTTCGTTTAAAATAAACTCTTTTAAGAAGCAAAACACGTTTGTTTCAACATGTAGTACCTTATATTCATGATCAATCCGAAGAATCATAAATAAACAAGTATTGACTGATATATATTCTATATGTCTTTTTTTTATCAACAATGAATTGTATTTATAATTAATATATAAAAAAATGTTATTTATATTTATTAAAACAAATTGAAAAAAAGAAGGACTAAATAATGCACCTTGTAGTAACCCTATTATATTTGGAAACTTTTAATATTGTTGCATCATGTGTAGCAATAATAAATAAGAATAATACATTCATAATAAACTATACTCTTCTGAATATATGACAAAGCGGATTAAATATGTTGCCCGATAGTATTCTCAATTATTTGTCTGAATTCCTTTACATTGACCATACATAGATTCAATATCATTGTCTAAAACGGCATATAATAATAAGAACGTATTTGGAGATTTGGATGAGGGAATGGTAGTGGGAGAATGGGAAAATTTGTTTGATTACACGAAATATATTATTGATTAAATAGTTTTAACCAACAAAAAAACCCACAAAAAAACAACTGCACACCGACTACCAACCCCCCCCCCCCCCCCCCCCCACACACACACACACACACCCCTACACACACCAAAACACATAATACCCCAACAAACAAACAACTCGAAAACGTTTGCAAACATATTTTTTTTATATAATTTTCCTGATACTTATCATAATGTATAGAATTGAAATATTTGGGAACCATACTTTACTACCACCCTGTCTCCTGAATCTGTATGGTGCCCTCGTAAACTTTGATCTCGCTAGATTTGTCCTGAAATATAACTTCTTATCTGAACTGTTATTTTATTTGTATTCATTTTGCCATTCATCAATCTAACAGAATAATGCTCTAAGGGTTGTATTTCATATTGAAATATTATCAATATCGATCATTATATACAGTACTGTTGCCTAGTTTATCTATATATATATCTTGGAGAAACAATGATTGTATATTAACATAAGAAATCAGATGTTCAAAATATGAGATAAAAATGAATATAAAAGAGCGATAAAAACATTGAAAAAAAAACCCCAAAAATATTTGAACATGCATGTTTCAGTCAAAGATGGTAATTTGAAAGTGAAACAAAAAGTCGACCGATTTTCAAACAAATTTAATTTTATGTGTTGATATAATAAGCACAAGGCAATTATGTATAGTAGTGTTCCGATTATCTGAGTTTGATTACCAGGTATACATGGGGAACTGAAGATATTTGAGTCTAAATGATATTCAATACATATAGGATTTTTTTTATATATGCCCGTCTCAAATACTCAGTGATGATGAGAACTGATGTACTACGAGTCCATTTCACTAACGTTCGTAAGTCTAAGATTTTCATACGAACGTTCGTATGGAGTTTGGAGGCGTCTAAAGGTGTTTCACTTACACAAATTTCGTGCGAAATTTCTTAAGAATAAATTTTTCGAAGCCTTATGGCAGTTCGTCCGAATGCCATAGTGAAACAGTCGCACTTTCGTTACTTCATTTATTCAGCTTAAGAATTTTGTAAACTTACGAAGGTTTGTCAAACGGGCCCCAGTATTTCACAGGGAAGCAAAAGCAATAAGAAAATTAATGTGATTTTACAAAGTAAGTACAGATATTCAACTCCCCTGCCTGTTTAAGGCTTAAGGAAAATTTGCAAAATTTGAATAGCCTAATCTAGTTTGGTCATTTTCAAAGCACATTTGACATTTGGCCTCACCAAAACCTAAACCAAGTATAAAGACATGTTTTGCGATCTAAGAATGATGTTGATACATTAAAGAACATTTCTAGTGTAAATAATCATAAATCACCTAACATTTAGAGTATTGTGCGTGATTTGAGGTGGTTACGGAGGATCTTGCTATCATATAATTTATCCAGCTGCCTTGATGGTCGCACAACAAAAGAGCAAGAGTGATTACTGACTGCGAAAGGGTCAATCATCAAATATACAACACTCTCCAATATCAAAGGGTCATAGTCAGTTTGCCAAAATATCTTTCCAAGGAATGAAACTAGCAAGTACACAAGATCTTACAACTTTTTTAAATCACTTCACGCTAAATCAGGCAAATATTTGTTAAATTGGTGTTTACGGGTAATAGAATTAGAAAAAAACAAACATTTCTTACATACTTTTTTACAACGGTAGTTCTTTGTCTGGGAACATATAGTATTTATAAAACAAAACTACAGAAGTTAAATATACGCTTTGATTACTTTTATTGGCGAATCTAGGTCACGGCATCAATATTTATCAGAGAAATAATAATAATAGAGACATGTATCAATATTATTAAACTATTTTAATTGACTATTTGCAGTTATTAGGTAACATCAATTAAAACTTATTTAAACTAATCGAATGAACTCTGGGAAAAGGCGATCACCCGATCAGCTTGAACTGAATTTACAAAACAGCTATTGCTTAATAATAACATAAATTACTTTAAAACATGTCTGTAATGGTTAAACTGTTTATGGCACTGGTGACAAGCTGTAAAGCCCGCCACATGACAAGATATGCACTACCATTCGAGCCCTGCAGATCTCGTTACCGCCACCAATATCATAAAAAGGAAGCCGACCTAGAAATGCCAATAATTTAAATGCTATGCATGGTCGCTGCTCAGCCAAGGGCCGGTTCCTCCACAAAATGACGAAACTGAGCAGCAACATATTAGGAAACACTGTAATGATAGCCAAGCACGAGTTAAGAATCTTTATAATTGAACAGCTTATAATCCACATGCGAGACTTGGCATCTGAAAAACTTAACCAACTGTTAGTGTACAGAAAAAGTATCGAATAGAAACAATCATGTTCACTTATGATGTTAAAGGTTCCTCAGTCGGCATTCTTATGTAAGATTGAAAGGCGTTCGATTCCCAACTACCACATCTTTTGATTTCTTCATTTGACAATGCATGCATTGCAGCTACGGTGGCTGCCCCGATACGAAAATAATTCGTTTTATATTTAGTTGTTTGAATACCAACCGCTGATAATGCTCTCTTAAGTACACACTTGAACTGATATCGACTAACTGAAACACCATTAAAATGACAAAATATCGGACCCCTACATTTTTGGCTAACCGCCAGGTAAGCCTGGACTAGAATAACTGGACATATTGTAGATTTTATGGATGACATTGCGATAAACGTATCCTTCCATTCTTGGTCAGTTTTTGAGGAAACTAACCTTAATTCTAGATTTTCGTCCTTAGACTGAACATCTGACATTCTGATTACATGCTTACCAACAATATAAAGACTACTACTAATAAGTTCACCTACTCTGGAAAAAGAAACCACCAAAAAACATTGCAAAAATGCAGCTGAAAATTTTTTTACTCCTATTTTGAACTGCATACCACAGGCAAAGTGCAGAAAAGTTTAAACAGCAATGCCGGGTTGATAAGTAACCGAACATCAACATGCTTGGAAAGTCTTGACATGCCTTGCAACATCTTCCTTACTATAAAATGTTCTGTAATGTCATGTTCTTCATTAAGTTTACACTTAAAAACAATATCGAACATATTTGACCTCGCAGAACTTGCCGCCAAGCCTTTGACAGACAGGTATGCAATAAACTCTGCAATTTGATTAAGTGGTGGTGGCCAACTTTGTTCATAGTTGTATAAACACCTAAATTGTTCGAATTTATTCACCTCAGTATCGTATGATTTCTTTGTATTCTGCGAAATAGAAGCACTTAATAGCTTGTTAGTGGCAAGCCGAAGATCAATTATTGAAATGATTCTGGAATCGGTGATGGTTTGCTGTCTGCTAAAAGGGCCAACAAGTAAAACCGCGACCACTGCTGTCGAGAAAGTGAATCGGCAATGCCATTATGTTTACCAGGTATGTGTACAGATGTAAATTGAATGCTGTGCAGCATTATTTGCAAGATCCAATGACAAACAAGGGTCATTACTCTTTTATATTTCGAAGATTCAAGATTGAAACCAAATCATTATTATCAATATGCATGATAATCTTTTTACCTCTCAATAGGGGAGCCCAAACGTAGAAGGCAAGCACAACCGGAACCAGTTCCAAAACCGTTATGTCTTTGAAATTGTCTGAACTTAACCATGATTTAAGCCAAGCAAAAAACCCAATGTGAATAAAAAAAGCCCCACAACCTAATTCTGCATTTCTAGCACTATCTGAAAATGAAGAGATACATTCGTTGTTCAACCAGCACGCGTCAGGAATGAAAGAAACCCCGTTGAAACATTCAATAAAAGAAGCTAGACTTTCTCTCAAGGTAACTTTTTTCCTATTTATGTATAGCAATAGGAGCGATTTTAACAGACATAATTTGTCATAGGGAATTTTGAGACCTAAATATACCAAAACAGTGGAAGGACCAACAGTTTTATCATGAGTAATGGAAACCCAAACTCCTGACACGTCTCAGCAAACTTATTCATAATGTATAGGCCTTTATTTGTTTCCTGTCTCCCCCCCAAAGAGAAAATCATCAAACAAATGCACTACAGACTCCTCTCATGACTTTTTTTTAAATCAACAACTCTAAAAAACAGGCAAATCTGTCAAACAAAGTACAAGATATAGAGCAGCCCATAGGCAATAGCTTGTCTACAAATATGAGATTGAACAATTGAAACCCCAACAGTTCAAAATCGTATGGGCGAATTGGCAACAATCTAAATGTTGATTTTATATCCATCTTTGCCAGTAATGCCCCTTTTCCAAGGGAATATATCATATCTAATGCCGAACCAAATGAAGAATACTGAACAAAGCATTCCTCTTTATCAATGAAGTCATTGATGCTTTCGCTCGACGGAGATGATAAATGTTGAATCAATCGATATGAATTGTCTTTTTTTGGCAGAAGGCCAATCGGTGAAAACCTAAGAGTTTTGATATGTTTCTCTTGAAAAGGACTTGCAATTATACGCAAATTTATCTCTTTTAAATCCTTCTCAAGAGCAGCTGCTGGATTTTCCTGGATAGATCTGAGATTTTTGAAATTAATCGCTACCCTTGGCCCCTCATACTGTAATTGAAACACATTTGAAAACCCATCACTTAATAATGAAGCAACACATTGACCAGGGCTATCACTCAAAGAGTACTGAAAAAAATTAACGTTTATTGCGCCTATCTAAATGGTCCTCTAGGAACCCCTGCTAGCAGACTGTGCAGCGGCAGTCATAATTGATCGGAAGCTAGGAGCTTGCGGAGATCCTCTAAACTGAGATCTGAACTGCGACCTAAAATATGACGAACTGTTATTGCCAGTACGGTTACATTTGATCATAAGATGTGGCCTACAAACATGAGCATAATTGCAAAACATTTTTGTACAAAGTACTGAATAATTGTAATCAAAACAATTGTTCTTTAAAGGCTGTGAATACGAGGCAATATATCTGAGTGTAGCAGTCTGGTACATATGCAGCAAGTAAACTTCTGGTCAACTGTATCTCAAGGACCCGCAGTGTATATAGCCTTCTTTAAACAAAATTTTTCATCATACGGTTTCCAACCTAACCCCACTGCCGGCTCAGCCCCAGACGTACAATGCTCATGTATTTGAGCAATCTGGCACAACTTGATGGGTGGGCAGATGTATAAATAGACATAAATACCATAAAGGCATCTGTCCAGCGAATTATATCTTGTATCATTTACTTTCTGCTGCGATAATAACTGTCCATCCACGACAGAAAAATAACTAATATGATCCCTAGCAGAAAATTGTCTTGGCAATAGAGTTCCCAAGTCAAAATATTCTCCGTTTACATTTTTTTCTCGTGTATTTTGTCTTACATGACACCTCTTATCCCATACGTCACCAATGGCTTTACCGTCTCTAGATTCGAGTGAAACAACACACTGCATACTTTGTAGTTCCACCATTGATGGGTCGGTCTGACTTCCACCACCTTGGTAACAATTGCTTGAAGGCCCCTGTTCGTAAGTGTCGGTTGTGGGTCCGGTTGGAAACCAGCCTCTGTACACAGTAATATGTTGTATCCGCATCTTGTACCGTATCCGACGGACGAGGTTGCCGACTTGTGCGCCTCTGTGCCACCTGCCTGACCAGTGATCGCCTTGGTTTTACTTTAGGCATAACTTTTAAATGTACTATAGCACACATTGTAATAATCATTTTATTGTATACAATAATCTCAATCACAATGTTCCAATCTTCTAGCAATAAACCAGTTAATTTCAACTTTCAATTTTATGTTACTTTAAATAGGTTACTGTTCCCACAAAAGGGGTGCATTAGAGCTACCTATACAATCAAAACATATATCTATTTCATGTTACTTCACAGGTTACCATTCATTCAAAATGGATGCACCTTTCCCACAAAAGGGGTGCATTAAAACAACCTGCACAAAAACACACTTTAAATAGGTTACCGTTCCCACAAAAGAGATGCACTACAGCAACCTTTACCAACAATATTCAATTTATTTTATGTTACTTTAAACAGGTTACCATTCCCACAAAAGGGATGCACTAGAGCAAACAAACAATTCACATCTTTATATATGTTACTTAAGACAGGAAACCTTTCCCACAAAAGGGATACACCTTTCCCACCAAAGATATACTCCCATAAAAGCGATGTAAAAACACAATATATATACATTTTTTTTCTTTTTTATTCATAAAATTTTATTCATTTATTTCTTTTTTAATTTTTTGCTTGTTACTTTAAACAAGTTACCATTCCCACAAAAGGGATGAACTAGAGCAACCTATACAAACAATACACATTCTTTTATATGTTACTTAAAACAGGTAACCATACCAACAAAAGGAATGCACCTTTCCAACAAAAGGGATGTAAAATCACAGTACATATATACATTCTTTTTTTTTATTGATTTCATTTATTTGTTGTTTTTTTTTCTTCTTTAATTGTTTGCTTGTTACTTTAAACAGGTTACCAATCCCACAAAAGGGATGCACTAAAGCAACCTTTACAAACAATACACATTATTTTATATGTTATTTAAAACAGGAAACCTTTCCCACAAACGAGATGTACCTTTCCCACAAAACGGAATACACCTTTCCATAAAAAGGGGTGCAAAACATTTTTTTATTTATTCATTCTTTTTTTTATTGATTGTTTTTTATTATTATATATATACTGTAAAGGTCTATGTTACTTTTAGACAGGTGAACATTCCCACAAAAAGGAGGCATTAGAGCAACTTTTTATTTTATTTTATATATAACAAACCAGTTACCGTTCCCACAAAAAGGGGACAAAATTAAATTTGGTAACACACCCTTTACTCTTCTTACCAAACCCACTTATATTTTGTAACTCTGGCTTGCAAAGATCTGTTGTTCAAAAGGCAACACACAACTTTAAATTCAAAACACATTTAATGAAAGAGTTATATTATTAAATCAATGACATGTCAAATTAACCGAATATGATGTTCAACTAAAATTGTTTATTTCAAAATCATGTAATTAAATTACCATTTTATTTATCTAAACAATTAAAAGTGGGGAAAATGCAAACTTAGACAACCGTCATTTTAGAGATTCGAACCAAGGGCTGTGCGGTCTCGGCGTCTAGCACCTTAATTGAGGCGTCTCCACAAACTGTTCTACCACAACGACGCCCATATCAGGGACAACTATCACTGCAACTCCCATGCAATGGCGTAGGTAACAATATATCATAAATATAAATATACAATTTGTACCATAATTGTTCCGACAGCTAAAGACTTGTGAAAATTGAACACATGTACACGCGTGATAGGAACATTCTGACCACGCAAAAAGCCATGACACAACATTTACGACACAATTAATATGTAAACAGAACCTCTACAATCTTATGGTAAACTTTCACACGATGAGCCCAGTTATTCGCAATATAACTAAACTTGTATTTTGGTTATTACTAACTAAATTTTCTTTTAAATTTCAATTTTAACCGGAGCAACAATTTTTTACTTTCCACCATGTGCTCTTCAGAATTTAAAAGGAGGTGGTAGTGAATAGTTTCTATAAAAATTTTTTTTAATTTTTTTAATGAATAGTTTCTTTTATAAATTGATTTAATCTTTAAACGATCAAATCGTGTTATTGAAATCCATAACAAATTTGTTTCCTGGAGCAAAATTAATAAACTTAGAATTGTCTATCACTATCCAGGCTGAATAAACTAACAATGTTGAATTCAAAATGATCTCCACTGCCATATATACATAAGGCCACGAGATATACATCAAGAAAGGCAGCTTCATATATTGATATGTTAGCTTTGTTAGGCTGAAGCTCATTTGGAGAAATATTTTCTACCATGATTTATGGCTATTATGTGGGTGGGTGGGCGTGACGTTTCTTAAAAACCACCTGAGTACCGCATGATATTAGGGCATTATCACTTAGTCAAACATGTGAAAACGTTTATGAAAATGAGCTTTACGACTTAGATTCCACAACAAACTGACTGCTTGTGCATGTTTGGCCTTGATTTTTTAAGTTGGTCATCATGCTTTCCACTCCAAGGTTTGTGAATTTCAAGTTTCAGATCCTGGGTATCTTAGGTCGGTATCACTTTGTCAAATATATCAAGATGTTTATGAAAATGAGCGTTGGAAATTCTACAACAAACTACAGTTTAACAGTTGGCATCAAGTTTTCCTCTTTGACTTTGCGACACTTTTAATAACCTTAAATATTACTATTTTGTTGCCGTGGCTTGAAGCCATCTAGTACAATTAAACAACGCTTATTATAAGTGTGTAATGTTATAGGCATTACGCCCATAAAACACATAAATACATGGTTAACAAGACTAATCCAAGTCGTATAACAGCATAAATATAAATAACAATTAAATTAAGTAGATCCACTTCTTTTATATGAGCACATTTGTATTTAACACCATACTCATGTGATTGGTGCAGATAAGATGGAGATGGCTATTTTATGATGTGACGACGGGGAAAGATAAAGATTGGAAGCACGCGCAAAAGAAGTTAAACTTCGTGGATGCGGCATTGCTGTTGACAATTAGAAGTCGGTGATCACTGAGGCTGTTTTCAAATCTTCTGTGTGTACGTATTATATTTAGTACATTTCTGTATTAATTATTGGCCGATCTTTAAGCCAATAACAAAGCCCTGCTTTGCTGTTTTGATCACCGCCAAAATGATCATACGCGACAGGTACTACTTTTTTTCTTCGAATTTCATTTACTTTATGTATACAAGCAACAACAAATCAAACAATATACAAAACATATATTTTAAACAATATTTTATGTCATTTTGAAAAACAAACGCTTCAACAATATCAATTAATTTATGAACGCGTAAGATTATTTTTGATAAAGCCCGGTTTCAGTACATTTTTCACTGTTTTGTTGGTAATATGTTTATTATATATTTATATAAACGTGTCTCACTTGTATATATCAGTCCATATTTAATAAATATATACATTAGCTACTACAAACAAAAATGATGTAACTGGTGACGATTATTACAGTATATCAACATACAACTGTTTTGGTTGTAGAACATTTTGAATGACCCTCGGAAATACCAACATATGCCAACGTTGTTATTTGCAGCTTTCAGTTTATGGTTTACTTGCACGTTTTTTGGAACCATGAAACACTAAACTGCATTCCATAGATTACACACACACTTCATTGTTAGTTGCATCAAGCTTCAATATGCAGATGTGCTTATAATGCACACTGCTGTAAATTATAGGTGACTCATTGCATTGTTATACTTTTATTGGATAGCAATCATATATACAGTGGGTTCAATAGTTTAAGAGATGGCACAATACAAAAATATGTATACTAGTATGATTAACATATTAGGGTTGGTCATAAAGCTTTAATATAGCACATCAAAGAATGTGTATCAGGATTTTTGTGAATGTAAAAATTGGCTAATCACTTGTTTTCAATATATCATACATATATATAAATCCACTGGTCCCGTATTGCTATACGGATTTCCATCAGAACACGCCAAAATAAAATACTGAAAAATAATTTCCTAAATCGGCCAACGCGCATAAGTTCGACAAAAATCTATTTCTCGCTTAAAATTCAACGTATTTTGTGACGTCACATGATTTCATTTTGATTTAACCAGTCATGCTGGTTATAATTTTGTACGACTTGTTTCGTCTTGGAAATAATCCGAATGACGATGTAAAGGTTGCCAAGCAGTATTTAATAATATCTATTTTTAGAATTGGATTTTGTTTCAAGTTTACCATTCCGATTTAGATATTTTCTTTGTCATGTTTAGGTTGATTTGACATACCAAACAATTCTTATTTTATCTATTTATGATAATGAGACGCTTTGTATCCAATAAAAAACATTTTTATGACATTTATAGCGTTTATACCTGATTTATAATGGTTTATGTATCTAATAATACCTTACACTAATCAGGTACATAATATAAGCTAGAAATTTCTTCTGAATCCTTTCATTTGCTACTAAATGTGCATATTGAATGTATGACTACCATGCACAGGGACAAGTAATACTTTTTTACATATTGTAAGTAAAGGGCAATCTTTTACGTACCCTTTTTCAGTGACATATTATTTTTTTAAGCAGCCTATACGCTCCTAAAAATGTTTATACTGTTAAAACATAAATTTTCGGAATACTTTGATAAGAATCGGCTTAGGAATAACATAGATTTTTGTGTGTGACGATTTTCAAGTCTCAACGTTAAGTAAGTGCAGCAGGAATACAACCAATTTATTATTGTTTTCAGATAATCTATATTTCAATAATATAAACGTTTTTGAGAGTGACTAGACTTCTTATAAATATATGGCACAAAAGAATGAACGAATGAAGTTTTACTGTACATGTACAAAAACAACAAATTAACATACAGATTAAAAAAAAAAACTCATTCAGAAATGAATATACGGAATGAGCCTAGAACATTGATACCTGCAGAACTGCAGAGTTTCAGCAAATTCTGCCGTATTACTCAAATTATGGCTTCTTACGACATGCATGTGCCACAGCGATCTTATTCTTGCCATCACTCATATGACTACCCGAAACCATACAGGGATTGGTTATTACGACATGCATGTGCCACAGCGGTCCTATTCTTGCCATCACTCATATGACTACCCGGAACCATACAGGGATTGGTTATTACGACATGCATGTGCCACAGCCATCTTATTCTTGCCATCACTAATATGACTACCCGGAACCATACAGGGATTGGTTATTACGACATGCATGTGCCACAGCGATCTTATTCTTGCCATCACTAATATGACTACCCGGAACCATACAGGGATTGGTTATTACGACATGCATGTGCCACAGCGATCTTATTCTTGCCATCACTAATATGACTACCCGGAACCATACAGGGATTGGTTATTACGACATGCATGTGCCACAGCGATTCTTTTCTTGTCATCACTCATATGACTACCCGGAACCATACAGGGATTGGTTATTACGACATGCATGTGCCACAGCGATCTTATTCTTGCCATCACTCATATGACTACCCAGAACCATACAGGGATTGGTTATTTCGACATGCATGTGCCACAGCCATCTTATTCTTGCCATCACTCATATGACTACCCGGAACCATACAGGGATTGGTTATTACGACATGCATGTGCCACAGCGATTCTTTTCTTGTCATCACTCATATGACTACCCGGAACCATACAGGGATTGGTTATTACGACATGCATGTACCACAGCGATTCTTTTCTTGCCATCACTCATATGACTACCCGGAACCATACAGGGATTGGTTATTACGACATGCATGTGCCACAGCCATCCTAGTCTTGCCATCACTCATATGACTACCCAGAACCAAACAGGGATTGGTTATTTCGACATGCATGTGCCACAGCCATCTTATTCTTGCCATCACTAATATGACTACCCGGAACCATACAGGGATTGGTTATTACAACATGCATGTGCCACAGCGATCCTATTCTTGTCATCACTCATATGACTACCCGGAACCATACAGGGATTGGTTATTACGACATGCTTGTGCCACAGCGATTCTTTTCTTGTCATCACTCATATGACTACCCGGAACCATACAGGGATTGGTTATTTCGACATGCATGTGCCACAGCGATTCTATTCTTGTCATCACTCATATGACTACCCGGAACCATACAGGGATTGGTTATTACGACATGCATGTGCCACAGCGATTCTTTTCTTGTCATCACTCATATGACTACCCGGAACCATACAGGGATTGGTTATTACAACATGCATGTGCCACAGCGATCTTATTCTTGCCATCACTCATATAACTACCCGGAACCATACAGGGTTATTAAGCCACAATAATGAACACGACAAAATTGATAAAATGAACTTGACATTCATTGGAAGGATTCCTACCTTCTGCAGAGATTGACAGTGATTCTATGCTTAGCCGGAACCACACGGGCTGGCACTAAAAAAGGGCATGTGGAAATTTCGAGAATGCCCTTTAGGCAAAAAAAAAACAACAACAAATATATTTTTTTGGACTTGTTCCTGTGCTACAATGTTTATTGTGGATAAAATATTGTTTAAACTACTACCTTTAAGAATAAACGGTCGTACGTTTTATTCTGGGGGAACGTCCATAATTGATGCAATATGTTCTTGACGGTTGCGCAGTAAATCATGCAGTATCACTGCGATAACGAGTAAAGAAAACATTGGCAAAGAATGCAGATAAGTCTGATCTGACGATGTGGATTTAGACACTTGCAAATTGTAAATATTCGATGACGTCAGCGGTGGGTAGTTTTTGTGCAATATAGGCGTTTATTAAATGGAATCAGTTTAAGAAACAACACGTGCTTTTTTATCCATTAAGATTAATACGAACGTGAGCCTAAATCGTAATTAAGTGTTAACACGTTTTCGTGCTGACAGCGACTGTGGCAGAAATCTGTTTATAATTTTTATATTCTATTTAGTACTATAATATCACAGAATAGTTGTATGCAAGTTTTCATTTGCTATATAAAATGTTTGTGAGGAATATGTAAATTGTAAATGTAAAGTATCTTTAATTGCAGTGTACATGGTTCTTGATACATTTTGATTGCATTTTAAAGAGTGGTGCTATTTTGTATTTTTTTTTATATAAATGTCTATAATGGGACAGATCCTGTTATGCCTGCGTTTAAAGACATACTCTCTATTGATCGTGCGCGTCTGGAGAAAGGACATAGCGTGAAGCATAATTCTGGATTTATCTGTTTTGTAAACTGCAAATCTGCATAAAACCGAAAATGTCCATTGTATATAGAAACTACGATTGATACCGTTGTAAGTTTGTCAGATTGAAAATGTTATTAAATTTATAATACGATAAGAAAACAGTTCAGCTAACGTCATTGTGCATACATTGTTACCTTGGACAATTATACATTTTATACGGAAATGTGTATGCTGTATATCGGCGTATTAACGAGTAATATATACTAAATCATGTTTTTACATGTTATTGTGTAATAAAAGAAGACAATTAACTCAAGGACATCAACAGCGCAACAATGCTTGAGATCTCGTTCTGGAAGCAAACTCCTATTTAAACATCTTATGAATAGGCAGATAAGTTATCGTTCAGTCTCGAATCATTTTAAAATTCAGTATCAAACGAGAAACTGGCAGTTAGTTGAAGGCAGTGGAGCAGGCTATATTAATATCATCTAATTAAAAACCCAATTATCGTCTGCATTGTAGCAAAGTCTATATCATATTAAATCGTAGTAAACAAATTAAAGTGTAACTGGAAACGGAAATTATCATAGCGTAGATTACAGTTTCAAATGATTTGCAGCGATTGCGGGAATTTTGCGCGAAATCGATGTTGAAATAAACGTGATGCTCCATTCGGTTTCCATTTGCTTATAATTGGAACGAATTTAGATAATTTGATCGAGGATATAAACATTTCGCAGTAAGTGTTCCGTCAATCAGATATCGATGCAGGTTTTAATTAAGTAGAACCGTCGGAACTGCATATGGGCAGATTGAACCCTTCAATGGATAAATGTCAAGTCGGACAGCGATCATTTTGAAATGTCGTGCAATTCCCTGCAGATATTCCACACAGGTCGGCAAAAAACAGCAGACGATACAAGTTGTCTTAATAATAGTACAGTAAATGGATACTAGTGTTTTACAAAAAGTTCAGATTTACAAATAAATTATCACAAACATGGAATTTAATATTATGAAGTCTTAAGTTCATCTTCCGGAAACATTCGGCAATTATCGGAATTAGGATAAACTGTTGTGACGCTACTGTAATATGTTATGACGTAACATGAGCGGATACAAACCACTGCCAAGCGGTAGCGTTTCGTCCTGGAGGGAACCGGAAGACCCTGCTGGTAATTTGAGGGTTGAGGTTAGTATGGGTTGTTCCTTTTAGAAAACTAAACACACATTTCAACTCTAATGAGCGTTCTTGTTACTAGTTATACAACCTTTTAACTTACTGCCATGCCTGCGTATTTTGTGTTGTAAAACATATTGGTCTCATAACACAGTTGATTTTTGCTCTGTATTCTATATAAAGTAAGGCCCAGGATTTCAACGGTAATATTACATATAATTTTTTACAGTATCTTTTTTTCATAGTAGGAATGTATCCCCACATACAAATGCACAATAACTGGTATGTTGACTAGTTTTATTTTTTAAAAAGGGAAAATTTGAGGACTATATATTTTTTAAAAAAATGCTCATAAATGCATACATTTGTTAGTATCCTATAAAAGTCATTTTTTAAATAACTTTAATGTCTAATTGCAGTATATGCTATGCCAGTATTTGCTCTACTTTACGCCGAGAAATCACAACCACTATGAACCATTTTGGAAATATTTCAAACCAAATTACATAGATCTTTTTGAAGTGAAAGAATCACGTTACCGTGGGGGAAAAGGGACGCAACTGTGAAAAGAAACGTTATATGTATACAGTCTAAAATGTAAAACTACAATATGTCTAAATAAGCAAACGGGAAAAGGATGGGGTGAGAGGGTGAAAGGGACGGGCAGTTTTTGGTTACAAAAGTGAAATAGTATAATCGCAATATACATGGTAGTCGTAATAACTAACAAGTGAAAAGATTGAATTGGACAGAGTTTGTATGTATACGTTTTTATTTACCCTCGCGCTTTGAGCTAGCCGGATAAGACAATTATTAATAAGACAGAGTTTTTCACATATACCTCTTAAATGACGGGATAAGGGTGAGGAGGGATCAGATGGAGTAGTCTTGGTTTGGCTACAAAGTTGAAAATGGGCGTTTTATTAATTTTAAGCAATATTTTATTCACATCATAAATGGTAGTCATATATTCAATATATATATATATATATATATATATATATATATACAAGTGAAAATGGTTAAATTTGACAGATAGCCAGATAACAGAGTTTTTCACATATACCGATTTAAATGGAGGTTTGAGGAGGGGGTGTGGTCATTATTTATTTTAAGCAATTTTTAGGGATCCAGAGATCAAAGGCCTAATTTTAGAGATCTAGGGGAACTATGGCAAATATTTTTGGTTGTCTGGAGGAACAATGGCTATTTCTTTAAGAGATCCAGGGAACCGAAATCCGTTCTGGGAGAGTCTCATATATATTAAATAACAAGTGAATTGGATTCATTTGGATAGAGTATTTCTCACTTACCGATTTAAATTTTGTTACTAGAGTATTTCTCACATACCGATTTAATTTGTGTTACTTACTAACTAAAATTTTCTGATGAAACTATATCTTTGATGTTATAATAATGACATTGTGCAGTGCAAAAGCACCCCCCCCCCCCCCCCCCCCCCCCCCGGGTTGGCGCTATAGAGTGTTGACTAAAGGTTAGGCATACTGTATGCAAGACTTTATGAATATATGTCTTCCAACCGGTTCAATAAATTAAATAATAAATGATCATTCAATAATGTAAGATCGACTATTTCTGTAACAATGTTACACTGCTATCTATGAGGCATTCCCATTGGCAAACTTCAAAATTAGAAATATATGGAAGGAATCGAATTTAGTTTTGATTTATTGGCAAACTCAGATAGTTCGTTTGGTTCTATACGTGATTAAATTCTACATTCAATTTGTGTAAAATACAAATCAGGCAATATATACTGAACGGAACAGCTAACCGGACATTTTTATTTCCAATATTTTCGTCAAAATATTGAGTAGCGTTAGTAAAATTAACAGACGACATTTATATATTGATTTTACGTAGACTTGATATTCTTTCTTATTCAAATCCAAATTTCAAGGAAATTGCATTGATAATTTTTGAGAAATTACATAAAAGGTCCGGGCCCGGTTTCTCGAAAATACTTAAGTCTGCTATTTTACTTAAACTCAGAAAGTGTGCTCAATTTAAGTATAAAATTGAGCACACTATCGAGTTTAAGTAAAATAAGAGACTTAAGTATTTTTGTGAAAGCGGGGCCAGGTTCGTAAAATGTCAGGTGACGGATTAGCTGTTCCGTACAGTATATTATTATCTGGATAGAGGCAAAGCTTCGCTTGTAACATTTATACATGTTATTATAATCTTGTGAATATAAATATATTTTATATGATGATTTTGTATAGTGAACGGAATTAGTTTATTTTTGAAATTAAAGCCCAAACATTTACTTCCAGGGTTAATATTTGCAAGAGGAGTCTATCGAACTACAACGCAACCTAGGCTATCTGCTGTACTGAATTATAAAAAAAAACTTGCCCCAGAGTTATCTTGCTTTTATATGGCAGATGGGGCTTTTATAAATTGGAACTCGTGCAGAACAAAACTGTTTGAACATGATTGTGTTGACTTTGCTATTCATATTAAACAAACGCTAACATCACGTTTAATGTTATCAAACGATATTCGGAGAAAAGTTGAAAACATTGCGATGGCGTCCGTCCGTTCGTCTGGATGGGTATTTAAGTATCTGGGGTAAAAGGCTGGTAATTATTTTGCTGTTTAGACAGTTGCAAAAGAAGTGGCTAAATACTTTCATGTGGCTAAAATAAGCCACAAACATAATCAGCTTGTTGCCTAGAAACCACTTTAATACCGATTGTTAGAATGACCATCATTCCGTCAGTCTGTCTGCACACACAAATTACGTACTTTAATGGTTAATGATTTGTGTTAGGAATTGATTTTGACGATTAAAAAACACATTGAAAACATTGTGTGGATACTAAAATATATTTTATGCGGCTAAAAGGTTCCTAAATATAGTTAAAAAATCCACTTAACTACCAATCTGATCAACAAAAACACTTAAGTACCCATTTGTGGGAACATAATTTCGCCTGTCTGTCCGTCTTGTTTGGACAAACAACATTGCGGACAGACATTCTGTCGATTAAAATGAAATTTATTTTACAACAACATGTACATGGTCTGAATATAAACCTTTGGTCTTGGTGTTCCGATTCAATGTTTAGTATTGACTTTATTCTTTGCCGATTCAAATGAATCTTGCTAAACGCAAGTGTATCTTATGAAAGTAAGTTTTTGGTCTTGTCATTCGGATTCTATAATGGTGAACTGCTTTATGACTTTTTTTTATCTTTTAATGTAACTGCATTCAATTACAGCTTTGTATTTCAGCCTATAACTATTGAGTTACAGCACTTATCATCATAACATTTCAAAACTTCAAAAAAAATCTGTGCTCATATGTTTCTTTACGTACTGTTTAACAATCGCCTTGATTTATTTCAACGCGTAAAAATCATCCCTACTTATAAAAACTTACTTATTTTTTTACATCTCAGTCATTGTAACGCCGCGCTGTTCTTGTTCCCCAATATCCACAGGTAATGTCGATTTTACTCAGTCCGTGGCGCTTTAAGCGGGGATATACATTCACTGAATTCTAGTTCAGCGCTAAGATTCATCAACTCGTTATAATATCAAATGTATTATTTGTATCATTGAAAAATGGATCGTCTTGGCAGAAAAATACTGTTTATTTTTTGTAACACAATTCATGATTTTATGTTTGAATCTGAGTTTCCGAACTCAACTCAACTCAATTTACTTTATAAAGCAATCACGGGTCCTCTGTGGCCGAGTGGTCTAAGGTGGCGTCTCAAGATCTCTTACCTCACACGGCTAAGGTCTTACGTTCAAGTCAGTTCACTCCAAAAACTTTATGCGAGAAAGTGTGCCAGTTACTTACGGAAGGACTGTGGTTCTACTCAAACTCATTCTGAGGTCTTCCTCCACCAGTAAAACTGGATATGTAACCTGAAATGCGTTAAAAATAACGTTGAACACCATTAAAATAACATTAAAAAATCGGCTACATAAGTGCCATTGGCCATAATGGATTTATTGATTAATTTAGGTTCCGTTTACCAGAAGTCAATTCAACAGATGCTTCATCTGACAGTACTATTTGATGCTGGCATTTTTGAGTTTCACAGTTTCAGTGACAAATGCTTCTCAAAGCAGAAGCACTGTTTGTTGTTGTTCTTTCTTGTCGGTATGTTATTGTACTGAAAAAAGAGAGAAACACGCTTATGTAACAGTAAATATTGCATTGAATTGTATTATGTTAGACGAATTCTATACTTTTTGTCTATTTTCCCGATAGATAGAATTTGATAAAACGTCCCCGTAATTTGATATTAGATTAACTCATGTTTAGGCAACATCAGTAATAAGAATACATGTTACCATACAGGATATTTGTAGGCTTTACAAAAAATAAGAAAAACACTCTTTTAATATTTTTTTACATTTAATATTTAATTAAAACTCATACATAGGTTCATAGAAATGATAATAAAAGTCCCCGAAAGGTAATTTTAAGCTTGAACTTTTAACCGTTTGTGATTTTAATTTTGCTTGTTATTTTCCAATGGAACAATTAGTTGTTTTTAATATACTGTGAAAAATTGTATTGATTTAATTTGCTTAAAATATTACATTTTACTCCCTTATACTATTCTAATGAAAAAACTAAAAATAACTATACACATTACCGCATATTTCGGGAGAAAATCTCTTTAAGTATGTAATAGTTGACTAGAATCTAGTTACAAAATTAACGATTTTACGCCATATGAACGTATTTGTGTAAAGATTAGGATTTCTATAAATTTCTAAATATAAATCTTATATTCGGTCATATTGCTATAAGCAAATGACCATGCATTATTTATTCTATATCAAGAAACCGCGAGAATTCATGAGTATCCGTAATGGAAGGGTCGTCCGAAACAGGGTTAGTTGTAGTAAAAGACTACGCAGTATCATTGTTGCCGAAAGAGAATTCTGTAGTTGATTTATATTGATCATACGTTGTCCCTTTCTTTGTTGTTAACCGACCATTTGCGCCTTTCATTGTATTTTCCTTACGAGAACAATATTACAGTAAATCGACAGAGTCGCTTCCTTTTGTGCGCGGAATGATGCGCATGAAAAACTATAGAAATCGTCTTTAATTGCCATTTTTAAAGGAAGTATATTATAAAAAAAATCTGTGAAAGTCTTCAAAAATAAATTTTTTTTTTAAAATGGTAAAAATACATCTCATTATCATTAATAAATAAAGTCCGAATGGCTTAGTATGTCAAATCTATCAAAATGTGATAAAATCATTGCTTAAATCGGAGTTATAATCATGCAACGAAATTCCCATTCTAAAAATAGACACACTTAAATACTGCTAGATAACCATAGCATTGTCGTTAGGACTCTTTCTGAGATAAAACCATTTTACTCCATGTAAATCTGAATAAAGGATCAAATTATAATCAAAATTAAATCATGTGACTCATTTAATACGTCACAAATATGTTGCAATTTTAAGCGGGAAATCTATTTTAGTCTAACCTAGGCGCATAGCCCAAGTTAGAAAATCTCTTCAATATATTAATTTGGCATGTTTAGATAGATATCCTTTTGGTAATACAGGGTCATTGGGTATATATAGCCATGATATACTGGAATAATATGAAAAGCCAATTTTAATTTTTTTTTAAAAAATCCTGAAAAACACATTTGCAGTCTGTCACGACAACGTCTGCTTGAACCAGTATTTCAAACGGTGTCTCACTGGAGTTTCATGCTGCAGACACATATCAGACACGGGGTCGACATAGTATGTATTCGAAGATTTTGTTGATAACAATGTGTACGAGGTAACTATGCGCATAAAATGAAAAATGAATGTTATGTTGCTAACGAGATGTATTTAAGCAATTATTTTCATGTAACGTAAATGTAGGCGTCGTTGCTAACGATGTATATGAACATAGTTAATGCAAAACAATCAAAGAGTCTAAAAACAGGATCTTGCTTGTATTATCATTAATGTCACAATACTTGTTTCCTTCATTGATGTTAATTGGTTTCCGTGCAAATTTGCTTTTTTTATATTCCCATCGCATGTCTCTTTTGGCGTCTTCACTGATGTTAAAAGCGGATTGATAAAAAACCACTAACTGCATCGTTTGATACATTTCCAGCTTACATATCTGTATAACTATAAAGATGCAGGTTAAAGAAATGAAGAAGGAAACGATAATTTGATTGGAGTCCGTGTGATATTTCTGTTTCATCTTTAATAAAACTATCCCTAACCCTAGCCATGTCAGTTTTCGATATAGAAGAGATACACACAGGAAGAAAAGTAACACGATTATCTAAATTCAAACTGTTTCATATCTTAATAGCAATCATTGACTGAGTGGCTCTGATCGCTCGGTCGAAATACCTTTTGTGAGACAGTTTTCAAGCTACCCGCTGAAGGATGGTAGTTTTACTCATAATCATTCAGATGTCTACTCAATCTTTATTTCAACCTCGAATTCCCAACTGCCTACCAGTCGGAAGTTGATTATTTGGTCGAATTGCCTCCTGGGGGAATATGCTCGGTTTGAAAGGGAAACAAAATTCATGTTGTGGTTTGCTTTCTTATTATACTCTTCTATAGTTAAAGTTGTTGTTTAATACAAATATAAGTATAACATATTGATTGAATAATGCAATTTTCATTGCTGAATATTCGATTACAAAAATTTTGAGTTGTTGAAGAATGTTATTCAAGTGGAAAAGTCAAAACAATAGAATACACGAGTGTTAATATGGCATAGACTTGTCCAGGTATGATAAAACCCCGTAAAAGCTATTGCACTGCATACTGGAAGAAAAGAAAGTGCCATATGCTGACAATACTGAATTGTTTCAGAGACACGAAAGACACTATCAAATATGTGTTTCAAAGAAAGATTGACAAACTTGTAGACAAAATTATAAGTACCACAAACATGTACTAACGGACATGAATGAAAACAATGGACATTTGTCTTCAAAAATGATGTTCATTTTACAAAAAACAGGGCTAGACCGGGTACACTCTATACAACGATAACATACACCTAAATTCAAAAGATGGCAATACATTAGACACTGCAATGAGAGTTACAATGCAGTTACCTTGAATTAGATGATCTTGTTTGGAAATAACAAACCGCAAATGAAATACTTTTCTCGTGTGTTAATTTTATAGACAGTCATTAGCATCACAGGATCGTGTAGAAAAGATTGAATTTTGTGTTGATAGAACGTCATTTGAAAGCGAAGAGATGACACTGTTTGGTGATTTTAACTCAATATTCTGGTAAATAATTATAATGCTAAATCGTTGTTAAGGACAATTGATGCATTGCAGTTTTATTCAATTAGTGAATTCTGCAACGATAGTGACAACTACTCCGGAAACATTAACGGATTATGCTTATTTTACATCTCACGACGCTATTACATTTCCCATAGGGATCCATTGTAACAGTTATGTAAAAAACATAGTGAAAATACAAAATCTGCAGCATGTGTCTTGGTTCAAATTCTTCACTGGTTCAAGATCTGCAATTATAAAGAAAAAATACTTTCATCAGTTTTTTAATTCAATGGTTTTGTGATAGCTATCAATTTCAAAAGTAATATTATGTTAATTGTTCGCCCAATGCGGTTCGAACCAACAATTCGAAAATGACATAGCATTGCCTAGAAATCAGGTATCAGCAACACCTTTTTAGTGGTGATTTCTAAAAAAACTGACCATTTCACACATGATAGGAAAAAAATAAATCACTGCAATATAAAGCCATGAAAAAGAAAATGAAGAAGAAAATGAGAACTTAAGTTTAATTTTATTTTGTTTCCACCTTCTTCATCTTTTGGTCCGGAGTATTCAAGGGAGATGATAGTGTCCTAAGATACCAATGTCCGAGGTTAACAGAGTTATCGTTCGTAACCGTCACGGCGTATCTCTGTCAGGGAATATAGTCAAAACAAGAAATGTCACCGTTAAGTGTCACATGCCACCAAACATGTCATGATGTTATGTTGATCATTTGTAGCAAGTATCATTAAAATTCATCTATGCATGACACAGTCACAGGCCAGAAACGAAATCTCACATAAACTCAGTGTTGTCAAACAAACTCAAATTGTGACCTTGA